>OY757023.1:29724479-30084479 GCA_963580285.1 Lucinisca nassula | reverse complement strand
TGGGCATGGCAGCCATCTTGGTCATGTGACCTGGTCCAATTATATAAACTTTTGTTCCCATGAGTCACAGATATTCTATATAAAGTCTGACTCTAATTGGCCCTGTGCTTTCTGAAGAGATGTTTGAAATTTCATTGATATTCAATCCTTGTGACCTTCAGCCAAGGCCACTGAATAACCTTGGCCTTTGACATTCATAGAGGTTATTATAAGGCCGGTCTACTTTCTTTTAATAATTATTTTCGATTTTGGATAAAAGCACTGTTTTCTAAGTCTGTGACCTTGACCTAGAGGTCATGGGCAGGAGTGGGGGTTTGGCTGAATGAAACTTTGGACCTGTATCTATCATCATTCTTCTGCGTGGAAGCATCAGGCCAATTAAGTCTGTGATTCAAGAAGGGCAGATATCAGTTTCTGGCGAAAGAATGTGCACTGCACTGGTTCAATGCTTACGTATAAGCCTGCCCAGGAAAAGTGTGGATAGGTAAACTGACCAGCTCAAAAATGACCTAAAATAGTCTTGACTTGGCCGATAAACTCCAATATTAAGAAACAAACAAAATCTATCATCATTCCAAATATGAAGCAAATCTTTCATAACGTTAACATAAAAAATTCTAAGTCTGTGACCTTGACCTTGAGGTCAGGGGCGGGGGTATGGTTGAATTAAACCCTGGACCTGTAACTAGCAGCATACCAAATATGAAGCAAACCCATTATATGGTTTGGAAAATATGAGCTCTTGAAATACCTTAAATTTGAAAATTTCTAAGTCTGTGACCTTGACCTTGAGGACACGTGCATGGGTGGGGGGTTCATGTATTGCTGAAATTCTCTTTGGACCTGTATCTATCATTGTATCAAAAATGAACAGAACCCTAGCCAACATATGGTTTGGAAAATAAGAGCTCTTAAGATTTTTAAGTCTGTGAACTTGACCTTGAAGCCATAGGTATCGGTGGGGGCATTGCTGAATAAACCTTTGGACCTGTACATCATTACATCTGTCATCACAACAAATTCAGCATACGGTTTGGAAAATATGAGCTCTTTGAAAACTTAAACATTAAAAATTTCTAAATAGAAGTGAAAGCAATGAAGGTTTGGAAAATATGAGCTCTTAAGATTTTTAAGTCTGTAATCATGCCGATGACTGGGGCATAAAACATTTCCCCTCTATCCTTGACCTGCTGCAAAGTAAGCAGGCTTTGCCTAACTGGAAGCCTATATCAGTTGGACAACCCAGTGATACACCCTCAACTCACCCATCTGAGAAATAAAACAATTCATCCCAAAATTATGTTTATGACTCCTCTTTTTTTCTTGCACACCAGATAAGGAAATCCTGAACTTACCTCTGGAATAGAAATTCTTATCCTACCCAGGTTATCCCACACATTGGGTAGGATAAAAATTTGAGCCAGCGCATGACAAAACCTAAAATAAGACAGGTGTGACCAGCAGAGACTCAAATCAACCTGCGCACCCCTCAACTATGACAAGACCTTTTGCGTATGTCTCTTTGCATAGATATTAGCCTATACAAGGTACATGCAATCAGCAAAGACACTGATCAGACTGCACAAATGTACAGGCTGATCTGAGTCTTAGCTGGTCGCTCAACCCTTCTTGATGATTTTATCATGCGCTGGCCCATTTTGAATTTTTATGTGTTAGATGTGTACTGTTTGATTAGATCGTCAGGTACGCCGTCGTTAAGTTGACGTCACTGCACATACAATGAGGTCAAAAACACGGCACAATAATGTCATCAATTTATGGTGGTCATCGCCAATCAAAGAGAATTCACTATAAAAAAAATTCACTCTCAGAAAATAAAGGTATGCAAGGAAAAGAATCTTAGATTGGTGGGAGGGGTAGATAGAAAAATGCACCCCTTGGGATCACTGTCTGGCATCAGAATGCTTGGGGGGTGACCCTCGGGATGGATTTTTCTATCCATCCCTCACACCAATGCTAGATACTAGAAGTTTTGGAAGAGTTTGCTCACCTCTTTACCAAATGGAAGTGTGCTACCTAATGATGAACACAAACCAACAACTTTGGACACCAGTGTCCGAAAAGTAAGAAATTCTTTTAAAACAACGCCTCTTAAAATAGTTTTCATCTCTGGGATACCTGATCCTGAAAATAAATTGAACAGTGTATGAAATTCTACACCAAACTCATCATCAACTGACAGGCACCGTAAAAATCCAAAAAATTCATACACCTTGAGGTCTTGTTGTATTCTTCTAAAATTTTACATCACGAAAACACGTCTATATAATTTTGACCACCTTGAACCCCACTTTTATATAGTAAAACTTGGGTTTACAGGAGTAAACTTTATTTTTCTTATTTCTGCTCTAAAATATAGACTGTGGGTACTCATTAGGACCGCCTCATGGAGGCATTTCTAATGTGTACCCTTATTTCTGCTCTAAAATATAGATTGTGGGTACTCGTTAGAACCGCCTCATGGAGGCGGTTCTAACGTGTACCCACAATCTATATTTTGAGCAGAAATAAGAAAAATATCACAATTTTCATCTTAAAATCTTCATTTTTGGGGGTAAATTTTGCAATGTAGTCGTATAGGCATGTTTTTGTAATGAACAGTCTAGCAAGGAGTCAAAAAGTGCAGTCTGTATAGCAAACTGTGCAGATCCTGGTCTTGATCTGGATCTGTACTGTTTGCTTAGGCCTGTCTGTCCCAAACATAATAATTATGGTATGCTCAACCTCGGAACACCATACAAAATGCAGTAAATGACATTCCAATTATTGTAGGAAACTATGGCTTGGTTTGTTTTTGTTTGATTTGAGGTTTAACGTTCCTGTAAACGCTGTATAGGTCATTTTGGAGACGTTGCTTCCAATTTTGTGGGAATTTCACCTAACATTGAGATGAAATGAAATCTCAAGCCCTGTTGCCCAATGAAAACAATAGGGTTTATAAGCTTGGACGGTCCGACTCGCACCGCTTTTCCTGGGCAGGCTTAGATCCTCTTAAGCGGGTTACCAGAACACATATGCGGCCGATTTCAGCTCTGCGTGGAAGCATCAGGCAGCCCATCTATTTCTTCGAGCCCCGATAGGCAGGGGCTGGTGTCATACATATGTCTGTCCTTTTGTAATGTTTTTTTTTTATTTTTTAAATGTCTGAACATTTTTTAATCGTTAAACATGCTCTTCAGTGAGGATTTCTTAAAGAAAACACATACCCAGCTTGAAAATTTTTTGAAGCATCACATTCAAACCTAATTTTCATTAGGATAACACACCCGTGCGACAGAGTGCATTTTTCACACCTCCAAAATTGCTACTTTTCTGACAAAAATCTGTGATATTTTGCTTATAAATACTGCATACATAGGTTGTGGGTGCTCGTTAGAACCACCACATTGAGGCGGTTCTAACGAGTACCCACAACCTTTGTCTTGGAGTAAAAATAAAGAAAATAATGAATACCCCCGTAAACCCCCATTTTCTCTATATAAAGTGGGGTATAGGGGGTCTTCATTTCACGGACTTGTTCACGTGATGTTTTAGAATACAAGTAAATATCGCATTTAGAGAGGACCCGCGTTATAACGCAGTATTCGTTCCTTATTATTTTGCCGTTATAATGAATTTGTCATTATAAAGAATCCCATTTTGGAGTATGATAGGTTTTAAAAGGTCTTTTCCACAACATTACTTCAAAAAACAAATGATATAGACATTTGTTAGAATCGCCTCGGTGAGGTGATTCTAACAAATATCTATAACATTTGTTTCTTGCAGTATTAAACTAGAATTTGTTTTTCTACAAAAACACAGATGTCTCCCCTGTTTTTGACTGCTAAGTATAACCTTGACATTGGAGGTATTGAGCTGGGTCTTGTGTGCAACACATCATCTAATGAAGATGAACATTTCTGCATAGTAACTTTAAAAATGTTCATCGAAAAATAAAAAAGTTATAGGCCGTAAACAAAAAAAAAGCATTTTTTTACCTTTGACCTCTAAGTATGGCCTTGACCTTTGAAGTATAACACATCGTCTCATGATGGTTAACATTTCTGCCAAGTAATTTCATAATCCATCAAAGAATAAGAAGTTATTGACTGTCCCTTTTTTTTACCTTTGACCTCTAGGTATGACCTTGACATTGGAGGTATGGACCTTGGTCTTGCACATGACTCATGGTCTAATGACGGTGAACATTTCTGCATGGTTACTTTATAAAGTCCATCCAGAAATAAAAAAGTTAATGACTGGACACAAAAAAAAACAAAACTTTTTTTACCTCTGACCACTTAGTATGACCTTGATCTTGGAGGTACCGACCTGGGTCTAGCATGCACCACATCGTCTCATGATGGTTAACATTTCTGCCAAATAATTTCACAATCTATCCAGGAAGAAGAAAGTTATTGACTGAACACTAAAAAAGGCCCTTTTTTGTCCTTTGACCTCTTGTCCTTTGACCTTTTGTCCTTGACATTTGAGGTACCAACTTGGGTCATGCACACAACATATCGTCTCATGGTGGTTAACATTTCTGCTAAGTAATTTCAAAATCCATCTTAAAATAAGGAAGTTATTGACAGAAAACAAAAAAAGGCCCCTTTTTTACCTTTGACCTCTATGTATGACCTTGACATTTTAGGTACCAAACTGAATCATGCATGCAACACATGGTCTCATGATAGTTAACATGTTTCCCAAGTAACTTCAAATTCTATCTAAAACTAAGCAAGTTATTGACAAAACCCGAAAAAAGACCCCTTTTTTACCTTTGACCTCTAAGTATCACCTTGACCTTTGAGGTACCAACCTGAGCCATGCACGCAACACATCGTCTTATGTTGATTGACATTTCTGCCAAGTGATTTCAAAATCCATTTCAAAATAAGAAAGTTATCGACCAAATACGAAAAAAGGCCCCTTTTTTTACCTTTGACCTCTAAGTATGACCTTGACCTTTGAGGTACCGACCTGCCTCATGCGCACCACACCTTGTCTCATGATTATTAATAATTATGCCAAGTAATTTTAAAATCCATCTCAAAATAAGAAAGTTATTGACCAAATACAAAAAAAAGGCCCCTTTTTTGACCTTTGACCTCTCAGTATGACCTTGACCTTTGAGGTACCGACCTGCCTCATGCACACCAGACATCGTCTTATTTTTGTTAATATTTCTGCCAAGTAATTTTAAAATCCATCAGAAAATAAGAAAGTTATTAACCGGACACGATTTGCCCAATATACATACCAACAAACTTCCAAGGGAGATAATTCAAAAAGTATAAATGCGAGAGTTATAGTTCTTGCGCACTGCACATTATCTAATGCTGATTAATATTTCTACGAAGTTTCGTGATGATAGCTCTAACGGTTTTCAAGTTATAGAGCGGACACGAATGTGTGACAGACAGACAGACAGACAGATGGACCGACAGACGCCCGGGGGAAAAACAATATGTCTTTCTGAAAAAAAAATTTCGGGGGAGACATAATTACAAAAATCTTTCATAAGTATGGATTCGATGTGGGTATTTCCAACCTGAGGGAAGCCCACTCCGCCTTGAGCCGAGGCTAAGCCTTGAGCTAAGATATGAAATTGACATTATAATGTGTTTTGCCATTATATAACAAATGTCGGTATAAAGAGGATTGACTGTACCATATGAATTCAGACAGATAGGCCTGAGATAACAGTACTGACCAAATTTGCTGCAATGCATCAGGGTTTCCACTGTTTGCCACCCGACACATGATCTCGTAGTTAATTGTACTTGTTCAATATTTTAGAACAAGTATGATTAGGAGTTGAGAGGTGTCCAAATATCTAAGATAATTGTTCACTATAGCTGAGATTGGTGCTTTAACCCTTAAGATGCCAATCACAGCAATTGTCATCTGCTCTGTCGGCTGCTTGAAGAAATATATGGGCTGCATGATGCTTCCACGCAGAGCTGAATCTGGCCCACACACTAGTACTGGTAAACCGCTTAGAGGATCTAAGCCTGTCCAGGAACCGCGGTGCGAGGCGGACTGTCCATGCTAATAAACCCTATTGGTTTCATTGGGCGACAGGGCTTGAGATGTCATTTCATCTCAATGTCGGGTAAAAGTCCCACAAAATTGGAATGACCTTTACAGTGTTGACGGGGACGTTAAACATCAAATCAAACAAACAAACAAACTGCTGGTTATTCCTGAAGATGTCATGGCAAACAAGGCATCATGGCAAACATTGTACACCCAGATCAGAAAATCATCATTGCAAACATTGTACACCCACATCAGACTTAGAGGAGCAGTCTGATCAGGGTCCACACTGCCTGTATGCTGAAAATATGATTGAAAAGTTTGCAAGAAGATTCAGCAGATGACATAAACAGACATCATTTTTAGATGAAGATTTTCAGTCACTTACCTATTGCCTGGTGCTGGCTTCAGTAGCTGTCTGATGCGCGTCTGACTGGTGATCAGGAGGATGTGGGTTCTATACCTGTTAGGGTCGGCAACATTTTGTCGTGGAGATTGATCATGAAATCTTTTCTACGGTCATTCTTTCCCTTCCGCTGATTCAAGAAGGGCAGTTGTCAGTTTCTGGCCAAAGAATGTGCACTGTACTGGTTAATCGCTTACTTAAAAGCCTGCCCAGCAAAGTGTGGATAGGTAAACTGATCAAAAATGACCTAAAATAGTGTTGACTGGGGCCTTAAACTCCAGTACAAACAAACAAAACCTATTGCCTGAGGTGAGATGGTTTACATATATTGCCTAAGGGTAAGAAATGTACATTATCTATCACCTAAGGTTATGTTACTGTTCCCTATAGCCTGAGGTGAGATTTTCCCATTTCTTATAGCCTAAAGTGAGACTTTTGAATTATCTAAAGCTTGAAGTGAAACTTTCACTTTACCACCTGTAGCCTTTGCTTTGACTGTTCAATTACTTAAAGCCTGGGGTGAGACTTCAACAAGGTTAAGCATGGCATGAGACTTTTCAATAACCTAAAGCCTGGGGTGAGACTTTTCAATTAGCTTAAGCCTGGCATGAGACATTTCAATTACCTTTCCTGGGGTGAGACTTTTCAACTAGCTTAAGCCTGGCATGAGACTTTTCAATTACCAAAACCTTGGGGTGAGACATTTCAACTAACTAAAGCCTGGTGTGAGACTTTTCAATTACCTAAAACATGGGATGAGACTTCTCAATTACTCAATGCCTGTTTATTTGTTTTTTTTTATTTGAGTTTAATGTCCCCATCAACTCTGTAAAGGTCATTTTGGAGATGTTGCTTCCGATTTTGTGGGTCTTTTACCCAACAATGAGATGAAAAGACATCTCAAGCCTGCCACCCAATAAAACCAATAGGGTTTATAAGCATGAATGGACGGTCCGACTTGCACCGCTTTGCCTAGGCATGCTTAGATCCTCTAAGCAGTTTACCAGTACTTGTGTGCGGGTTGGTTTCAGCTCTGCGTGGAAGCATCATGCAGCCAAACTATTTTATTTCTTCAAGCCCTGATGGACAGGGGCCGACTTAATGTCTGGGAAGAATTTTTCAATTACCTATAGCCTGAGATAAGTTCTTCATTTGAATACCTGGAGCCTGTGAAGAAGCTTTTTCAATAACCTTAACCCTTTTTGTACCAAATGGAATCTTCCTCATTATATATGGCAGGTGTCCATTTTGAAATTTACAGGTGACAGGTTGTGTTATCTTTAAATTCTTTTGGAAAATGGCTGAAATTTTTGCAAATAGTGTAGGCCCTGATCAGATGCCGCATTTTGCTATTAACCACTTCAGGGGTTTCAAGAACAAAATGGGTTAAGCTTGAGGTGAGACTATAAGAATCTTATATGGGTGTGAGGGGTTGATTGAAAAATCCGTCCCGAGGGACACTGTCCGGCATCACGAGGCTTGCCGAGTGATGCCGGACAGTGATCCCGAGGGACGGATTTTTCTATCCACCCCTCACACCCATATTTGATTATTTTTCTTGCATACCTTCCATTTCTATTGTGAATTTTTTAT
This sequence comes from Lucinisca nassula, assembly GCA_963580285.1. NCBI lineage: Eukaryota > Metazoa > Mollusca > Bivalvia > Lucinida > Lucinidae > Lucinisca > Lucinisca nassula. The sequence continues at coordinate 30,076,435 of OY757023.1, read as the reverse complement.
GCTGCTGTCACTTCGGTTACCGACGTCCGCCATTTTGTGATGACACAACAGGAATGTTTAGTGACTTCATCCATGACGAGGCCGTGCATGAGGTTGTAATCAACCAGTGCATTTATCAAACACGTGATTATATTCGATTTGGGGTCGGAACACCAGGGTCAGAACATAAATTTCTATCCCGGGGTAAAATCACGGATTTCCTTGTCTGGCGTGCAAGAAATTTCAAACAGCTATAGCCTGGAGTGAGACTTTTCAGTTACCAATAACCGGAGGTGAGACTTTCATTCTAATACCTAGAGACTGAGGTAAGGCTTTTCAAATACATTGTGTATATCAATACTGAGGAGAGACATTTCAAACAGCTACATGTATAGCCTGGAGTGAGACTTTTCAATTACCTCTAGTCTGAGGTGAGCCTTTCAGTTTAATAACTAGAGTCTGAGGTGAGGCTTTTCAAATACGTTAGCCGGCCTCGGTAGCTCAGTCGGATGCGCATCTGACTGGTGATCAGGAGGATGTTGACTTGATACCTGCCGGGGTCAGCAAAGTTCTTTCACAAGAGATCGATCATGAGATCTTTTCTCATTCTCTCTCTTCAACTGATTCAAGAAGGGCAGTTGTCAGTTTCTTGTGAAAGAATGTACACCGTATTGGTTAACTGCTTACCTATAAGCCTGCCTAGAAAAAGTGTGGATAGGTTAACGGACCAGTTCAATAATGGCCTACCGGGTAAATAGTGTTGACTGGGCCATTTACTACCAACACAAAGGCCCTCACCCATCAGGGCTTGAAGAAATAGATGGGCTGCATGATGCTTCCACGCAGAGCTGGATCCGACCCGCACACCAGTACTGGTAAACGGCTTAGAGGATCTTAGCCTATCCAGGCAAAGCGGTGCGAGTCGGGCCATCCATGCTTATAAACCCTATTGCTTTCATTGGGTGGCCGGGCTTGAGATGTCATTTCATCTCAATGTCGGGTAAAAGTCCCACCAAATTGGAAGCAATGTCTCCAAAATGACCTATACAGTGTTGACGGGGACGTAAAACCTCAAATCAAACAAACAAAAACCTCCAATACAAACAAATACATTTCAAACAGCTACCGGGTATATTAAACAAGAGGCCCATGGGCCACTATGCTCACCAGAGCTCAGGGGGCACTGCTGACTGGCAGCAAAGTATTTTATTTACCATGGAAGCCCTGCACCCAAGGATGTTTCAGATAAAATTTGGACCAAATCGGCCTAGTGGCTTCAGAGGTCTGATGTCGCTTGAATGTGTTGTTGCAGGAAAACAGATGACAACTGACAATTTCCCATCTGTGGCAACCAATAGGCCTAAAAGAACATTATTAAAGGAACATTTCTATGTAAGTTTGACAAAATATCTTGAAAGGCATAAATGTCATTTTTCAATTTTCCCCCATTAGAAGTCAATGGAAACTCTTAACTTGCCATAGCAAACAAACCAAAGAGCCAAATTTCATAAACCGGAGCTCAGATGGGCACTGCCCAATGGCAGACATGTATTTTAACATGGTATGATTTTAATCTACCAAATATAAAGTCTCCCAAACAAACCCCATTCCCAAATGAGCACTTACCGGTATGTGGACTGTATCTGAAATATTAGGTGTTTTATACAGTAGAGAGGGTGGGGCATGAACCCAATTGAGCCCTGGTTGGTGTCACTAAATGTGTCTTATAAAAAAAGAACAGAGACCTATATCGTATAGTGCTGGGATATGTATGGCTCCTGAGATGTAAGGCCTTTCAAGCAGTGGAGGGATTCGGGCATGGTGGATTCCAGAAAAGCCCAAGATTGTTGCAACCTAATGCTGTACAGTTTCTGAGATATGAGGCCCTTTTATGAAGTGGATGGGAGAGAAATGGCCACTGCAGACCCCACAAGATGGGGTGACTGAATGTGTCTAATAACAATGAATATGAATATATGTGATTATGTGGTGGGGATTTGAATAGTTTCTGAGATATATGGCCTATTATGAAGATGGGAAGTATAATGAATATATATGGTTAAAGGGTGGGGATCTGACCGGTTTCTGAGATATATGGCTTTTAATGAAGTAAAGGGGTGGGGCATGGCCCGTGGCACCACAGGGGGGAGAGGGGAAACCCATGCTGGTGTCACTGATTTCGCCTTAACATAAGGAACAAGAATATATATGGCTTAGAGGTAGGGCTCTGAACAGGTTCTCAGACATATGGTCTTTTGTGAAGTTGAAGGGTGGATCATGGCCTGGGCGAGCCCTGGGGGAACCCTATGTTGGTGTCACTGAATGTGTCTTATCGCAAGGAACAAGAATATATATGGTTTAGGGGTGGGGATCGGTAAGGTTTCTGGAATATTTGCCATATTGGTGTCGCTGAGTGCGTCTTATCATAAGGAACAAGAATATATTTGGTTTAGGGGTGGAGATCTGAATGGTTTCTGAGATAAATGGCATTTTGTGAAGTGGAGGGGGTGGGGCATGTCCCCGGCACATCTGGGGGGACCCCTAGGTTTGTGTCACTTAAGGCTTCTTATCATAAGGAACAAGAATAAATATGGTTTAGGGGTGGGGATTTGTAAGGTTTTGGAATATTTGGCCTTTTATGATGTTTTGTTTGTTTGTTTGATTTGAGGTTTTACGTCCCCGTCAACACTGTAAAGGTCATTTCGGAGACATTGCTTCCAATTTTTTTGGTACTTTTACCCGACACTGAGATAAAATGACATCTGAAGCCCTGCCGCCCAATGAAACCGACAGGGTTTATTTGCATGGGCGGTCTGCCTCGCACCGCGGTTCCTGGACAGGCTTAGATCCTCTAAGCGGTTTACCAGTACTAGTGTGCGGGCCGGATTCAGCTACGCGTGGAAGCATCATGCAGTCCATATATTTCTTTAAGCCCCTATGGGCGGGGGCCAACCTTTTATGAAGTGGAGGGAGTTGGCCATGTCCCGGCACATCCCGGGTGTCCCCCAGGTTGGTGTCACTGAATGCAACTTATCATAAGGAACAAAAATATATTTCATTTAGGGGTTTGGATCTGTTAGGTTTCTGGAAAATTGGGCCTGTTGTGAAATGGAGGGGTGGGGCATGGCCCAGGCACATCCCGAGGGACCCTCAGCTTGGTGTCACTGGGTGCGTCTCATCATAAGAGACAAGAATATATATGGTTTACGGGTGGGGATCTGAATGGTTTCTGAGATAAATGGCATTTTATGAAGTGGAGGGGGTGGGGCATGTCCCCGGCACATCCGGGGGGATCCCCAGGTTGGTGTCACTTAATGCACTTTATCATAAGGAACAAGAATATATATGGTTTAGGGGTGGATCTGTAAGGTTTCTGAGATATAAGGCATTTTATGAAGTACTGGGGACGTGGCATGGCCCCGGCACAACCTACTGGACCCCCAGGTTGACATAAAAGCATATGGCTAAGAGATGTTTACTATAGGAACATTTCTATGAAAGTTTTGTCAAAATATCTGCAAAGGCTTTGTAGATAATGCCATTTTTCAATTTTCCCCATTATAAGTCTATGGAAAATCTAAGTTGCCATAGCAACCAAACTAAAGAGCTGAATTTCATAAACAAGAGGGCCCAGAGGGCCCTGGTTCGCTCACCTGATCCAATGTATAATAAGTGGGCCCCGGGCAGGGTCAATTTTGGCCCAAGGGCTATAATTTGAACAATCTTGGTAGAAGGTCCACAAGATGAAGCTTCATATCGAATATGAAAGACCTGGGCTTTGTGGTTTCAGAGAAGAAGATTTTAAAGGTTTACCCTGCATAAAGAAGTCTATGTAAAACCAGATTTTCCCTAAAAAAGTCTATGTTAAACCAAAGGGGCCCCGGAGCGGGGGCATTTTTGGCCCCAGGGCTATAATTTGAACAATCTTGGTAGAGGTCCACTAGCTGAAGCTTCATAACAAATATCAAAGACCTAAGCCTTGTGGTTTCAGAGAAGAAGATTTTTAAAGATTTTCCCTATATAAGTCTATGTAAAACCAAAGGGCCACATGGCGGGGGCATTTTTGGTCTCAGGGCTATAATTTGAACAATCTTGGTAGAGGTCCACTAGCTAAAGCTTCATAACAAATATCAAAGACCTAAGCCTTGTGGTTACAGAGAAGAAGATTTTTCAAGATTTTCCCTATATAAGTCTATGTAAAACCAAAGGTCCCCCGAGCGGGGGCATTTTTGGCCCCAGGGCTATAATTTGAACAATCTTGGTAGAGGTCCACAAGATGAAGCTTCAAATCAAATATCAAAGACCTGGGCCTTGCAGTTTCAGAAAAGAAGATTTTTAAAGATTATCCCTATATAAGCCCATGTAAAACCAAAGGGCCCTGGGGCGGGGGCATTTTTGGCCCCAGCACTATAATTTGAACAATCTTGGTAGAGGTCCACAAGATGAAGCTTCATATCGAATATGAAAGACCTGGGCTTTGTGGTTTCAGAGAAGAAGATTTTAAAGGTTTACCCTGCATAAAGAAGTCTATGTAAAACCAGATTTTCCCTAAAAAAGTCTATGTTAAACCAAAGGGGCCCCGGAGCGGGGGCATTTTTGGCCCCAGGGCTATAATTTGAACAATCTTGGTAGAGGTCCACTAGCTGAAGCTTCATAACAAATATCAAAGACCTAAGCCTTGTGGTTTCAGAGAAGAAGATTTTTAAAGATTTTCCCTATATAAGTCTATGTAAAACCAAAGGGCCACATGGCGGGGGCATTTTTGGTCTTAGGGCTATAATTTGAACAATCTTGGTAGAGGTCCACTAGCTAAAGCTTCATAACAAATATCAAAGACCTAAGCCTTGTGGTTACAGAGAAGAAGATTTTTCAAGATTTTCCCTATATAAGTCTATGTAAAACCAAAGGTCCCCCGAGCGGGGGCATTTTTGGCCCCAGGGCTATAATTTGAACAATCTTGGTAGAGGTCCACAAGATGAAGCTTCAAATCAAATATCAAAGACCTGGGCCTTGCAGTTTCAGAAAAGAAGATTTTTAAAGATTATCCCTATATAAGCCCATGTAAAACCAAAGGGCCCTGGGGCGGGGGCATTTTTGGCCCCAGCACTATAATTTGAACAATCTTGGTAGGGGTCCACTAGATGAAGCTTCATACCAAATATCAAAGACCTGGGCCTTGTGGTTTCAGAAGAAGATTTTTAAGATTCTCCCTATATAAGCCCATGTAAAACCAAAGGGCCCCGGTGCGGGGGCATTTTTAGCTCCAGCACTATAATTTGAACAATCTTGGTAGGGGTCCACTAGATGAAGCTTAATACCAAATATCAAAGACCTGGGCTTGCGGTTTCGGAGAAGAAGATTTTTTTTTAAGATTTTCCCTATATAAGCCCATGTAAAACCAAAGGGCGCCGTTGCGGGGGCATTTTTAGCTCCAGCACTATAATTTGAACAATCTTGGTAGGGGTCCACTAGATGAAGCTTAATACCAAATATCAAAGACCTTGGCCTTGCGGTTTCGGAGAAGAAGATTTTTAAAGATTTTCCCTATATAAGGCTATGTAAAACCAAAGGGCCCCGGTACGGGGGCATTTTCGGCCCCAGCACAATAATTTGAACAATCTTGGTAGGGGTCCACTAGATGAAGCTTAATACCAAATATCAATGTCCTGGGCCTTGCGGTTTCAGAGAAGAAGATTTTTTAAGTTTTCGATGAAAAAAATCTATTTTTGGCTCCTGTGACCTATATGCGCAACGGACCGGAACCATTTGAACAATTTTGAAAGGGGACCACCTAATGATCATTCCTATGAAGTTTGGTCAAAATCTGATCAGTGGTTTAGGAGGAGATGTCGTTTGAAGAAAAAGTTTACGGACGGACGCACGGACGGACGCACGCACGGACGGACGCACGACAGACAAAAAGTGATCCCAAAAGCTCACCATGTCACTACGTGACGTGTGAGCTAAAAACACAAAACCTGTAAAGGCAAATATGGTGAATATTTTCATAAACTCTCAGCCTCATAGAGCATACGGTTTCTGAGGAGATGATTTTTTAAGTATTTTTTTTCTATTTTTTTTCATTTTGGTTTCCATGGCAACCAATACAAACGAGCAGTAGGCCTAAAATCATATGGCAGATAGTAGATTGCCTAAGGAATATTTCTATGAAAGTTTTGTCAAAAAATCTGCAGCGGCTTGCAAGTAAATGCCATTTTTCAATTTTCCCCATTATAAGTCTATGGAAACTCTAAGTTGCCATAGCAACCAAACTAATGAGCCAAATTTCATAAACAAGAGGGCCATGATGGCCCGGGATCGCTCACCTGATCCATAGAGTAACAAGTGGGACTTGGGGAGGGCCATTATTAACCCCAGGGCTATAATGTGCATAATGTTCAGAGACGTCTAAAAAGGTGAAGCTTCATACCAAATATCAACAAAGGCTATAATTTGAACAATCTTGACAAAGGTCCACTAGATATGCTACATACCAAATATCAAAGACCTGGGCCTTGCGGTTTCAGAGAAGAAGATTTTTATTAAAGATATTCCCTACATAAGCCTATATAAAACCAAAAGGCTCCGGGGCGGGGGCATTTTTGGCCTCAGGGCTATAATTTAAACCATCTTGATAGAGGTCCACTAGAGGAAGCTTCACACCAAATATCAAAGACCATGGCCTTGCTGTTTCAGAAGAAGATTTTTAAATAATATCTCTATATAAGTCTATGTAAAACCAAAGGGCCCCAGGTCGGGGGCAGTTTTGGCCGTAGCACTATAATTTGAACAATCTTGGTAGGGGTCCACTAGATGAAGCTTCATACCAAATAGCAAAGACCTGGCCCTTGGGGTTTCCGAGAAGAAGATTTTTAAAGATTTTCCCCATATAAGCCCATGTAAAACCATAGGGCCCCGGGGCGGTGGCATTTTTAGCCCAAGCACTATAATTTGAACAATCTATGTAGGAGTCCACTATATGAAGCTTCATACAAAATAGAAAAGACCTGGGCCTTGCGGTTTCAGAGAAGAAGATTTTTAAAGATTTTCCCTATATAATAATAATAATAATAATAATAAAGACTTTATTTCAAGAGGGTAACACAATTAGTACAGAACTAATCTCCCTTGCGGCCCTATATAAGCCTATTTAAAAGCAAAGGGCCCCGGTGTGGTGGGGTGGGGGGGGGGGGGGTTTAGAGGAGGACCATGGCCTTGTGGGATGAAGCTTCATACCAAATATCAAAGACATGGGCCTACCTGTTCCAGAGAAGAAAATTTTAAAAGATTTTCCCTATATAAGCCCATGTAAAACCAAAGGGCCCCGGAGCAGGGGCATATTTGACCCCAGCACTATAATTTGAACAATCTTGGTAGGGGTCCCCTAGATGAAGCTTCATACCAAATATCAAAGACCTGGGCCTTACAGTTTCAGAGATGGAGATTTTTAAAGCTCTTCCATATATAAGCCCATGTAAAACCAAAGGGCCCTGGAGCGGGGGCATTTTTGGCCCCAGCACTATAATTTGAACAATCTTGGTAGGGGTCCACTAGATGAAGCTTCATACCAAATATCAAAGACCTTGGCCTTGCGGTTTCAGAGAAGAAGATTTTTAAAGATTTTCCCTATATAAGCCTATGTAAAACCAAAGGGCCCAGGAGCGGGGGCATTTTTGGCCCCAGCACTATAATTTGAACAATCTTGGTAGGGGTCCACTAGATGAAGCTTCATACCAAATATCAAAGACCTGGGCCTTATGGTTTCAGAGAAGAAGATTTTTAAAGATTTTCCCTATATAAGCCCATGTAAAACCAAAGGGCCCGGGAGCGGGGGCATTTTTGGCCCCAGCACTAAAATTTGAACAATCTTGGTAGGGGTCCACCAGATGGAGCTTCATACCAAATATCAAAGACCTGGGCCTTGTGGTTTCAGAGAAGAAGATTTTTTAAGTTTTTGGTGAAAAAAATCTCTTTTTGGCTCCTATGACCTAGATGTGCAACGGACCGGAACCATTTGAGCAACTTTGAAAGGGGACCACCTAAGGATCATTCCTGTGAAGTTTGGGAAAAATCCGATCAGTGGTTTAGGAGATGTCGTTTAAAGAATTGTTTACGGACGGACGCACGCACGGAAGTTCTCACGAACGGATACTTAAGTGGCTAGGCGTCGGCATATTGACTACTTAAGCGGCAAATTCTCTTATGCGGCAAGCCACCTAAGAGCAAATTTTTGCCACTTAAGTACCCAAATAACGGAATAAACCCCATTTGGACTCACGAATATATACTTAAGTGTCAAACTGTCCAAATTTTTTGCCCCCTAAATGTAGTTTCGTTGGTGCGGACGGACGCACGCATGACGGACGAAAAGTGATCCCAAAAGCTCACCTCCTCACTACGTTACGGTGAGCTAAAAACACAAACTTTCAATCCCCCAACCCAAGGATGCTACAGATGAAATTTGGGCCCAATAGGCCTAGCGGCTTCAGAGGAGATGTCGTTTAAAAGTGTTGACGTCACACGACGACGCAGACACAGACGCAGATGACACAGACGACACAGACGCCGACGGACAACTGCCTATCCTATAAGCTCCCCCGGAGCCTTCGGCTCTGGTGAGCTAAAAATTATCTCAAGCCTAAGGTGAGACTTTCACTTACCTATAGCCTGAGGTGAGACTAAGTGAGTAAAACCGGTGGCAAACATTATAAAAAGAAGAGAATACAACATCCAAGTAACATATTGTAAAGCAACAGAAAATGCCAGTTCCTCATACAGCCAGATCTTTGCTGAAACAGAAGAAAAAAGAAAAAAAAATAACAACCTGGCACTAAATGGCAGCAAGCAGCATACAGTGAAATTCTGCTATTAAAGGTGCATTATTGAGCTAAGGGTCTCAATTTTTTTTTCTGGTTTTTATCTTCAATGCATACTCCTTTGTCATGTCTATACTTTTGGAGCCAAATACAGCTTCAGAACTTTGAGAAAATGGTCGTTTTCATTCATGTTTACCCTTCGCTCTGAACATGTGTTCGGAATTTCTGTTCTAAAAATAAATCTGTCACTTTACAAATACATGGCGACAGTATCGTCTCTGAGTGTCGTTACTTATGGCATGGTATTCAGCGTCATATTTTTTCCGATTCAGGCATGGCCTAAGCAAACAAGGCCAAAAATGAACGTCGCATAACGTCATATATGTGGATTCTATTTTTGTCACGAACTAGAAATAGATCTTACTAGTTTTCGAAACCTAGTTAGGGAATCCCTCTCAAACTCGTTTACCTGTCATCATAATTGTTCGCATTTTTGCATAAAATGCATTCATTTGTATTGTTTTAAAGAAAAATACCGGCTATATGTATTTTATTTTTGGAAGCATTTTTTCCAGATAGCTCAATAATGCACCTTTAAGACCACCAAAAATTGAGGCTAATTCTGCCTTAGAAAGCTTATTTAGAAAGTTTCGATTTTTCTTTCTTTGTGTTTTCTGCATAGAGTGTCCTCTGGTCAGAGACCACCTTTGGGACTGTTCAAATGTGGTCTTTAAGACCACTTTTAAACAGTCCCAAAGGTGGTCTTAATATTGGAATTTTACTGTATTTTGGTTTGGAGTCTAATGAATCAGTCAAGAAACAATATTAACCCATTTTGTAGCAAATGGAATCTTCCTCCTTATATATAGCAAAAGTCTATTTCAAAATTTAGGGGTGACAGGTGGTGTTGTCTTAATTAAGAAGCCCCGTGATGTAGATGTTATGCTACTCACCTCATAAACTAGGGGTCCTGGGCTCGATCCCAGGCTTCTCCAGACTTTCGGCTGAGTCTTTAAACCCAGGCCCCATCTCTGTTTGACCTTAGCTGTTGATGTTTAATTCTTTAAAAATTATTTGGAAAATGGCTGAACTATTTGCTAACAGTGTTGGCCCTAATCAGACACCTCGTTCTGCAGCAGCTGATCTGGGCCTGCAGTGTTTGCCAATTACCCTTTTTGGGGTTTTGGTACAGAATGGGTAACGGTCATGTCACTAGCCACACTTCCTGGATAGGCTTATACAAATACATGTACAAAAGTTGGTAAACTTCTTAAGCTCTTGTTGAATCAGCAAATACATCATGATTAATCACCATGAAAGAATATTGCTGACCCAGTCAGGGTATAAACCACAACCTCGTTATAACATGGTTTGTTATAACATGGTTTCAATATAACACGGTTTCAAGATGGATCCCAAAAATGTATATATTATATAGAAAATAGATCATAAATGACAATTTTTGTTTGGATATAACATGGTTGTTTAACTAACAAGGTTTCTGCTTTGGACCCCATTAAGTGTTTTAAAGAGGTTGTGGTGTATCAGCATAAGGTTTTTGCTCTCTTTGTTTTTTTCTTTAAAAAAGCAATCTGTCCATCACAGCTTCAAGTTTTGCTCTTTGATGATCAGGAGAAAAAAACAGTCAAACCTGTATTGAGCAAGCACCGAAGGCATAATCAAAATGTGGTTGCTAAAGACAGGTGCTTGCTTAATACAGGTGAATTTTAATGCATTTACATGTAACCTAACTGGGAATCAAATAAATGCTTGCTAAAGACAGGTGATTTGCTTAATAGAGGTGGCCACTATAGACAGGTTGTACTGTATGCATTTCTGTGATATGAATACATCATAATATCTTACAATAACCCATAGCAAAGCTTAAACTCTCACCCTGCTGAATATTTCAATATTCTACACTCCTCCCCAATTTTCAGCAATTTGTGATGCATAACTCCATTTTTATCTTAAATTCAGAAGCAGAATGAAGCCTCCGTGCCGTAGTGGTTACGCTACTCGCTTTGTAAACCAGGGAGTGCAGGATCGATCCCCGGCTTCTTTAGGGCAGACTTTTGAATGAGTCTTTTAACCGAGGTCCCATCTCCATATGACCATAGCTGTTGGTGGCATGTAAAACTCAAATTTTTGTTTGATTTGAGGTTTAACGTCCCCGTCAACACTGTAAAGGTCATTTTGGAGACGTTGCTTCCAATTTCGTGGGACTTTTACCCGACATTGAGATGAAATGACATCTCAAGCCCTGTCGCCCAATGAAACCAATAGGGTTTATTAGCATGGATGATCCACCTCGCACCAAAGTTCCTGGACAGGCTTAGATCCTCTAAGCGGTTTATCAGTACTAGTGTGCGGGCCGAAAACTCAAATACTCACTCACTCAGAAGCAGAATGGAAACAGCACAGATCCTGATCAGCTGGCTTCCAAGACTGAGTGAGTGTTTGAGTTTTACGTCACACCAACAGCTAAGGTCATATGGAGACTGGACCTCAGTTTAAAGACTCATCAGAAAGTCTGGAGAAGCCCGGACTTGATCCTGCAACCCCTGGTTTACAAGGCGAGTAGCGTAACCACTACACCACGGAGGCTTCTCTGGCTTCCAAGAAGCCAGCTGATCAGAATCTATACTGTTTTCAAATAGGGGTACTCCCAAGTTCAACATGGTGTGGGTTTATTAATCCTATCAATTTTCCTAGAAATTTCAGAAAGATCCATAAATAGTTTTCCAATAATTATGGCTGTTTTATGCTCATAGCACCATCATCATCATCATCAACGAATTTTGATTAACGTGCAGGTACAGGGGCAGCGTCCACATAAGTGGGTCCCCTTCCAGGTAGCTGGCTTGCTGCATGCATGGCAGATCTTACACCAGATCTCCAGGCTTGTCTATCATGAGGATCGATAGCAGAGAGCTTCCATTCTCTGCAATCCCTTTCTGTTAGCTGCTTCCAGGTCATCTTGGGCCTTCCTGGCCCCCGCTTTCCACCTACCTGTATGTCACAGGCAGTCTTGACTGCACCGTTGGAGCGTTCCACATGTCCATACCAGCGAAGTCTTCTCTCTTTCAGGATGAGGTTCAGGTCCTCAATGCCAAGACGCTCAAGTAACTCACTGGACCTGATGGTGACAGTGTCCTGTGGCTTGACATTGCATATCTGTCTGATCATTGCCCTGTCATTTCGCTGTAGAAGTTGGAGGTTTGGCTTTGTCAATGGCCATGTCTCACTGGCATGGAGCATTGCACTCCACATACAAGAGCTATACACATGGCCACGTGTCTTGAACGAGAGGTGGCGGGAAGAGAGAACTGGTAGCAACTCTTTGAATTTCTTCCAGGCTGTTTTCACATGTGATGTAGTTGAAAGGTCGCAACCACCCGCTGCAGAGAGCATATCACCTAGGTAGCAGAAGGAAGCTACAACCTCCAGCTTGTCCGATCCGACTTGGACTTCCCTCTGTGGTCTGCCATCTAAGGGGCGTGCAGTTCCTTGGCACCGTGTTCACCTGTAATCAGGGTCCTCTATCAAGCGTTTGAGCCCACTGCATTTCTTGTGCACCCAGAACTTGCAGCCATTACAAAAGATACTGTTGCTGCCCACTCCAGTGCGACATACAGCGCATGGGAAGTGGCCTGTACTCTGCAAGAGGTCCAGACCTGTACCACAGATCATGATCTTTGTCTTTCCTGCATTCACTCGCAGCCCTTTCGCCTCCATTGCGTCTTTCCAAGTTAAGAGCCTCCTGACACATTCCTCAAGGGATTCAGCTATGATGACAAGGTCATCAGCATACAGGTCCTCCCAGGGGACTCCAGAGCGGAACTCGCATGTCAAGGCTTCAAGCACAATGATGAAAAGCAGTGGGCTGAGAACAGAGCCTTGATGAACACCCACCTTCACCTCGAATTCTTCACTGTAACCATCACCAACGCGGACACGGCTCTGAGCATTAGCATACATCCCTTGGACCAGTTTCACAATCCACTCGTCCACTCCAAGTTTTCTTAGTGCCCACCAGATGACTTTCCTAGGCACTCGATCAAATGCCTTCTCCAGGTCTACAAAAGCCATGTAGAGTCTCCTGTTGGCCGCCAGATACTTCTCTTGCAACTGCCGTACAACAAAAATTGCGTCTGTTGTGCCTCTTCCTGGGACGAAGCCAAACTGGGAATCGTCGATGGACACCAACTGCCTAATGAGGCCATCCACAATCCTCTCCAGGACTTTCATGACCTGTTCTGTCAGCTTGAGACCACGGTAGTTGCCCTGTTCCAATGCATCGCCCTTGCCCTTGTAGAGACAGACAATGAAACTCTGTTCCCAGTCAGAGGGTACCTTCCCATCATGGATGATTGCAGCTGCAAGGTCGCGGATCATCGAGGCACCCACATCACCTGCAGCTCTTATCATCTCCACCACTATGCCAGAGGGACCTGGTGCTTTGCCAGTCTTCATCTGAGAGATAGCCTTCTTAACCATATCAATAGTGATTGGATGGGTGGCCCTTCCACTGGTGGTTCATCAGACAGGTGGTCTGGGTCCCAGTCGAACTCAACATTGAGTAGCCTTTGGTAGTGTTCTAACCAGGCCCTCTGCTTTGAGTCTTCACTCATTGACATCTCCCCTGCATCATTCTTTACTGGTTTGTCACCTACAACATCGGCATTCTCTCTTCTCATCTGGTTAGCAAGGCGGTATACTTCTGAGGACTAAGGGTCAATATTCTTGTAGATCTCCTTCTCAGCTTCTTGGCGAGCATGGTGCACGGCTCGTCTGGCTATGTGTTTGGCCGCAAGATTTGGTTGATTTGAGGTTTAACGTCCCCGTCAACACTGTAAAGGTCATTTTGGAGACGTTGCTTCCAATTTTGTGGGACTTTTGCCTGACATTGAGATGAAATGACATCTCAAGCCCTGTCGCCCAATGAAACCAATAGGGTTTATTAGCATGGACGGTCCGCCTCGCACCGCGGTTCCTGGGCAGGCGTAGATCCTCTAAGCGGTTTACCAGTACTAGTGTGCAGGCCCGATACAGCTCTGCGTGGAAGCATCATGCAGCCCATATGTTTCTTCAAGCCCCTATGGGCGGGGGCCGATTTGGCCGCAAGAGATGTTAACCATATTATAACAAAAATATTTATGAGCAGGACAAATTTCATGCAGCATTACTCAACTGAGCAAAGAATGAAAACAGTTTTACAACCTTGGAGCCAGGGTTGGAAATAGCAAGCCAAGGATCCCCACTGAGGAGCATACAGCCCAATTTCTATTGCTGAGACCAAGAAATTTGTTTGGCACAGGACTAGTTTGAGCTACTGAGGGTAAATCCAAGCACATTTTCAGGAGACGTAACAATGATCTTTTTGATTTTCTTTCAAATAAACATAATGTATGTCATGTGTACTCATATGAATCCCCTCAGCAAGGCAATTCTAATGAGTACACAAAACATATATTTTCAAGTTAAATTAAGAAAGTTCTCCCTAAATGGTCCAAAGGACATTAAAATCTACAGTCAAGGGCTTTTTTTATCGATCCCGGGCTTCTCCAGACTTTTTTATGAGTCTTTAAACCGAGGTCCCATCTCCGTATGACCTTAGATGTTGGTGAGACATCAAACTCAAAACACTCATTCAAGGGATTTTTTTCCTAAAGATACAAGAACAAAGTCGTGGTAAAAACAAGCTTTGAGTCATCTAAGTAACCCAGCCCCGCCCATCGGAGCTTGGAGAAATAGATTGGGCTGCACGATGCTTCCACGCAGAGCTGATACTGACGCACATGAGTACTGGTAATCTTATTAGAACGTCTAAGCCTGCCTAGGAAAATTGCAGCAAGTCCATGCTTATAAAACCTATTGGTTTCATTGGGCGGCAGGGATTGAAATGTCATTTCAACTCAATGTCGGGTGAAAGTCCCACAAAATTGGAAGCAAAGCCGCCAAAATGACCTAAATAGTGTTGACGGGGACGTAAAACCGCAAATCAAACAAACAAACAAATCATCTAAGTTACACTGTACCTTCTTGACACTTTTCTATCACATAATCCATAGCGAAGCTTAACAATGCCATCAATATTCCCAGCAATGCCAGAAAGATCCATTCTTCTCCCACTTTGTGAAACAACCAATCCCGAGCCTGTGAAAGTCTTTCTGCAAATGAAGCAAAATGAAAAGAAACAATGTTGAATATTTCGAACACATTCATGAACTCTTAACCCTTTTTGTACCAAATGGACGGCCCCCGCCCATCGGGGCTTGAAGAAATATATGGGCTGCATGATGCTTCCACGCAGAGCTGAAACTGACCAGCACACAAGTACTGGTAAACAGCTTAAGAGGAACTAAGCCTGCCCAGGCAAAGCGGTGCAAGTCGGCCCGTTCATGCTTATAAACCCTATTGGTTTCATTGGGCGACAGGGCTTGAGATGTCATTTCATCTCAGTTTCTGGTAAAGTCCCACAAAATTAGAAGCAGCATCTCCAAAATGACCTTTACAGTGTTGACGGGGACGTTAAACATCAAATCAAACAAAACAAAACCAAATGGAATGTTCCTCCTTATATAAAGCAGGAGTCCATTTCAAAGTTTAGGGGTGTGAGGTTGTGTTTTCTCCAAAATTTATTCGGAAAATGGCTTAACTTTTCACAATGCAGGCCAAGATCAGACGCCGCATTCTGCAGCGTCTGATCTGGGTCTGCACTGTTTGCCACTTTCCGGTACCAAATGGGTTAATGAACTCTTGTTATGATTTGAAAATCCTGGCAAATCTGTCTCATACATGTACATATGAGATAGTTTTTGTATATTTGTTTGTCTGTGTGACGATCAGACGATTATGGGTGGCCCGTTTCTTGTCTCCCAAGTTAACCAATTGTAGGTAAGGCTGACACGATTAATCGTATAACCGATTAATCGATCGATAAATTCCACAAAAATGATTATCATTTCTGGTTTGCTATAATCGATTACTTGATTGGTACAATTTACTACCCTAAGTTATGCCTAAAATAGCTGTACGAGTGGCAAACAGTGCAGACCCTGATGAGACGCCGCAGAATGCGGCATCTCATCTGGGTCTACACTGTTTGCTCAGGCCTGTCTGTTCAAATATACATGTGGTAAAGTGCAACATATGGTAAGAGTCATGCTCCGACAGAAAGCCAGACAGGTAAAATTATGACAAAAACCTTAGCGATTACTATACTACTTTTCAGCTCTGATTAGCCAGCGCTAATTGTAGGCGGGAAAGTCCTAAAGGGTACCTTGGCAAACAGTGCAAGCCCAGACCCAACGCCGCAGAATGTGGTGTCTGATCAGGCTGACAGAATTTTTCGTCAAAAATAGAATAAAAACGAAAAAACATGCCTGACACCCCTTATATGACTTGTGGACTTGTCCATTATATAGAATGGAAGAGTGCACTAGTATACAATGGGTTAATCAATCAGCTCAAAAACCTGTTTGCATGGCAGGCACAGCGTACAAATAGAACCAGATGCATGAGGTCTTCTCTATATAACTGTGATTTAGGGGATAACTGTATTCAAAATTGTCATTTGGAGAGGTAAATCTAGGGTTTTGTGGTCTGATTTTTTTTTTACGGTGACATGTATTGTAAGCGCAGCTGTAAAACAAAATTTCCGACCAAAAAATTGACAATTTATCTCCCCAAACATAAATTTTGAAATACAGTTATCCCCATCTAATGCTCTAATTTTTGTTCTTATTCTGTTATTGTGTTAAAAACAATACTATTTTGCACAAAATGGCAAGGGCTGTGAGCGGCGTAAAATCCATTGAAAAGCAACCTAACCTGATGACGTGGGGTTTCCGATAGTATACTGAGTATATTGCAGAATACACTTTCGCAGAGTTTAGAATAGTCGTTATCCAATCAACACTACTCATTACATACACAAGTGCATAAGAATAGTAAACAAAATATGTGCTGTGTGCAAATTCAATTGAGCTTTTGTAAGAAATACCATTTTCTCATGTGCTGACTCAAACAATAATACTCATTGCAACAGATCAGGTAAGTATTTTGTGACAACTGAAGGATAGTTTTTGTCAATTCTCCATATAAACCTATGTTATGGGTATTCATTAGAACCGCCTCACAGAGGTGGTTCTAATGGGTAACCACAACATAGGTTTATATGGAAAAATAAAGAAAACTATTCTTCAATTTTCAAAACATTCTTACCTTATCTGTTGCTATGAAACCTACCTAAATAGAGTATTATCTGTGGACGGAATTTTGCCTCTTTTTTGCCATAGTCCTTGTCCTGATTTTTCTTGAGTTTAGAACCTTATCACAACAGGGTTCGTACTAGTGGTCGCCAAAGTCGCCAAATGCGAAAAGAAAATAAAACTGGCGCAAATCTGTGTCATTTGGCGAAAACTAGTGGCGAAAAAAAAAATATAAAAAAGAAAAAGAAAGTCCCATCTCGGTTATTGCGGACTTAAGCCATTTACTGACACGTGTATTTCACACCTTTTCTTCCACTCACTCGGCAATTAACACCTTTGACTATTGATCATATTAGCAAAATTGGAGGTTGTATTATTATCGACATGCGCCAAACCCCCAACAATTTAGCTCCGCCTCCTTATTATTAAAAGGTGCGGCTACATGTAGGTCAAATATCAACATGCCGCTGCAGGACAGGCAGCCCCCATGTGAAGGGTATTCTTCACAATAACCGCGCCACCCGTTAACTTGGTTTTGAACAAGTTACCCTAAAAGCCGGACCGTGCCTTTGTGAGGGGACTCCCCCCTCACAAGCCCAGCCCGCCCTGTGCACAGAATGGGAAGCCAAAATATGTGACGGATGGCGCGGTCATATTAGCACAAGCGCAATATGCACTAATGACTTTTGTTTGTATTACAGGTACATGTGGCACCCCGGGGGACAAGAAACTGGACACAACTACACTGATCCGAGCGCACACATGGGGTCCCAAAGCACTAATCCGACTTTTCTATTTCAGGAACGAGAGGAGGCTCGACTGAGAGCGTCAGGACAACATCCTAAGGGCACCTGGGAGAGAGCCCGTACTGGGGTCTCCCTAGGTACCAACAGAATGAAGTCCCCGGAAGTATGCAAAGCGAAGGCATAAATACTGCCAGAACGGAGCATACAAACGGGGACAGGTCACGCGCTAAATATCTTTATAGGCGGGGCAACGGCAATACCCACCATTTGCTAGGTATTTGGAAATAGGAAGTCCCTTAAAAATGCCTTTTGGAAGACCATTCAAAAATAAAAATTAGCGGGATTGCAAAACGGCTAATTAGCCTCATCACTGCCTTTCCCAAACAAACACATACCTCCAAACACATCACGAAGACACACCTGTCCAATTTTGAACCACACTTGTATAGGCAGGTCTCCGTGATGAGAGCACGGGTACTAGGACTTTTTTGCAATAGCCGGAATTGGCTGGTCTATTAGTCACCCATCCTGGCTCACTTTAGATGTCTGTTCAAAATTTTCATGCGTTATCACCTTTTAACAAGCATCGTGACCGAAGGCGTTTTCTTTGCCATGTCAGGGGTGGAGACAGAGAATAATGGAAGCCAGAACTGATAATGTATGTAAGCTTTTTTCCTCGGCCAGACATTCGAAAACAGGGCTGTGCTCTGACACATTTGGCAGTCGAAATTGGCAACACGTCATCACATACTAGAGCCTGTCTTTGGTCTGATTCCTGCAATCAAAATTCAAAAATCGCTACAGAACTGTGTTTCTAAGGACAAACGCTGTTCCTTGGGTGTCAAGTCAAGTCAAGTCAAGTTTATTCACTCAATCCATTACAAAATGGCAACATGAGGTACAATGTAAGAGCAGTATTTTACGAGGCTTGATGTACAAATAATAGCAATTCTGTGAGAAACATACACTAATCATGTAAACATCATTTTGGCTACATGCATATTGCAATATTTCATACACTAGTAATATTACATACGTAGCTCAAAACTCGCACTGATTTGCGTACGGGTGCGATTTGTGCCTTCTCCGATTAAGAGTTCAGTATATTCCCATTGGTCAGCTGACACCTGTCGAATTGACAAGTGCCAGCACATTGGAGGCCCTGGGAAGAGCAGTTCATAAACTAATCCCATTTAGCGAAATGGGGGTAGCCTCTATGTGCTTTTAGCGCCCGGTTACCTTACAAAATCTATCAAGTCAAGTCAAGAATATCAACCAGTGGGTGAAGAATATCATTTCTGTTCCATGACGTAATTGAATACCTGGTGTTAAATCTAGACACCCGTCAAGGTTGATCAATGAAGAAATGGGCGACAAAGACGGATGATGTAAAATGTAGAAGTTAATTGCTGCTCAACAAGCGTAACGGTAATTATCACCAACGCTTCGGCAGGTGTCCTTTATTGGTTTTTCAATACAAATCAGCTCTTGTTTGACCTCAAGTTAAGTTCTCTTGTTATGCCTGCATTACATAAATTTGGGCTTGAATATTCAGAAATATGAGCGGGCTAATTCAGAATATAAAAATAAACGTTGTCCTTTTCTTTCTATCTATCTATTGTTGCTGCGATCGGTCATTCCTTATTTTGTTTGTTTAAAAATGGCGTGAAATAATTAGTTTGGTAGCCTTTTTTCTCTACCATTCCATCTCTAAATTTACTTTTTTTTACGATAAAAACTTGATTGTTTTATGAAAACCCAAAAGTCGGAAAGTCATTTATCTAGTGGCTAATCGAACACGCTCTTTATGCCTGTTTAGGTTGTTTCTCTTTGAATATAATGTTATCATGTGATCAACCAAAATGGCAGCCTCCATTCCCTACCTAACAACGCTTATTTAATGGAGCAAAAACAAAAGCATTTAAGCAAGGCTTTGTTGCATTTCAGGGAGAGAAGGTAATGCCGCTGGAAGTAGGAAAACTCAAGCTATATAAATGATTTTGGTCTATGGTTTTTGCTAAGCTATCTGTCGGCAAGACAGCATAGATGACTGGTTTGAAGTGTGACCATGCTGGTTTGATAAAAAAACCTGGGGTCTTTAGGCCCATATACTCTTGGATAATGCACCATTACACACATCCATAAAGGCCACAAAAGTACAGTCTGTGCATTTAAGCCTTTACCCTTTAAGTGCCAAGGAAAATTGTAGAGCAGATGACAATCTTTTTCATTTTGCGAAGAAGTTTCTACAACTGGCTCAGGTTTTAAGATTTTGGCACAAAAATAATTAGATTGGTGAATGTGATGGCGAAAGAAAGAAAATCCTAGCGCAAACCCTGCACGAAATACTTACCTTATCTGTTGCTAGTATTTTGTGATAAATGAAGGATAGTTTTCGACATTTCTCCATAAAAACCTATGTATTGGGTATTCATTAGAACTGCCTCACCGTGGTGGTTCTAATGAGTACCCACAACATAGGTTTATATGGAGAAATAAGGAAAACTATTCTTCAATTGTCACAAAATACTTACATACTTTATCTGAAGGTAAGTATTTTGTAATAATTGAAGGATAGTTTTTGTCAATTCTCCATAAAAACCTATGTTGTGGGTATTCATTAGAACCGCCTCGCTGAGGCGGTTCTAATGAGTAACCACAACATAGGTTTATATGGAAAAATAAGGAAAACTATTCTTCAATTATCAAAAAATTCATACCTTATCTGTTGCTTTGAAACCTCCCTAAATAGAGTACATGTATTATCTGTGGACGGAACTTTGCCTCTTTTTTGCCATAGTCTATCTGGTCCTGATTTTTCTTGAGTTTAGAACCATATCACAAAATACTTACCTTATCTGTTGTTAGTATTTTGTGATAATTGAAGGATAGTTTTTGTCAATTCTCCATAAAAACCTATGTTGTGGGTATTCATTAGAACTGCCTCGCTGAGGCAGTTATAATGAGTAACCACAACATAGGTTTATATGGAAAAATAAGGAAAACTATTCTTCACTTTTCAAAACATTCTTACCTTATCTGTTGCTATGAAACCTACCTAAATAGAGTATTATCTGTGGACGGAATTTTGCCTCTTTTTTGCCATAGTCTATCTGGTCCTGATTTTTCTTGAGTTTATTCGCCTGTAGCTTTGCAAAACTGCCAAGATCTTTTTTGTATTGTCCATAAATCTGAAGGGAAATTTTCAAGAAACTACTTGTAGATTACAGTAGTGAGACATCATTTAAATTTTGCTCTTAATGACAATAATTAAAACATCTGGAAATAATGTGACGTATTCTCCCTTGAGGCGGTTTTGCAGTTGTTGATAATTTTAGATATTATGTCAGGTAAATGTTTTTTTTACTTTTTTTATTTAATTCGTCCTTAGTATGATGCTCTCTGGCGGATTATAGCTATCAAGTATTGTATTACCGGGTATTACCGGCACTCTAGCCTGGCCACATAGGAATGGCTAGAGTGCCTGGACCGTCACTTTAGCCACCGAGTCTAGAGTGATGGACCCGGCACTCTAGCCTCAGAGTCTAGGGTGACGGACCCGGCACTCTAGACACTTCCAAAACAAAAAAATACCTTAACTCAATCCATAGGACCTTCATAAAGATATGGGCGGAAAGACCAACCAAATGGTGACGGAACGACCAACCAAATTGGGGCGAAACGACCCAGGCGAAATGACCCATGGGCAAAACGAGCTGTGACCTCCCCCACCTGCCGGCCTCGGTAGAGGAGTCGGATGCACGTCTTGTTAATTACTATAAGGTTAGGTAACTCTTCTATATATGTTGTTACAATACTCCTCAATGCTACTCTTCAATGCTAGAGTAACGGTTACTGATTATTCTTAACTGTGACGTCATGAACGTCATGGAAACGACATAACGTCATAGAGTTATTGTATGTCCACCATTGTTGTAAATAAAGTGTGTTGCTACTTCTAAGAAGTTTTCCTGGCATTTAACAATGGTAGCAGAGCGGATCCAATTGGAAGTATTGGAATTAGAGGAGATCTAAATATACAGAGACTTGTAGAGGTATTTTTGTGGAAATTATAAAGAAAAGAAAAATGGGAACAAAAATCAATCCACCCAATTTTGCTTCTGAGAGGTATGAACTGTATAAAGAGAAGCTGTTAGCATGGCGTGATGTGACTGACCTTCCTACAGAAAAGCAAGGAAATGTTATTGCACTAACACTTCCAGATGATGATAAGAATAAAATACAAGAAAAAGTTTTCAATCAAATTGATCTTGAAAATCTAAAGCAAGTAAATGGTCCTGACAGTCTCATAAATTTTTTGGACAGTCAATTAATGAAAGATGAGCTGAGTGACAGTTTAGAAAAATTTGAACAATTTGAAGACTTCCAAAGGGTTAATGGACAGAGCATTACAGAATACATAGCAACCTTTGATTCCCACTATAGAAAACTTGAAAAATACAAATTAAAATTACCAACAGAGATCTTAGCATTCAAACTTCTCAGAAAGGCAAATATCAGCAAAGAAGAAAAAAATGCTTGTTCTCACAGGGATGAACTATGCAAACAAAGAGACATTATATGAAGAGGCTAAACAGTCGTTGAAAAAAATTCAAAGGGGGTGTTACAGAGGTGAGTGCAAGCCCAGGACCCAGTATAAAATTGGAGCCTACATTTTTAGCTGAAAATGAAGAAGCTTTATTAGCTGCTGGTTATGTCAAACAAGGTCAAGGAAAAAGGCCAGTCAAGACAGGAAGATGGGGTAACACTCAAGGTGGGAGACAGCGGGCCCAGGGACCAGAAGTGAGAAGAAGAATGAATCCTACAGGACCAGATGGCAAGGTATTAACCTGCAGAATTTGTGGATCATACAGGCATCTTATGAAAGACTGCCCTGATAGTTGGGAGAACATTAAGAAGGTACATATGGTCGAAGATGAGAATGTAGTGTTGTTTACAGGATACAACAAAGAGGAGATATATCAGCTGGGCGTTGATGCACGCAACTGTGCAATACTGGACAGTGCTTGTAGCAGCACGGTGTGTGGGCAGAACTGGATAGATAGCTACAGCAACTCATTGAATGAGGGTGACAGGAAGAAGGTACAGCAGACAGTAGGTGAGAGAACTTTTAAATTTGGAGGAGGAATACGTCTTCTCAAGCTGAATACTGTCTCCCAGCAGTAATTGCTGGAAAAGAAGTATCAATTAAAACAGATGTAGTTAGATCAGATATCCCATTACTCTTATCAAGTAGTGCGATGAAAAAGGCAGGTGTGAAGATGGATCTTGAGAATGACTCAGTAAAAATATTTGGGAAAGATATTGCCCTGAACCTCACTACATCAGGTCATTACTGCATCCCTATTGACAGAACAGAAAATATAGCAGATGAAGAGGTGTTATCTGCAAAGCTTGAAGAAATGGGGAGACAAGACAAATTGAAAACTTTGCTGAAGCTGCACAGGCAGTTTGCTCATCCACATGCAAGAAAGCTTAAGTCACTGCTACAAGATGCAAATATCTGGAGAGATGACTATAAGGACTTGCTTGAAGAAATAGAAAGTGTGACCTATGCAAGAGTTATGCAAAAACACCTGCCCATCCTGTAGTTGGCATGCCTATGGCCACTCAGTTCAATGAGAAAGTGGCTATGGACTTAAAGCAATGGAATGGATGCTGGATTCTCCATATCATAGACATGTGGTCAAGATATACCATATTATTATTCATAAACAGGAAAAGACCAAGTGACGTTGTAAATGCTTTGATGCAGAACTGGGTTGGAGTGTTCGGAGTAACGGGATCAATGATGACAGACAATGGGGGAGAATTCAATGCTGATGAAATGCGTGAAGTGATGTCCATCCTAAGTAGAAGTAAAACAAAGATCAGGAATCGATATAATTAACTAACTCCACACATCAAAGACACCAAAGGGAAAGAAACACAAACATTAAGCGACCAGACCATAATGGAAACCTAAACAAATGAAGGCCATAAGGACAGTTACTTTCCCACAAAATGGCCATATGGCCATCCAAAATAAAAACCTGAGAGTACTGACTAAAGACAGAGAACTGCCAGCAATCAACTCAGAGACAGCTACAGCAGGTGTTGAGAATGATAGAGACACGGAAAGATCAAGCAGTGTGAAAGCAAATGACAGTATCAGATACAGGCTTAATGATGAATGGGTAACTGGCACAGTTCTTAGCAGAGCAGGAAAAGCCACTGGGAAGTACAAAAACTGGTAAATTTTAGGAATGAAAACAATGAGGAAAGAAGCATTGATCTCGGAAGCATTCAATGGCAGAAAATACCTGAAACAGAAATCAATATTACTGAGGTTTCCAAGAGTGACAGCTTAGGTAGTAAAGAAACAGACATTGCCAAAGAAAATGAACTGGAAAAATTAGCTCAGTTTGAAACATATGAGGAAGTAACAGACTGTGGACAAAACGTTTTGTCAACATGATGGGTAATATCAAATAAGGATGGAAAAACCAAAGCCAGATTAGTTGTGAGAGGATTTGAAGAAAGAGATCTTGAAATACCATGAGACAGTCCAACAGTAGGAAAAGGAACTATGAGGCTATTGATTTCAGTTGCAGCACTTGAAAAGTAGAAGTAAAACAAAGATCAGGAATTGATACAATTAACTTACTCCACCCATAAAAGACACCAAAGGGAAAGAAATACAAACATTCAGCGACCAGACCATAATGGAAACCTAAACAAAGGAAGGCCATAAGGACAGTTACTTTCCCACAAAATGGCCATATGGCCATCCAAAATTAAAAGACACAAGTGATACACACAGTAAGTAACAAACAACAACATAAATCGCCACAGAAGAGCTGCCTTGGAACGGTCAGTGGAAGATTTCCACCGGGGGGGCTTAAATCAATTTTATGTGGCCACAATCCTCGCCCTTACTTCCGTCGCGATTTAGACAAATAATTTGTTCAGTCCGCATGAAGGCCTCCTAACTCATCAGTGCAACATCTCCGTGAACACAAAAATCAAAGAACCAGAGGTGAGACAACGGTGAGGACTCGACAGCAAGAAACCACTGAAATGCTGGAGCAAAAGTAAACCAACAGTTAGACTCCGATGAGCCCGACCAGAGACAGAGCATCAGGCACCAACCAACATTATCTCTCTAATTCTCAATAAGCCTTTACGTTGGAGGCATCATAGAATCTGAGGCCTGACCCACCGGCGTGCAATTAAAGAGGGAAGCAAAGTTGCCAACCATGAAAACTGGAAATTAATAACAACAGACATAAAATCAGCTTTTCTACAAGGCAAAGAATTAGAGAGGGAGATATACATAAGACCGCCAAAGGAGAGTCAAACACTACATGGCATAATCTGGAAGCTTAAACATGGTCTGTATGGGTTAAAAGACGGGGCTAGGCAGTTCTATGAAAGTGTCAGAGAAGAACTAATGAAACTTGGCTTCACTCCATGTAAACTGGATCCAGCAGTATTTTATGTTCATAAAGAAAACAGGTTGAGGGGAATTCTCTGTTGTCATGTAGATGATTTTTTAAATGCTGGTGATGATGTTTTTGAAACTTTGATGAAAAAGCTGAGGGGCAGGGGAAGATTTTCTGCCGGAAAAGTGGAGGAGAAAGAGTTCAGATATATATGGTTCAAAGTCAAGCAGCTTGAAAATAGGATAATAATTGACCATTCTGAATATATAGACAAAATGAAGAATAAAACTGTGGACCCAAAGAGAGCCTCTGACAAACAAGAGCAATTGACACCACATTTGAAGAACAAAATACATACAGGCAGTTAATAGGTCAGTTGAATCGGGGGGTACAGGGATCAAGGCCGGATATGGGATTTGAAATGATAAAGATGAGCACGAAGTTAAAACAAGGTACAGTAGAGGATCTGGTACGAGTCATCAAGAAAATAAGTAGGCTGAAAGACTTTCATTCCTATATATGACATTTCCAAGGTTGAGAAAAACTGCTGAATTGAAAATTGCTGTTTTCACTGATGCTTCACTGGGAAATATCAATGAAGGAACAGGCAGTACTGGTGCATTCATTATCTGGTTGAAGGACAATACAGGGCATTGTTGTCCAATTGCCTGGAATGCACATAAAATCAAGCATGTAGTAAGGTCTACATTAGCAGCTGAAACCTTGAGTTTGCAGGAGGGACTTGAAGCCAGTTACTACTACAGAGAGATGCTGGAGAGTGTACTAGGAGTTAAGCAGAGAACCATTATAATTGAGGCCTACGTTGACAATAAGAGCATCATTGAAGCTATACTGTCTACAAGGCTGGTTGATGACAAATGGCTTCGAGTGGATGAAGCAGCTATCAAGGAATCACTACAGCTGCATGATGTGAACAAGATCCAGTGGATACCAGGACATTTGCAGTTGGCAAACCCGATGACCAAACAAGGTGCATCAGGGTTTAATCTACTGAAGGTGTTGCAGTCTGGACAGATGTTAAATGAACTGTGTTGCTGAGAACTAATCATACAGGGAAAAGGATTAGCACTCGCCCAGTCGCCCAATGCGAGTGAAAATTCCATTGGGCCCCTAAGAAGTTGCAGAAGGTCGCCCAGCTGGCGACCATGAAACGTTTCTAGATCTCACAATTTTTCGGCATTCTTGTGCAAATTAATGAATTCACCTTAAACTGTCTGTTGCACAATTGAAATTAATCTAGAAATGTTTTGTTTTCTTTCACTTGTAAAAATCTTTGTTTTTACTTATAAATCATGGAGGTAGCCGCCATATTTGTTTATTCAAATCACTACTTGATTCATGTACGCCGTTGACGACGTACACGGAGCATGGTATGCTAAATACCTGGGCCAGTTGTTCAAAGCATCGTTAGCTTTACGAGCTTGTTAGTGGTCATTTTGTTAACTCTTCTAGCAAGTACAATATCATAAATTTTGGTATTTTTGCTGAAAAAATGTGAGCAGCTTTTGCGTCTGCAAATACTGCTCACATTTTTTCAGCAAAAATTTCAGCATATTTGTCATATTTAATGATCAAAGTTTTAACGATATGTTAACTAACGACGTTGTTAGTTTTGAACAACTGGCCCCAGAACTAAATATCGCGACATATCGGTATCAATTTTAGAGTTTTCATCTGCTAGGAATAATATTAACTGCCAAACATTAAAAATATATAACAATAAAAGACTTTCTCCCCTACGCTGGCTATTTTCTTTGTGATGTCTTGTTTGTCTCCATTACTATCATGCAGACTAAAACTGAGATGAATCTGGTTTTTATCTATCTATCTATCTATCTATCTATCTATCTATCTATCTATCTATCTATCTATCTATCTATCTATCTATCTATCTATCTATCCTGCATCAACCCAGTGAAGAGAGAGGACTATCTAAGGCCTCTGCCCCTGTATTTTCTAAATGATCCCCTTTTACAAGGTCTGTGGGCTCAAGGTCCCCAAAACCCTGAATCCAGGATTGATTTGTTTCTTTGTATTGGGGTTTAACGGCAAAGTCAAATCAAAACTGTTAAGCTCATTTTTGAGCCGGTCAGTTTACCTATTCATGCCTGGGACACTTTATCTGTAAGCAGTCAAACAGTACAGTGCACATTCTTTCGCCAGAAACTGACAACTGCCCTTCTTTAACCAGCAGAAGGAAGAGAATGGCTGTAGAAAAGAAATTTATGAAGAATGTTGCCGACCCAGGCAGGAATCCAACCCACATGCCAGTTAGCTGAGCTATCAGGGCCGGGCAATCCAGGATCAAACAATGTTTTTCATTGTTTTCAAAATTTTAGTCCTGGGCCCCAAAGTTTTAAATCTTAGGGACCCAGCTGCCCCCTGTGAAAAAAATGTTAGTCCTTATCCCTGTCATAATGCTTTTTATTAAGATTGTTTTAAATCTTTTTAGCTTAATAGGGCCATTTGATCAGTTTAAAATTTTACAACTTTTCCTTTTGAAACATTTTAATAATTAGCATTTTTTTTTTTTTCCTCAACTTTAAATTCCATTTGAATTTAAATCTGTTTATAACAGTAGTTTCAGCAGATTAAAAAGAAAAGGAAAGAAAAAAGAAAGAAAAGAAAATATAATTAATGTTAATTACTAAATATAAGATTTCAAGATTTCAAGATTTATTATTAACTCAAAACCCCTAGCCGGGGTATAAGTCAAAACTTTCAATCAACAAAACATGAAACATTTTGAGGAAAGTTGCAAATATATATATGTATATATGTACGAAATTAAAGTCTTTGTAAACACCAGAAGTAAACTGGTTATTTCAAGGTATTGAGATCAAAACTGTCTGACTAGTCATAACACACCTTAAGTAAGGCAAGTCCAATAATCCAGCTGTTTACCGTAAACTATCCCAAATTTGAGACACACAGAAATTTTCAATGTATTCCAGTGGAATGGAAGACAGTGAGAACCCCCACCAGACCGCCCCAGTAGCCATCTGATCCGGGTCCACACCGTCAGCACATGTTGGTCTGGCGGGCAATGAAGACCGCCCCATATGATCAGTCAAATCAGGCCCCGCACAGTCCACACAGGTTAGTCAAGCAAGCGGCGAAGACCCAGATCAGACCGCTCCTCTGAGACCAGCCTGATCCGGATCTGCACCGCCCGCATGATTTATTTAGATGCAAGTCCATCCCAAACATAGGACAAAATCCACGGCATGTATTACTGCCTTAGATTAAAGGCAAAAGTCCATATTATTATGCATAGTATTATGCAGCAATTAGTTCACAGTCTCTAAACATTCCTGCCCTAGATAAGGCAAAAGTCCATCTGATTATGCGTTAATTAGTCCACATTAAACATGCCTGAAAATTTCCCTGAAAGTCTTCAGCACAACTTTGCAGTATTTAGCCACTTTAAAAAGAAGCTGGTTATCATTTGAGCACATAATATTTTCAAATTTCACAGTATTAGGCCTGGAAAACATATCTCTTGGCAAGTAAATCCTTCTTAAATCATCAAAATAAGAGCATTCCATCACATAGTGGTATTCATCACCCAGTTTATGCATAAAACATAATTCACAAAACCTATCATCACGTGCTATCCCTTCATATCTACCCCATTCAATAGGAAATTTATGATTTAATGATCGAAAATGAAAAAAGGCTAAAGCCAAATCATCTGGTAAAATTCCAAAGTACTTTTCAAGTCCAAAATTATTTTTAAAAATCCTATAATTTAAACACTTAGGAGACTGAAAAACTGACTCCTTCCATGAACATTTGTAAATCTCAACAAGTTTGAGTTTAACAACTTTTGAAATATTTAAAGGTGCTTCTTGGTTCAACCACAGTTGTTCCTTATCACAATCGTGCAATATTTTCTTAATGCTCAAAAGCCATTTTGAGTGAAAAAGGTCCTTTTGGTGCATATTTAGCAAAATTTTGTATAATTTATATGATATTTTGTCGGTTTTACCAGTTATTATCCTTTTCCAAAAACCAACCATTCTAGACCTGGTAGCAATACTAATAGGATAACGCCCAAGTTCACCGTATAACATTATATCCGGTGTAGATTTTTTAGCTTTCAAGATTATCTTATAAAACTGTATACAGAGTCTTTCAAGAATATCACAATTCTCAAACCCTGTCACTTCAGAACCATAAAGTAAGATAGGGACTACTATACTATCAAAAAGTTGAATTTGTATATCAACTGGTAAATGGAGCCTTCTTGCCTTCCTAAGCACAGCAAACATAGACTTACGAGCCTGGTCAACTAATCTTTGGTTATGCTTCTGAAAACGTCCATTATAGGAAAACATTGCACCCAGGTATACAAAACTATCATCTATGTCCAGTTCTTGCCCATTGTAAGTGAATACTGGATTGACTTGCAATTTTTTATTAGTAAAAATAGTGACTTTGGTTTTGGAGGGGTTAACTTCCAAATCCCATTACTTACAGTATAAAAACATTGCATTTAAAGCAGCTTGTAACTCTTTATCAGACTCTGCCAAGATAACTGTATCGTCGGCGTATAACAGAATGTATAATTTAAAATAGACCTCAATGTCTTCATTACTCAACAGAATCTTTGCCATGTCATTAACACTGTTCAGGCCATTATAACCATGAGAAATAAACTCGGACAGATCATTCAAAAACAATGAAAAAAGAACTGGAGAAAGATTTTCACCTTGTCGGACTCCTACATTACTGAAAAATGTTGTAGATTTCATATGACCTTGTTTAACACATGACTTTGCACTAGCATATAAATTATGAATAACTCTAAACATTTTACCATCTATGTTATTTGCAAGAAGTTTCTGCCACAAGTATGATCTGTTAACTGAGTCGAAAGCTTTCTTGTAGTCAATAAAAGCACAATATAATTTCTTGCCTCTAAAAAGGTAGAGGTCAATCAGACATTTCAGATTAAAAATGTGATCCGTTGTACTGTAATTTTTGCGAAAACCAGCTTGTTCTTCGCATAATATGTTCATATTATCAAGATACTGATTCAGTCTGTAATTTAAAACAGCAGTAAACAATTTGCCAAAGCAACTAAGAATAGTTATTCCCCTGTAATTATCAGGGTTAGCTTTGTCCCCCTTATTTTTGTAAATTGGAGAGATAATTCCCTGTGACCAGGCCTCAGGTATATAACCAGAAGAAAAAACTAAGTTGAATAGTTTTGTAAATGCAGATAGCATCTTTGTTTTAGAGTACTTCAAAAATTCATTTAAAATCAAGTCAGAAGCGCAGGCTTTATTTACTTTGAGATTGTTAATGCTTTTTAAAACTTCTTGCTCTGTTATCTCCGCATTAAGCTCGAAATTGTATTCAGAAACTTTTGAAGGATCTATTGTAGGCAATGAGTCAGAATTTTCAGTAGAAACAGTGTTTAGCTTCTTAAAATGCTCGGCAAATGCTTCTAAAGAAACTTTTTGAATTGTGTTTGCATTACTGCCATCAGCTTTATTTAATAATTTCCAGTATTCCTTAGGATCTGCATTTTTTATTGAACGCAGCTTGTTTATAAATGTTTTTTTATATTCATTAAATTGCTTATTGATACACTTCTTGTAAGCCTTACTAGCTTCCGCAAGAGAATGAAAATTTTCAACATTATTTACACGTCTTCTGTGATTTTTAGTACGCCTATATTGCAAACGCAGACGCTGACATTCCTGGTTGAACCAAGGGCGCTTTATTGGTTTACGAGTGATTTGTTTTGGCTGCTTGGTTTTGACGGTACTGTGTTTAATCATTCCTGCAGCACCAGCCGCATTGAAGAGCAAGGAAGAGCACTGAGATACGTAAAGTTCTACATTTTCTTTGGTAAAATCATTTTGGGACAATGAGTCAAGATTCTCATTAAACTGATTAATATCATAAGAATTCAAATGTTGCAAAAAGATATCTCCAGCTTCTTGGCTCCAAAAAGATTTTGTTATGACTGTGTCTTCAGTATTATGATTTAACTGTTCTGTTTCAGAAAAAGTATGTCTCAATGATAAATAAATACCACTATGTGCATCGCTTACCAAGTTACCATTGGATCAAAGGGCAAAATTTCAAAATCCTTAATTGCAGTAAACAATAATGGAGACAATATTGCGTAGTCAATGACTGAGGTACCTTTACAGGTTTTGTTGCCAAGAAATTTGTCTTTGCCAAGGCGACCGTTAGCTATACACAGATTAAATGATTTACACACTTCAAGTAAACGTTTTCCATAATTATTCACTTGTGCATGGTCGAAATTATGTCTTTTAGTGGGAAAACCTAGGTCCCGAATAGAAGTTCTACCAAGTTCATCATTTGGGTTGTTGCTGTGCAACATTTGTTCAATATTGTCATCTAGGAACACAAAATCCTGCTCATTTCCAGTTCTTGCATTAAAGTCACCCAGTAAACAGATCTGAAGCTCATTATTTGGATTAAGTTCTAATAGATCTGCTTCTAGAGTATCAAAAATTGAAATGTTACTGTAATTACTGCCCTCTGGCGGAATGTAAGAAACACAAAATAAAACATGTGAACACATTAAACTAGAAAACCAGTAAAAATTTTCACCATCATTTTTAACAACTTTGATGGAATCATATACATCCTCTCTGACCACAACTGAAATCCCACCTGATTTGCAACGAGCATTAGCTCTGGTTATATTTGGGAGACCTCTAAATCCATTAAGTGAAATGGTATCGTAGGCATCAAAATGTGTTTCCTGAAAACAAATGATGTTATATTTATCAACAAATTTTTCAAAATCAGGGGTTTTGATTTTACTGTTTAACCCTCCAACATTAATTGATAAAATGTTTAAACATGTTTGAATATCAGAATAAATGATCGTGTCGTCTTCCGAATAAATTTCAGTAACATCTGAGTGGTCTGACAAATTATCAGACAAAGTACTGGAACTCCCAGATAAATTGTGTGGATTATCATCAACTAAATCAGGTGAAAAACCGTCATGGTCAGTCAAGTCTGGATAATAACTTTCTTCTCCCCTCTACATATCAGGGTATCCAAAGTTAGTGATATCAATTTCGTCAATGCCAAGCTTGAATAGGTCGTCCGGGTTCTCGAGAGTCACGTTTCTCCCGGCCCCCCGATCTTCCTTCAGTGTTACTCGTATACGTCCTTCGCTGGTTCTCGTCCTTTCCGTGTCAGCGTGCGCCTTAACAAACCTCAGCAACCTGGATCGTTGCTGAGTCAAGTCTTCCTGGATGAAAACACCCCTGAATTGCCCATCAGGGGTGTTCAAAGGGGCCTTCTTGGCGTAGAGTAGGTCATTTCTGACCTTTCTGTTGTTTAACCGAACAATTACCGCCATGGAGTGGGCGGCAGCATGCGACGGCAACTTGTGGATGGTGTTAATGTCAGTTCCATTTACAGTAACGCCCAGTACAGCACCCAATTCAATAAATTTGGTCCTGAGTTCATCTTCTGAGGCTATCATAGGGAAATTGAAAAGACGGAGATTGTCTCTACGTGTATACTGTTCAAGTTTTTCATTTCTATAGGCCAACATTCTTAGATTTGTTTTGTTCTTCTCAACTGCGACCTGCAGTTTTTTCACATTTTCTTCAACAGTCTTGTTGGTTAGCACAAATGGAACCATGATGGATGCTAAATTGATTACAGTTTTGTCTTCGGGGGTAAGTTTAGACTTTCTGGACTCATTTATCAGTGCCATCATTGCGGTAAGACCGCCCTCCTCTTCATCCCGCTTTTGGTCCACCCATTTCAAAGATCTGCTCTCAAATATGTCATATGTGACAATAAACAATAGTTCTTGGTATTTATGTATGTGAAGTCACTGATGTTCACAAATAATGTTAGATTTTTTGGATTTTTCGACGATGATTTCGTTTTCTTGTCCTCAAAACTTTTGCAGACGACTTCGACGTCAGTTTTTTCACATTTTCTTCAACAGTCTTGTTGGTTAGCACAAATGGAACCATGATGGATGCTAAATTAATTACAGTTTTGTCTTCGGGGGTAAGTTTAGACTTTCTGGACTCATTTATCAGTGCCATCATTGCGGTAAGACCGCCCTCCTCTTCATCATTTGCCAAGTCCATAAGTTGACGCTGCATGGCGTCAAGGTCGAGCACTGCGTTCGCACTGCCGCTCGCTTTGGCACCCGCGTTAGGTAACACTTCTATATCTGTTGTTAAAATACTCCTCAATGCTACTCTTCAATGCTAGAGTTACTGTTACTGATTATTCTTAACTGTGACGTCATGAACGTCATGGAAACGAAGTAACGTAATGGAGTTATTGTATGTCCACCATTGTTGTAAATAAAGAGTGTTGCTACTTCTAAGAAGTTTTCCCGGCGTTTAACACGTCTGACTGGTATCAGGAGGGTGCGGGTTCAATACGGTCGCGGGTCGTTTCGGTCCTGAGTCGTTTCGGTCCCTGGGTCGTTTCGGCCCTGAGTCGTTTCGGTCGGGTCGTTTCGGCCTGGGTCGTTTCGGCCTAATTTCGGGGGTGGGACGTTTCGGCCATATTGGTGGGTCGTTTCGGCCTGATTTTTTTATCAGTTTATTTATATGTATATATATTTTGTTTGTCGAAGATCAGCCTGTGCTTTTGCTATCTTCTCTCGTTAACACTTCAATAGGTCAGAAAACAGAGGGCTTTTTCAAACTTTGTAGACTCTGATCACAATGAACAGATTTATAGGTTATAAATAAGGTCTTTGAGGGTTTCACATGCAGACTGATCATATAAAATATTTACAGCTTTCAGATAATAATAGCTCAAAAAAGAGGGCTTTTTCAAACTGCGCACTCTGATCACAATGAACAGATTTATAGGTTATTTAGTTTTTGAAGGTATCACAACGACAGATGGAGGATGATCATATACAATAATTAGGGTGCATTTCGCAAATATTTCGCATGCTGTTCTCAAAATGTGCGTGCCATTGATACTAGTAAATCCTGCAAGTCACTGCCGTGTGATCAGTATCTGCTAACTGCAGACGCCTTTTGCCGCCCAGGGCTATTTAGGAAAAAAAAACTTAGAATGGATGCGCACCATGCATGTCTGTATGTGGCACGTGAAATAGACCACTGAGCGCTTGTGTGCAGTCTAATCATACCATGGAGACGAACTTCACAAACCTTCGAAATCTTTTGGAACATCTGCAGACACAGCGACATACAACATGACGAAAATACGCCTATATAATTTTGTCATTATCCACCAAAGAGAAGGACTCAGACAATCCTGCGCAAGAGTAGTGTGCAGTCTAATCATGGTCTTCAAATCTATGAACCTTCTGCAGCCACCATGACACCCAATTGTTATATATTTAGGCATATTTATTTATTTACAGACTTTAATGTTCTTGGCTTTTTAAGAAGTAATTATATCATCACATGATAATGTCCCGTTAATCACTCGTTAATCACTTTGGATGGAGTTAGCTAATCCCCTTCTTTTTGTATATAATTGATCAGCTATGTGGCGGTGTAATTGCGTTAACGTAACAGTTTGAAAACACGCGTTAAATGCGAGCGTCTTTATTTAGCAGCTCTTTGAGTTCGGCGGGAAATGGCGGTTTTGTTAATTTACAAAAAAAAAAAAAAAAAAAAAAAATGTAATGATTGATATGCTTTAAATAAAAATCAAAAATGAGTTCCTTTAAGAGCAATGAAAACATTCATAAGAAAGAAGATGGGCCATACTACGTAGTTTCGGCTAATAAAGTCTCATCAGTGACCCTGTAATGATCCGGCAAAGAAAGCCAGAGGAAACATACTGCAATTTTGCGAATTTCGAATAGGCAGTCGATTCAAAGACTGAAAATTTGTTTCACTGAAGTCTTTTAAATGTCTGCAACCAATGTATATAAGGTGCTCCGAGACACCACCCCATCACTTATCTTTGAAATCGCTTATAAAGATTGTCGAAGTAAAATTTCAAAATGACTGAATTGTGCATCTCATGTGACAAGGAAGTAAATGGCCGACGCTGAGCCGTTACGTGTGACGTGTGTGACCGGTGGCAGCATCGCCTTTATGGAACAGGTATTTTAATTATTATTTAATATAATCTTTATTTATTTTTATTATTCTTTATTTATGTGTATTCATGTGTGGTCGGTTTCAACCCTGCGTGGAAGCATCATGAAGCCCAGTCTATTCTCCAAGCCCTAATTGGCGAGGGCGATTTGTTTGTTTGATTTGGGGTTTAACGTCCCCGTCAACACTGTATATGTCATTTTGGAGACGCTGCTTCCAATTTTGCGGGACTTTTACCCGACATTGAGATGAAATGACATCTCAAGTCCTGTCGCCCAATGAAACCAATAGGGTTTATAAACATTGGCTGGCAAACTCGCACAGCTCTGCCTGGGCAGGCTTAGATCCTCTAAGCGGTTTAGCAGTATTTGTGTGCAGTCTCTTTCAGCTCTGCATGGAAGCATCATGCAGCCCATCTATTTCTTCAAGCCCCGATGGGTGGGGGGCGATAAATATATGTATGTATGGATGGATGGGATGGATGGATGTAGTATGTATGTATGTATGTATGTATGTATGTATGTATGTATGTATGTATGTATGTATGTGATTTTGGCTGCTGATTGTGTTACCAAATTCAATCATCGTAGAAAGAAAAGTATATAACCGTTATCCTGCTGAATAAATTAAATTATTTAAAACACTTTATTTGGGCTATCATAAACATAACGTAACAGGGCGTTTAAATAATATTCCAAATTTAAATAATAATGTTTTATACAGGAAAATTGCTATCTAATAAAATCAGTCCGAAACGACCCAGGCCGAAACGACCCAGGGCCGAAACGACCCACCGAAATAGGCCGAAACGACCCAGGTCCAAATTTAGACCGAAACGACCCAGGCCGAAACGACCCGGCCGAAACGACTCAGGGCCGAAACGTCCCGGATTCGTTCAATACCTGCCAGGAGTCGGCAACATTCTTTTGTGGAGATTGATCATGAAATCTTTTCTATGGTCATTCTCTCCCTGCCGCTGATTCAAGAAGGGCAGTTGTCAGTTTCTGGCGAAAGAATGTGCACTGTACTGGTTAACAGCTTATGTCTATCTATCTACGGGCCTCCGTGGCCTAGTGGATAAGAGCGCTGACTCTTAGTCATTAGGTCTCTCACCGCCGTAGGTTCGAGCCTCGCTCGGGCCACGTGTGAGACGCCAAGTTCTGCAACGGAAGGTCAGGTGGTTTTTCTCCGGGTACTCCGGTTTTCGCCCACCTCTGATTAACGATCGGCTCGATATGAGTGAAATAATCTTGAAAGGGCCGTAAAATCCAAACCAAAAAAAAAAAAAAAAAAATGTCTATCTATCTATCTTCTGATACTGCGTCGGTCACCTTTGACCAATACCGCAGGTGTATATTACATACACTCCAGGTTTTGCAGGATGAAAGCCTACACAGTAATCATGTAATTACGGTAGGGATCTTTAACCTGCACAGGGGGCCTCCAGTTAACGTCCCGATCCGAAGGACGGTGCACTTTATGACATTCATCCCTGCAAATGATTCATCCCTGCAAATGATGTAAAAGCATGCCCAGGAAAAGTGTGGATAGGTAAACTGACTGACTCAAAAATGACCTAAAATAGTGTTGACTTGGCCGTTAAACTCCAATACAAACATACAAACCTCCCCCACCCACTTCAAATTACACTAATGGAATTGTAAACAGTGGATGAAATTCAAATACACGACTGTAATCCTTTTGATAGTTTCTTGTAATTGTACAACATATATGTACACAACATATAAATAATAAAACGCGGTCTAAGAACGGCAGCGTCTCCTTTAATGCACTCACCAATGTTTGTTCATATCCGAAGTCTTGTTTTTCCGCCATCTTTAATTGCTGAGCTGACTGGTCCCGTTAGGAAAAAAAAATTGCAATCCGCACCGCACCGCAAATTATACAGTGAATTGTCACGATGTGCATCCAGAATATTGGGAACATGTTAGTTAAGAGGGTAGAAAACTGTATGAGAACTGGATACAAGAATCACAGGACTTTGAAGTCCGACAGAATATGAGAAATGCACGTCAAAAGGACCAAAACTGACTATATAAGCGAGCGTCGAGGCCTTATAGAATTATTAATTTTGACCATTTTAACATGCACTTCTGGCCAAACTTTACGCTTCTATGGAAAGAATCAAAATTGTTACTGGTGCTATGTCAAATCAGGACCTGTGATATGGGAAGTTAGTCTCTATCTCTCACTGAAGAGGTAAACTTAGATAAAATACCTTCACACCATCCAAAGAAAAATGTTTATGCATTTACAAACAAAATAACTACAGGTTCCTGTTTGAGATGCCCATATCTTATCTTTACTAGTATTACAGTCATGAGTCTTTAACCGAGGTCCCGTCCCCGTATGACCTTAGCTGATGGTGGAACGTAAAACTCAAACACTCACTCACTCATTACAGTCATGATTCTAGTTTCAAAGCAGTAATTGCTAGTTACAAATATAGCAGCTCTATTCTGAAACTTTTCAATCTCTTATTGAAAGACAACTCCCTGGGGAACCATAATTCAAGGGCTTTATATGCTACCCCTTTTACATCCTGGGACACTGACGACGATTTCACCCCGGAAAACCAAGTGTTTAATTTGCTATAACACACATTTTGCTCCTTCGCGTCTGTAACCCTTGGGTATTTACTGGCATCCTCATTTACGAAGACAGCTCCCTAAAACAATCAAGTTTAATAAGCCTCAGTTTTATTGGTTCTAATCCTTGTATCTGCATAATATGGCCTATAACGGGCTGAAATTCCATTCTCACTTTCAAGCCCAACATTATAAGCTATTCCCTGAAGTTTAAATGAATCATCTCTGAGGTTGGAATCACACAGAACATGAAGTGTTTTACCTCATGCTGGGACTTAATGCAATCAAACTGATCTCTGGACAATCTGAAGTCCCAGACTGTGTCATTAGGTTGTCGATACCAGCCCGCCACAATGTGAGAAGTTTTGTTAGGAAACGCCTCAACCCACACTCATCCAGAGTCCCTTTCCAGTCCCATAACTGGCATGTGAGAGATGTCTATGTGCATGAGCAGGATCACATTACCACCATGGACGTTTCTATCTTTCTACACCCACCGTACTAACAAGTGTTTGGAAATAGCTCAGAGTCGTATGCTTATAATACTAACCATTGGCACACACTAAATCATCGCCAACCCAAAAACCGAAACCATCCCACTTCCTCGTTCCTCATCTTCCCAAAAGTGCAGGGTCCCTCTGGAGTATAGACGCCAGCCCCAAACCATTCCAGTTTCGGATATAAAATATGTCAATGATGTGTTTTAGTCTCTCAAAATAGAAGTGAAGGCAATGGTCAGGAATCGATACAATTAACCCACAGCTCCCGTCAGAGACCCCAAAGGGAAAGAAAAAAGCAAACATGAAATAACTAGACCCTAATGGAAATATCAACAGCCGAAAGCCAAAAGGACAGGTACTTTCCCACAAAATGGTCAATTGGCCATCAAAAACCAAAAAGATATTAGCGATACACACATTCAATCAAAGACGAACCATAACAATAGTAAACCGCGACAGAAGAACCGCCTTGGAGCTGTCAGTGAAAAGAATTTCACTGGATGGCTTAACCTTCAATTTTAAATACATATTTCATTAGGTTTCATCACGAAAACACGCCTATATAATTTTGACCCCCTTGAACCCCCTTTTATAAGTACAACTGGGGTTTCCGGGGGTATACCTTATTTTACTTATTTCTGCTCTAAAATATAGATTGTGGGTACTCGTTAGAACCGCCTCGATGAGGCGGTTCTAACGAGTGCCCACAATCTATATTTGGAGCAGAAATAAGAAAAATATCGCAATTTTTCATCATAAAATGTTCATTTTTTCGGCGTTAATGGTGGCAATGTATTTGTATAGGCGTGTTTGGGTAATGAATTGCAGACCTTCACAGTGAAATTTGTCAAAAATATCTGAAAATCTCGCAGTAGTCGAATTTATTGTTTAGTATTTATTGCTACATGAAGAATATCACCCATAACCATGTTTTAGTGTTTTCACAACAACGCCGTCAATCCATGACGTCTTCAATGCCATGCTGACGTCACATATTTGACGTATTTTAGACATTGTTTTACTTCCGCGTCGTGTTACAATACTCAAAATAATGATGGAAGAAAAATGGTTGAAATACGTTCATTAATAAAGATTCAATGGCAAAAAAGATTCGAATTTATTGATCACCCCTTGTGTTTATCATTTAAAAGCTTATGCTACCCACAAAATCATATTCGTGATTCTTCGTGTGGTGGAACAGTTCATCACGAAAACACGCCTATATAATTTCGCCCCCATTGAACCCCACTTTTTTCCTATACCTGCGCTAAAATAGAGATTGTGGGTACTCGTTAGAACCGCCTCGGTGAGGCGGTTCTAACGAGTACCCACAATCTATATTTTGAACAGAAATAAGAAAAATATCACAATTTTTCATCTTATTTTTTCCGCGATAAAGGCTACAAGGTATTTGTATAGGTGTATTCTCGTTATGTTGACGAATTAAGAGGCAATAATGATAAAGGGTACACACAGCCTACGAGGGACATATGGAAAGTAGGGAAAGCAAGGTTATATCTCAGACATTTAGGGGATGGTATTCAAGATTGTCATTTGGGGACGTATATCTACGGTTTTACGGTCGGAAATGTCGTTTTAAGAAGAAATAATAATAATAAAAAAAAACAATAGAATTTAAAAATGCAAATTAGTTAGATACGCTCCGTAGCGTTACATGTACAACGTCCTTAACGACATCGCGTTTGCTAATGGCGGAATATTGATATTTTGGTAAAACAATCGTGAATAAAATGCGTTTTAAGTGTCTTATGATAAATAGAATCTTGCATTCGTGGGCATGTAATATTGAATTTATTAAACTCGTTGAGGAAAAGGCATAACATGCTTGGCAAAGCCTCGCATTTTATACGTTTTCCTAAACTCGTTTAATAACTTCAATAATATAAGAAAACTAATGAAAGATACTCTATATAAGGGTAAACTATTTACGTTTCATTATTTTCAGTTCATTTGTGGAAGAATGTTTTGCCTTTATTGCCAACCCTTTCGAATCCCAGTACTGGGCGCTTAATTGTTTACATCGTATTAATGCTCAGTTACTGTGAATCTAGATGTCTAAGGATAGTTTCAACAATGTATCTTTTCAGATTTTCACAATTTCAGAATTCTCGCTGTGGCATGATTATTTTTCTTATACTTCGATGACGTCACAGTTATGACACGTAAATATATAAAACGTTTTGATTTCATTGGGAATGTAGTGTTAACATATCACCTTAAAGACAAATGCTACTAATTCGCCATTTCTGAATGATCATCAAAAATGAAAGTTATGCTAG
Source organism: Lucinisca nassula (assembly GCA_963580285.1). Classification (NCBI taxonomy): domain Eukaryota; kingdom Metazoa; phylum Mollusca; class Bivalvia; order Lucinida; family Lucinidae; genus Lucinisca; species Lucinisca nassula. Next base: position 30,035,733 of record OY757023.1, on the reverse strand, counting down.
AGCCAGCATTTTACCGTGCTTGGGTAAGGAAATGGTTGGAATTTGTAGAACAGATATTGTTTTGGGTTCATTTTATTATTAAACATGTTCAGCTTGGCTATAAACTTCACGAAAACAGTAACATTGCGACTTTTGAAAAATTTAATTTTTCGGCATTTACTCAAGATCAGATCAACCTAAATCGTTACAGACTTACTTAAACGATTTGCTGTAATGCATATACTACTACTATTTACAAGTAAATCCAAGTTATCTGTCAGTGATTCACCATCTTTTCATAGAATTTTAATGTATTTTTACCATGTATTTCATCTGGGGGCAGGGGAACGGTTTGTTTAATAAAAAAGGAATTAGCACGGTGACCCCTAGTTTTTTTTTTAATTTTATATTCTCTGAAATCCCCTGGAGAAAAAAAAACCTTGTTTTATGAAAATTTCAATGTAGCATTTTTCTGTATTGTCAAAATATTGCAGACAATGAATTATTTTTAAATAGATTTTGGTTGATGACAAAATTGGTTTTGCAAACAAAAATCTGAGCTTGAAAAATAGGCTAAAGATAGGCAGCAGTATCCTTTACTATACCATTCTGACTGAAATAAATGCTTAAAAGCTAGGCAAAATTAATTTTGGACATGCTATTTACTGACATGGTTGTTTTCTGATATTTCTGGGAAAACAGTTCCGGGTGATTTCCTTCTTGTTCAGATAACTTAAGATTCAGCACGGTGACATATGGTTTTTATTTCAAATGTGGTGAGCCAATATATGATGCTGAACATATTACAGACCCTTAAACAGTTTTCAATGTAGGAAGTATTTCGTAGCATATGGCCTTAATTAATGATATTGCCTACAGTACAAATATTCGGATTTACAGATGGGTCTTGAGGGAAAATGGGGGCGGGTAGGCTAAATCGTTCCGGTTTTAAGGTTAATTGTTTTAGTTTTTCATACTTACTTCTGCCGAATATTAATATATAATAGCCTACAAAAAGCACAATTCGTGAGTGTTACACAAAACTGACAATTTTCCCTTTGAGTTTTATAGGCTGTATCATATGGTATACCTTATGCGTTTATTTTCTATAACTATTAATTCACCATATTTGCATTATTTGCTGGCTCCCAGTTTACACATTGTTAATATTGGAAAAACAGGTAACCAGACCCCCTGACCCTCAAGGTCAGGGGGTCTGGTTACCTGTTTTTCCAACACTGATAAACTTCAGACTAGGAACCAGCAGATAATGCAAATAAGGTAAATACTGTTTAGGTAAATTGAGTTCAATAAACAAACGTAAATCTATTCATAGCGCGTTGAATAGATCATGAAAAACCGTCTGCATTTTTAAATTTCTACTTAAAATGTTCCCAAATTTCGGTCACCGTTTTAATACACGCCTGCTTGAAGTAAATGCATTTTCTTATTTTTAAATATAAATTATTGTCCCCCCCCCCCCCCCCTCCCAAGATGTTTCCAGTTTCTTAAAATAGCGATGGTTAAAAGGGTCGCAATGGAGATACATGTAAATTAGCTCTTATAATTCACTGGTACATTAAAAATTGCGGTGCGGTACTGTTCACAGTTTGGTTCTCCGCTTCATCTGCAGGGTTTCCACAACACACCTGAAAAGATACGAATGTTCTTGATCAAAGACGAAGTAAAACTTAAAAATTTCACAGTTCAGTTAAGTGTTTGAGTTTTAGGTCTCACCAACAGCTAAGGTCATACAGAGACGGGACCTCGGTTTAAAGACTCATCCGAAAGTCTGGAGAAGCCCGGGATCGATCCTGCGATCCCTGGTTTATAAGGCGAGTAGCATAACCACTACACCACGGAGGCTTCTTAAAAAAGAAAATGTCGCAAGAGCATGCATCACTCATTAGTGAAGTGTTTGTGTTTGAGTTTTACGTCCCACCAACAACTATAGTCATATGACGACTAGACCTCTGTTAAAAGACCGAAAGTCTGGAGACCAGGAATCGAACACACGACCACTGGTTTATGAGACGAGTAGCTTAACCACTTAACAGGCTTCTATACTCGCTAGTGAAGCGAGTGTTATACTGTGTCAGTGAAGCTTATATATTATTATTAGGTGGAATTTGACTGTCTCTAGGTATAAGTATCTGCTTTCAAATGCACATCCTATCTATAACTGATGAACCCCTCAGGGATAGTTGTGGGATACTCTGAATTTTGCCTGCTACATAGGCTGGGACTATTTTCTTGGGTTTGAAATTTTAGATTTCAGTATTTTTGGGTTTCAGGAAAAAATGGTACATGTCATTTAGCAGATATTTTTTTTGTTGTGGGGGGGGGGGGTGTCACTTGTTTTGGGACTATATCCGTTTTGGGATGTTGTTAGTCTTCTGTTTGAATAATGGTTTTGTTCCTTGCTGCACAACAGTTCAATGGCTTCACAGTAATTTGTTTGTTTGTTTGGATTGGATTTTAACGGCCCAGTCAACACTATGTCGGTCATTTTGGGGCCGGTCAGTTTACCTATCCACACTTTTTCTGGGCAGGCTTATACGTTAGCGGTTAACCAGTACAGTGCACATTCTTTCGCCAGAAACTGACAACTGCCCTTCTTGAATCAGCGGAAGGGAGGGAATAACCGTATAAAAGATTTCATGATCAATCTCCACGAAAGAATGAAGCCGACGCTGGTTCATAGTAATCCTGAAACTGTTTAAAGCGCTTTTGTTACCAATACATGTAATCATTAAATGGTAGAAATAAGTAAAAACACTTTCTTAACACAGAAAGCAAGCTAGTATAAGTTTGGAATATTTTGTGGGGTATGTTAAAATTTGCAGATTTTTTCTTACGTTTCTTTTCCTTTTTTAAGTGTGTGTGTGTGGGGGGGGGGGGGGGGCATTGATGATATACTGGATATTTTTTAGGGTACACTGTCAGGCTTGAACACTAGACGCATATTTTAGGGCCCGGTACACTGTCAGGCTTGAACACTAGATGCATATATTTTAGGGTACACTGTCAGGGCTTGAACACTAGATGCATATTTGTTAGGGTACACTGTCAGGCCTGAACACAAATGCATATTTTTAGGGTACGCTGTCAGGCTTGAACACTAGATGCCTGGCTCCCAGCCTATGTAGCAGGTAAAAATTAAGTAGCCCCTGGGGTTGAACCCCGGGGTTGAAAATGAAAACATACCTATATAATTTAACTCCCTGAAACCCCACTTTTATAAAGAACAACTGGGGTTTACAGGGTTGTGCATTATTTTTCATATTTCTGCTCAAAACATAGATTGTGGGTACTCGTTAGCACCACCTCGCAGAGGCGATTTTAACGATTTCCCATGAATCTATGTTTTCAGCAGAAGTACATATATGAAAAATATCGTAAGTTTTTATCCCGAAATTTTCATATTTTGGTGGTATATTTTTCAATATAATATTATTAGAATAGGCGTGTTTTCGTAATAAGTACATGTGTATCGAAATATTGGCCCCGCCCATCGTCCATGATGCTTCCGCGCAATGCTGAAAACGACCACACAATAGTACTGGTAAACCGCTTAAAATGTCTAAGCCTGCCCTGACAAAGTGATGCGTGCTGGGCCGTCCCTGCATATAAACCATATTGGTTCGTTTCGACAATAGGGCTTGAGATATCATTCATCTAAATGTCGGGTAAAAGTCCCACAAAATTTGAAGCAAGGTCTCCAAAATGACCTAAATAGTGTTGACGTGGACGTAAAACCTCAATTCAAACAAACAAACAAAGGCTTGAGAGATTCTTTCGAGCTCGAACAAACCTTCATTTCCGAGTAATAGGTCCCAAAAAGTATTATCGTTCCTTACACATATATAGTACTTAACGACTTATACTTAAAATACTTATAGCGTTCTATTGTTAGTATGATTGATCAGAAGTGGTTTAAGGGGAAATGTATGCGCATGCAGGTCATGCAGGGTAGACAACTCTTTCGAATTTCTAAAGTTTTGTTTTGCTTCCTTTTCAAAGCAGTCAGGGTCTACTCATAGGGGGAAGAATTGTTTCCCAAGGAGAAAATTCCTTTCTCCAAGAGTAGGCCACACAATCAACGGGTCTCGGTTTACAGGAACAAAAACTAGAAGTGATAAAATTGCAACCCTTGCAAAAATGCCGGTAAACACGTGACATGTATTAATTTCATTAATGTGAACCATTTCTTCAACTTTCTATACAAACCACTCGAACATTCAATTTTGATGAACGAACAGGAAATAAATTATACCTAAAATGGCCGAAAGTTTTAATTAATTTCCTTGTCGACTGTTCAGAAAAAAAGTGTCAAAAAGACACAGATGCCCCCCCCCCCCCCCGTCCTCACTTATTGGGGCTTGAAGGCTTGAAGAAATAAATGGGCTGCATGATGCTTCCGCGAAGAGCTTAAACTGGTAAAACGCTTAGAGGATCTAAGCCTGCCAAGATAAAGTGGTGCGAGTCGCAGTGTCCATGCTTGTAAACCCTATTTGTTTCATTGGGCGACAGGGCTTGAGATGTCATTTCATCTCAATGTCGAGTAAAAATCCCACAAAATTGGAAGCAACGTCTCCAAAAGACCTATACAGTGTTGACGGGGACGTTAAACCTCATATCAAACAAAATAAACAAAAACACAGATGCCCCCGCTTCATGCTGTTACTAGCAGATCAACTGGCTGAAGCCCAAATCTTGGGAAACTGCTTTATGAAAGTAACATTTTGGCCATGGTCATTGTACAAAATTAGGTTTCCGCAAACACTCTTATATTAAGTGTCAGCTTCCTCTACTACGTCTTCACAGTACATCTTCAAACAACAACAACAACAACAGCTTTAACGATGGGCCGAGCCAAGCGAACAGGATTCTTTGAGCATGCGCGCCCAGCGAAGACTCAGATCAGCCTGCGCATCCGCGCAGTCTGATCAGAGTCTTCGCCGTGCGCTACGTAGATGCCGGTTAACCAAAAGCTTCGTCACTGAGGCAGGGAAGCTTGTATTCTGGTTGAATGTGTAAGCAGACTCTTTTTGTCTTGCTGAGTGCATGTGCTTGTAGAGCTGTTTAAGTCGACGTGGCCCAGGCGTTTGACCGTGATTTATCAAGTACATGTAACGGAAATGATCTAAATTGCGGAATACCGGAAAAACGCGTAATAGTTTAAATAAACGTTTAGTTTAATCATATTTTATTGCAACAAAAACGTTTAAAGAGAGCATACTTGCTCCAACGCGCTTACGCAATGCCCATTGATTCTTTGATCAAGAATCAAAGAATCAAGAATCATTATGATTTTCGTTTTATAATGCCATTATGTAGAAGTCGGAACAGAGTGGTTTATCTGAAACACAACGAATCTCACTAAAATGGCCCAGTGTAAAATCCCAACTATACGGACGAGTCCAAAATTAAAAGTGCAGTCAGGTCTCACTGCGTTTTGAAAGGCTATATACAGTGACATTCTTTCGCAAGAAACTAATAACTTACCACGATAACAAATCCGTGAAACGAATATCCCTCTTAATCCCGCTTTATATAGAGAAAACAGAGGTATTATCTGCCTTATTTTTGCTCAAAAACACAGATTGTGGGTACTCGTTAGAACCGCCTCATTGAGGCGGTTCTAACGAGCACCCATAATCTATGTGGCAGCAGTAATAAGAAATATTTTATTATTTTACCTAATTTTTGCCACTTCTGACACCATGTTAGATACAATTACGAGTATTTCGCATGCACATGTTTTCATAATGTGCTGTCTCTTAAATGTGCGGAACGAAGGCAACTGACCATGACAAGTTTCGATGAAATAATGTTGCCGGACCCCGCTGGTCTCATGATTATAAACAATCATGTGGGACAATTGTTATTCATCATAAATTACCTGTGTCCGATTAAAGTTACGCGACAAAATATATAGAAGTTATAATAGGGAACATTTTTCTCTGACATAAATATTAGCATTACTACGCTAGATAGCGAAAATGTGGTTTAAGATTATAAAAACTCAATATGAATATAATTTTATATAAATTTCACCACCAAATTAAGATGAATAAAAATAGGACCCTATGTCTAATGTACTTCAATAGTAAATTAGCAAAAATACGCGACAGTATCTGTTTTTAAACTACAGTAATTAAAACACTATGCGATGAAAAATGTGGCTGAAAATTTAAGTAGAAAAATGATTTTTCTTTCCGCTAATGTTAAATTTGAGAAAATCAAATAAAAACAAATTGGGTCATTTTGAGGTTGTTTTAATTTTTCGGGATTGTCGGAGCTGGAAAAACTGCCAGTACAGGTAAGGTTCCTTGATTTGACATGAGGCATGATGATCCCAATTGTCCCGTATGTACAAACATTAAATGTGTTATAAAAGACAATTCGGCTAGACTTAAGAATCTGTCCGTTACTGTTATATGTCAGGAGTAGGTGACTGATGGCTTGGGGTAAGGAGCAGGTAACTGATGGTTAGTGTCATGTTAGGGTTAGGAATAGGTCACTGATGGTTAGGGTTAGGTTAGTCAGGTCTAGGGTAAGGGTTAGGTAATATGGCGTGGCGGACAGATTCTAAAGTCACTCCGACAAGTCTTGGTTGAACACCCGGATTGACGTAAAGCTTCTGACAGTTATTGCTGTTGTTGTTGTTGTTGTTGTCATGTTTAGATGGCTCGAAAACCTTTGGGGCCATGAATATTTGTTCGAGACATGTAGTAGTTCGAGCCGCTGAGAGTTTTCAGAATACAAAATGTTTCTATAAAATAAAATATGATTCTAATGAGTACACACAACATATCTCGGCCCGCGCCCATCGGGGCTTGAAGAAATGGATGGACTGCATGATGCTTCCACGCAGATCTGCAACTGTCCGCACATGAGTACTAGTAAACCGCTTGGAGGATCTAAGCCTGCCCAGGCAAAACGGTGCGAGCCGGCCCGTCCATGCTTATAAACCTATTGGTTTCATTGGGTGACAGGGCTTGAGATGTCATTTCATCTCAATGTCGGGTAAAAGTCCCAAAAATTGGAAGCAACGTCTCCAAAATGACCGATACAGTCTTGATGGGGACGTTAAATCTCAAATAAAACAAACACAACATATCTTTTCATGATAATAGATCTTCCTAAAATATTCCTAACAACATGTATTTCTTATCAGGAGCTAAAGGAGGAATTCCCCAGGGACTCAAGAACGTGTTTGACTCATCCATGGTAAACGAGCCATCGGTGTACGGGCCACTGATATTTCACAGTATAGACTCCCAGCAGGCACATGACGTAATTGTGACGTTACATCCACGTCGGTACAACGTCATGACCTTTATGCAACGTCACATCAACGTCGATGCAACGTCATGATCTTTATGCAACGTCACATCAACGTCGGTGCATTGTCATGCAACGTCACATCAACGTCGATGCAACGTCATGACGTTGCACCTACGTTGATTTGACGTTGCCTTAGCGACGTATACCAGCTGGGTTACGGAAGAAGATAGGTATGCGAAAGCTCTGATTTCGATTTATTATTACTATGCACAGTAGCTTTTCGTTGCTAATGTTCACGTGACTACCACTGATTTGCACGAAATCTGGTAACTGTCTTTTAAAGCCGCAATATTCTTATGTGAGGCATGAGTGTTGTGTAAAGAGGGTTACCTGTAGAATTGATCTGGACTAGACTCATGTTGGGTTAGGCACATAGGTTAGGACTAGATCAGACGCTCAGAAAGTGGCGTCTGGTCAGGATCTACACTGTCTGCGTAAAGTACATGAATCTGAAGATTCAACGAAACAGGTTTAAGGGGAATGGGAACACCTGGCTCATTTTCGGCCATTTTTCAAAGGGAGACAACTTTCGGGATTTCCTGTTCGCTTTTCTATAAGCTCTGTCCCACTGAAAGAGGGGTCTACTTTTATAGGAAAGAATTTTCTCCTCAGGAGTTAATACTTTCCTTTAAGAGTTGACCCCCTGTTGACATGGGAGACAACAATACTTATGCAGGAGTTGCTTCCCCTGAAGGTGTCCCCATTCACCTAATCCCCGTGCAAGACCGTTTCACAATCTACACTCTGGAGACACTCGACTCACTAGTGCTGTTTGTTTGTTTGGATTGGGGTTTAACGTCCTCAACATTATTTTGGTCATTTTGGAGACCTTGCTTCCAATTTTGTGGGACTTTTACCCGACATTGAGATGAAATGACATCTCAAGCCCTGCCGCCCAATGAAACCAGAAGGCATATACATTGTATGCATTGGACGATCTGACTCACACCGCTTTTTGCCTGGGCAGGCTTAGTTCTTCTAAGCGGTTTACCAGTACTCGTGTGTGGTCAGATTCAGCTCTGCGTGGAAGCACCTTGCAGCCCAATTTATTTCTCCAAGCCCCGATGGGCGGGGGCGATCACTGGCGCTGTCATTACATTTATTGTAGACTTTACCATGCCCTGGCCCTGTCTTGTTAAAAGACTTGTTATTCTACTAAGAAGATATATTTCTTCTTGTTAGTTTTGCTAAGAAGATATATTTCTCGTGTTTTACATCTATACGACACGTTGACACAGTTGTTAATTTCATTATACGCCGTGAAGCGGGACCGAAGATTTAAAAAAAAAGGACATATCAAATTTAATGACATTTATGCTACTGGTACAATAAGATAATAAATTATGAATTCTGACATGCCGATGCATTTAATTATGCAGAAAAATATGGGGCGCCGTTTTACTATTTAATCCGTATTTTTAGACATCAATAAATCGAATTATTGATATCCATAATTCGATTTAGGGTTATCCATAAATCAGCCGAATAATGGATATCCATAGTTCGAATTATAGATATCCATAAATCGAATTATGGATATCCATAATTCGATTTATGGATATCATTAATTCAGATCGATTTATGGATATCCATAATTCGATTTATGGATATCCATAATTCGAATTATGGATATCCATAATTCGATTAATGGATATCCATATTTCGATCTGAAATAAATGATATCCATAAATCGATTTATGGATATCCATAATTCGATTTATGGATATCATTAATTCAGATCGATTTATGGATATCCATAATTCGATTTATGGATATCCATAATTCGAATTATGGATATCAATTATTCGATTAATGGATATCCATATTTCGATCTGAATTAATGATATCCATAAATCGAATTATGGATATTCATAAATCGATTTATGGATATCCATAATTTTATGGATATCCATTAATCAGCCGAATAATGGATATCCATTATTCGATTTATGGATATCATTAATTAAGTTCGATTTATGGATATCCATAACTCGAATTATGGATATCCATAAATAATTATTGATGTCCATAAATAATAATGGATATCCATAATTCGAATTATGGATATCCATAATTCGAATTATGGATATCCATAATTCGAATTATGGATATCCATAAATAATTATGGATATCTTTAAATACGGATTAAATTGTAAGACGGCGCCCCATTGAAAAACAGTCAAACTTAATGGTTCGTTCATCTTTCGGGCCATGAAAATTTGTTCGCGACATGGGCATTTCGAGCCCCTGAGGGTGGATAATTTAACCTACAGTATAATTTAACCCTCAGCCTGTTGAATAATTTTATTTAGCCGCACCGATTTCAGACTACCAACAAAATATATTACTTAATATTATGTTTTCGTTTAGCTCACAAACAGAATGACAAACAGTGTAGACCCCGATCAGATGGCTTCTTTAAAAGCCATCTGATCTGGATCTACACTGTTTGAAGAGGTAGGGGTTGTCATGTTTAGCAGGATAAGGGTGAGGTATATCTTTTCGATGTTCTTAAAATGCAGCATTACGAAAACATGCCTATACCAATACACTGTAACTTTTATCGCCGAAAAAATGAAAATTTTAGGATGAAAAATTGTGATATTTTTCATATTTCTGCTCAAAATATAGGTTGTGGGTACTCGTTAGAGCCGCCTCGATGAGGCGGTTCTAACGAATACCCACAATTTATATTTTAGAGCCGAAATAAGAAAAATAATGTTTACCCCTGTAAACCCCAGTTTTACTATATAAAAGTCGGGTTCAAGGGGGTCAAAATCATATAGGCGTGTTTTCGTGATGGTATGTTGTGTGTACCCATTAGAGACGCTTATGACCCCAAAAAAGAGGGTTGGCGCGTCGTTAAACTCGAAAACATCATCATGTACCCATTAGAATCCCCCCCCCCACCCCCACTAGCGAGGCGATTCTAATGAATACACACTGCGTATAGTTTCTATTCCTAGGGAGTCAAGAAGAGGTTGGACGCAGCCATGATAAAGTCAGGGTCATTAAAGTTTCACTGTCTCAAAAGTAGGAGGGTTCCGTCCATTGTGGCTTAGAGAATTAGATTGGACTGCAATGCATGGTGCTTCCACGCAGACCTAAAACTACTGGTAAAATTTCTAACGCTTAGAAGGTCCAGGGAAAGTGGTGAGAGTCCCTGGATATAAACCCTATTGGTTTAATTTGGCGGCAGGGCTTGAGATGTCAAATCATCGCAACTTCGGGTGAAAGCCCAACGTCTCCAAAAATGACTTAAATTGTAATGACGCGGACGTTAAACCTAAAATCGAAAAATAAATAAATAAATAAATAAATAGGCGCGCTGGGGTCGCAAAGATCAACGCTGACAGGAAGAGAAACGAGGCTATAATAAAAGCACTAACAGCACTGATGGGTCTTTGTTTTTGTTTGATTTGAGGTTTAACGTCCCCGTCAACACTGTAAAGGTCATTTTGGAGACGTTGCTTCCAATTTTGTGGGACTTTTACCCGACATTGAGATTAAATGACTTCTCAAGCTCTGTCGCCCAATGAAACCAATAGGGTTTATTAGCATGGACGGTCCGCCTCGCAACCGCGGTGCCTGGACAGGCTTAGATCCTCTAAGCGGTTTACCAGTACTAGTGTGCAGGCCGGATTCAGCTCTGCGTGGAAGCATCATGCAGCCCATATATTTCTTCAAGTCCCTATGGGCGGGGCCGCCATTTTGGCTTAGAGAATTAGATTGGAATGCAATGCATGGTGCTTCCACGCAGAGCTAAAACTACTGGTAAAATTCCTAACGCTTAGAAGGTACAGGGAAAGTGGTGAGAGTCCCTGGATATAAACCCTATTGGTTTAATTTGGCGGCAGGGCTTGAGATGTCAACTCATCGCAACTTCGGGTGAAAGCCCAACGTCTCCAAAAATGACTTAAATTGTGTTGACGCGGACGTTAAACCTAAAATCGAAAAAAAAAATAAATAAATAAATAGGCACGCTGGAAAGAAAAGATCATGATGATGATGATTTCGTGTTTAACGACGCGTCAACCCTCTTTGTGGGTCAAAGGAAAGATCAACGCTGACAGGAAGAGAAACGAGACTATAACATTAGGAAAACATGTCCGTAAGAAATAATGGCGTCCAACATGGTGTCAGAAAATGATAAATATTAGGGAAAAATGATAACATCTTTAATATTTCTGCTTTCAACATAGGTTGTGGGGGCTCGTTAGAACCGCCTCAATGAGGCGGTTCTAACGAGTACCCACAATCTATGTTTTTGAGCAAAAATAAGGCAGATAATGTATATCCCCGTAAACCCCACTTTTCTCTATACAAAGTGGGGTTTAGGGGGGTCTTCGTTTCACGGACTTGTTATCGTGATGTTAAACCACTGACAGCACTGATGGGTCTATTATGTCTGAGTGTAAGCAGGAAAATGGTCCCGAACTATGACTTAGGCAGTTTCTTTATACCTTTAAATTCCTATATTTTAAGCAAATTCCTGTATTTAAAGTGGGACTACACTGTTTGCTAAAGCCCTTTTGGGGATCCTAGTCAAATATTGCACGACCCGCAGAAAAAGCGAGCGACTGAAGTCGGTTGATTTTCTAAGAGTGCCCTAAAATCACAGTGTCATTCTGTCAGTCTGTCTGTCCGTCCGTCCGTAACCCGTTTGTGAAAATTGGTGATAGTGACTTAACCGCTTGGAATATTTAAACAATTTTTGGTATACTGATAGATATCAATGAGATCTAACCAATGAACTTGCGAAATATTACATTCCATTAAGTATAGCCTCGCCGAGGCGAAAAATGAGAAAATTTTCGAACTGCTTCTCCTCGGAAACCGTTGGGCCGAATGAAGTCAAATTTCATATGGAGCCTCTATGGGATGGGAGAAACCAAAATTTGCTCATGGGGTCCAGGTCACATGACCAAAATGGCCGCCAAGCCATATATGGTAAAAATCCTTCAAAAATAGTCTTCTCCACTGGGCAGATTTCCACGAAACTTGATAAATAGCATCTGGGACGTAGGCCCATCATAAATTGCTAAAATGGTGACCCTGGGTTGACCTTGACCTTCTTTGTGCCTAGGTCAAACTTTGACACATATGCTTTTGTATTGGAAAAGTGAGAATGCATTTTATCCTGCAAACGATTCAGAATACAGTACTAAAGTATAAGATATAGTTTTGCTCCTTACGATAAGGTGCATTTATTGGGGGAACCGTTTTAGGTCCAGGTCACATGACCAAAATGGCCGCCATACCCATATATGGTAACACTCATAAAGCTAAAAGCATCCGGCGGGTCGTGCACTTCAGCTGAAGCACTGGTTGGTTTTAAAGTTCAATTTAAAACACATCTTTGTTTTACCTATTACTATTCGAGCACTATTCCCAGCACATGCACCCAGCCCAGGGCTTATATATAACCCTCTTTGCATACATTCTGACGTCACAGAGACAATAATACCCCGTTATCTGAGAGACGTTCAACAAAGCGGGCGCCTGCCGAGCGCTCACTCTCAGGGGCGTAGCTACCTGTGCGCAGATACGCACTTGCGTACACAATACAAACGTAGAAAATAGACGTAGAAGAAGAAGAAGAAGAAGAAGAAGAAGAAGAAGAAGAAGAAGAAGAAGAAGAAGAAGAAGAAGAAGAAGAAGAAGAAGAAGAAGAAAGAGAAGAAGAAGAAGAGAGAAGAAGAGAGAAGAAGTGGAAGAAGTAAAATAAGAAAAAAGAGAAGATGATCTCGTAGTTGCCTCCTTTGCCACGGGGACCGCAAATTCTTTAGGGAGCAAATTCTTTCCTGTAAGAGCGGTCCCCATTTGGTAAACGGCGTTGTTATTTTAGTATTTTCTTTGGTTTGCATACAAGCTACGCCCCTCTGTTAGAGCGTCCGCTTTGTTGAACGATATTAGCAATATAACTCAGATTCACCAGAAACTTTGGGTCGATTGACAAACAATCGATCCCAAAATAGATAAAAAATGTTATATATGACAATAACCATGCCAAGTTACCGAGAGAAATGAATGAAACAAAGCACTGACAGCACTAGTGGGTCGATTGTCTCTGAGACTTGACTTGAAAAATGGTCCTGAACTGATAATGCCATAAACAAACAGTTTAGACCCTGACCAGAAGCCGCGTTCTGTCAGCGTCCGACTCTTAATTCATGTACTGTAAGGAAGCTCGCCCCCGCCCATAGGGGCTTGAAGAAATATATGGGCTGCATGATGCTTCCACTCAGAGCTGAATCCAGCCTGCACACTAGTACTGGTAAACCACTTAGAGGATCTAAGCCTGTCCAGGAACCCCGGTGCGAGGTCCATGGTCCATGCTAATAAACCCTATTGGTTTCACTGGGTGACAAGGCTTGAGATGTCATTTCATCTCAATGTCGGGTAAAAGTCCCACAAAATTGGAAGCAACGTCTCCAAAATGACCTTTACAGTGTTGACGGGGACGTTAAACCTCAATTCAAACAAACAAAAAACTGTAAGCAAGCAGCGTAGACAATACTGTAAGCAAACAGTGAAGACCCAGATCAGACACCGCGTTCTGCGGCGTCTGATCTGGGTCTACACTGTTTGCCAAACCCAACCCGGGCCATGATTCCAGTCTAGATTCTACAGACCGCAACCCTCACTGACATTACACTGATAAGAATTGCGGGTGATTTCTATATAAAACCTTTTTACCTGAATTTTCCTACAAATTAGTGATTGTCACGTAGACATGATCACTGGAGAGCCTCTGTGCTTAGTAACTCGGTGTCGTTCGACCCCAAAAATGACATAAACACACGCATACGAAACACAACTCAAGTCATAAATCAATACACAAAGCTATACAGTAGAACTTCGATGGCTCGAACACCGATGGCTCGTTTACCAAGGATGTGTCGAACCTATTCTTGAGCCCCTAGCGAAATCCTATACATAAGAAATAGTGGGGGATAATTAAGGAGAATTTAGTCTTTGCAAACGTATGCTGTGTGTACTCATTAGAATCTCCTCGATGAGGCGATTCTAATGAGTACACACAGCATACATTTTCATTATAGAACACCGAAAAGGTGTCTAAAAGTATCTCGTTATGCCTCCTGGCTCAGTGGCTCGAACTACCCCTGTCTCGAACAGATTTTCGAGGTCCCAAAGGTGTTCGAGCCATTGAAGTTCGACTGTAGTAAACTGCCTTGGGACAGTCAGCAGAAAACCTACAGGGGGAGTGTTTTGTTTGTTTGATCTGAGGTTTAACGTCCCCGTCAACACTGTAAAGGTCATTTTGGAGACGTTGCTTCCATTTTTGTGGGACTTTTACCCGACATTGAGATGAAATGACATCTCAAGCCCTGCCGCCCAATGAAACCAATAGGGTTTATAAGCATGGACGGTTCGACTCGCACCGCTTTGCCTGGATAGGCTTAGATCCTCTAAGCGGTTTACCAGTACTCGTGTGCGGCCGGTTTTAGCTCTGCGTGGAAGCATCATGCAGCCCATCTATTTCTTCAAGCCCTGGATGGGCGGGGGCGAAACAGGGGGGAGTGGGGAAGGGGCCTATGATTCCTGAGTTTACGAATATTCAAACCTCGCCCTCATACCGTGCATGAATAAGGGGAATCATGAATCAACAACCTGTCGACAGAACAGAAGACAACCACCAGGGGCCAGTTGTACAAAACTAACGACGTCGTTAGTTAACGTATCCTTAAAACTTTGATCATTTAATATGGCACATATACTGATACTTTTGCTGAGAAAAATATGAGCAGCTTTTGCAAATGCAAAAGCTGCTCACATTTTTCTCATTTGCAAAAGCTGCTCACATTTTTCTCACCAAAGTTAACGTATCCTTAAAACTTTGATCATTTAATATGGCACGTATACTGATATTTTTACTGAGACAGATGTGAGCAGCTTTTGCAAATGCAAAAGCTGCTCTCAAAAGCTGCTCTCATTTTTCTTTTCAGCAAACATGACACTATAATGAGCCAGCGCATTACAAAACCTACAAGAAACATGTGCGCCCAACAAAGACTCAGATCAGCCTGCGCATCCGTGCAATCTGAGTAGAGTCTTCGCCGTGCGCTATAAGGATAGCTAAGGGTCTGATTTTCCCTCATGCAGCAAGAGAAGTCTCTGGTTAGACTATATGGATGCGCGGGCTGATCTGATTCTTCGCTGGGCGCACAGGTAAATTGTAGGAAATGCTGTGCCCCGGCTCAATATTATTAGATATTGAACTTGGTAGAAAGTTAACAATATGATCACTAACGAGCTCGTTAATCTAACGAAGCTTTGAACAACTGGGCCCAGTTAGATAACGGAGGATTAATTCGATATATGTATACAACAAGACCTCCACCCCACACACAGACAAACAAAAAATAGACAATCGCTAAAGGTGATAAATGCACCCCCCCCCCCCGCCATATTCCTCACTATAGATGAGTAATTTGTTTGACATATGCAGTGGACAGGCACACATTCTTACTTAACTAGAAAGAGCCCCCCCCCCCCCAACCCCACCCACCCGTCCATCGGGGCTTGCAGAATAGATCGGGCTGCATGATGCTTTCACGCAGAGCTGAAACCGGCCGCACATGAGTACTGGTAAACCGCTAAGAATGTCCAAGCCTGCCCAGGTAAAGTGGTGCGAATCGGCCCGTCCATGCATTTAAACCCTATTGGTTTTATTGGGCGACACGGTCCCCGCCCATCGGGGCTTGAAGAAATAGAGCCATGGGCTCCATGATTCTTCTACGGAGAGCTGAAACCAACTCACACCACTTTTCGCGGGCAGGCTTAGGACATCTAAGCTTCAGCTCTGCGTGGAAGCATCATGCAGCCCAATCTATTTCTTCAAGCCCAGATGGGCGGGGGCCATCAGAACTGTATGGACCGTATGAGAAAATAGCATCTAGTAGACAGAACGTAAAAATTAAAGAACAGACATCACTGCTAGGTCGACTGTTTTTGGGATGGATTGGGAAAATTGGCCTGAACGGGGTACTCACACAGTTTCGTTTAATTTTTCGATTCGTGTACTTTAAGCAAACAGTGTAGACCCTGATCAGACGCCACCTTCTGTGGCGTCTGATCAGAGTCTACACTGCCTACACTGTTTGTAAATATAGTAAAATTTCGCTATTAAGACCACAAAAAAGTGAAACTAATTCTGCTTTAAAAAGCTTATTTAGTAAGTTTCAGTTATTCTTTTTGTGTTTTCTGCATTCAGTGTCCTCTGATCAGAGACCACCTTTGGGACTGTTCAAAAGTGGTCTTTAAGACCACTTTTGAACAGTCCCCAAAGGTGGTCTTAATATAGGAATTTTACTGTATACCGGTGAATGAGCCCAGTCGGGATTTAACTTTTTACACAACGCTCTGACGTCACAAGGCGAAGATTTGCACCGCCGTCAATAACTGGTACCTAGATATCAAGTGTCACATGGGCAGCATAATTAACAGTCAACTCGATATAAGTGAAGCCATCTTCAAAGGGTCGTAAAATGAACAACCAAGCAAATAAATAAACAAACTAACAAACAAACAAAGATTAATCCGTACATACGGGCCTCCGTGGCCTCGCTGACCCTTAATCATTTGTTCGTTTGATTTGAGGTTAACGTCCCCGTCAACACTGTATAGGTAATTTTGCAGACGTCGCTTCCAATTTTGTGGGACTTTTACTGAACATTGAAATGAAATGACATTTCAAGCCCTGTCGTTCAATGAAACCAATAGGGTTTATAAGCATGGACAGTCCGACTCGCACCGCTTTGCCTAGGCAGGCTTAGATACTCTATGTGGTTTACCATTACTCGTGTGCGGTCGGTTTCAGCTCTGCGTGGAAGAAGCATGCAGCACATCTATTTCTTCAAGCCCCGATGGGCGGGGGTGAATCATTTGTTCATTATTGATTGATTGATGGATGGATTGATTTGAGGTTTAATGTCCCCGTCGACACTATAGGTCATTTTGGAGACCTTGCTTCCAAGTTTGTGGGACTTTTACCCGACATTGAGATAAAATGACTTCTCAAGCCCTGTCGCCTAATGAAACCAAAAGGGTTTATAAGCACAGACAGTAGACTCACACCGCTTAGCCTGGGCATGCATAGATCCTCTAAGCGGTTTACCAGTACTCCTATGCGGTCGATTTCAGCTCTGCGTGGAAGCATCATGCAGCCCACTTATTTCTTCAAGCCCCGATGGGCCTCGGCACGGGTGAGACGCCAAGTTCTGCAACGGAAGGTAACGATGGTTTTCTTCCGTGTACTCGAGTTTTCGCCCAGCTCGTATGAACAATCGACTCGATATAAGTGAAGTCATCTTGAAAGGGCCGTAAACAAAATAACAAGTAGGCAAACAAACAAAGATTAACCACATACATACACGATTTGCACCGGTCCCCGCCCATCGGTGCTTGAAGAAATAGATGGGCTGCATGATGCTTTCACCCAGAGCTGAAACCGAACGCACAAGAGTACTGGTAAACCGCTTGGAGGATCTAAGCCTACCCAGGCAAAGCGCTGCGAGTCGGACCGTCCATGCTTATAAACCCTATTGGTTTCATTGGGCGACAGGGCCTGAGATGTCATTTCATCTCAGTGTTGGGTAAAAATCCCAAGAAATTGGAAGCAACGTCTCTTAGATGAACTATACAGTGTTGACGGGGACGTTAAACCTCAAATCGAACAAACAAACAAAACAAACCCGATTTGCATACAATTTCTTCTTCTTTTTTTCATATAAATGCACGCTGTTTGTGAAAATAACTCTTTTAATACGTAGTTCTGCGTTACATATTGTGGTAATGTGCATATTTATCTTGTACAGCATTTTTAAAGCTTACTTACCTCGAATATATTCTAATGTGTATCCAAATTCTAAGGTATATATATCCTAATTCTTCAAGTTTAAGACATTTCATTTCCGGACAAACGTAAATACCGACGTCGGCCCTTTCACCCCTGTAGACAAGTACAGATACCTATGCAAACAGTGTAGACTCAGATGAGACGGCTCGAGAGCCGTCTCATCTGGACCTACGCTGTTTCCATTGTGTTAAATATTTAATTAAAATCACTCACAGAACAATGGATGTGCCCTAAGTCAAAGGCAGCTGAGCCCACTTCAGGTTTGGGTTAGAATGGGGCATAATAATTACGTAAAATAAGTCACAACCTAATGACAATATGATGTTCGTGACAATTGTGCCGGAGCGTTAAATTATGCGACGTTTTATTACTTTTTGGCGACTAAGGTGATTCACTTGTGTCATATTGTTAATATACGACCTGTGTGTTTGATTTGAGTTTCAACGACCCCGACACCACTTTAAAAGCTGGTAAACCAACCTTCTTCTGGGTAGTCGTAACGAGTGAGTGAGTGATTTAGTTTTAAGTCCCACCAACAGCTAAGGTCATACGGAGACGGGACCTCGGTTTAAAGACTCATTTAAAGTCTGGAGAAGCCCGGGATCGATCCTGCGGCCCCTGGTTTGCAAGGCGAGTAGTTCGGAGGCCTCTAGGCGTAACGAGTGACGTTCAATACCTGCTTAGGTTTGTTTGTTCGAATTGAGGTTTAACGTCCCCGTCAACACTATTTAGGTCATTTTGGAGACGTCGCTTCCAATTTTGTGGGACTTTTACCCGACATTGATATGAAATGACATCTCAAGCGCTACCGCCAAAACAAACCAATAGCAATTATATGCAGAGACGGCCCGACTCGCACCATGACTTTGCCTGGGCAGGCTTAGATCTTACAGTAGTTTCAGCTCAGCGTGGAATCACCGTGCAGTTCAAATGTATTTCTCCAAGCCCCAATGGGCGGGGGCCCATACCTGCCCGGATAGTTTGAGAATCGGTACAGTCCGGAATCGGTATACAGCACAAAACTATGGGGCGCCCTTTCCCTGTTTATAGATATCCATAATTATTAATGGATATCCATAATTCGAATTATGGATATCCATAATTATTTATGGATATCCATAATTTTTTATGGATATCCATAATTCGAATTAATGATATCCATAAATTCGAATTATGGATATCCATAAATCAGTCTAATTATGGATATCCATGATTCGAATTATGGATATCAATAAATCCAATAATGGATATCAATAATTCTAATTATGGATATCCATAATTCAGATCCATTTATGGATACCCATAATTCGAATTATGAACATCATTAATTCGAATTATGGATATCCATAATTCTGTCCATTTATGGATACCAATAATTCGATTTATGGATATCCATAATTCGTCTTGGCAAATAAATACAATAACTTATGACTGAAACCAAATGATTTTGCGGTGAATTGTGGATATGTATAAATCGAAATATGGATATCCATCATTCAGACCGATTTATAGATATCCATAATTCCATTTATTGATATCCATAATTCGAATTATGGATATCCATAAATCAGCGGAATAATGTATATCCATATTTTGATTTATTGATATCCATAATTCGAATTAACGATATCCATAAATCGATCTGTAATCTAATTATGGATATCCATAATTCGATTTATGGATATCTATAATTCGAATTATGGATATCCATTATTCGGCTGATTTATGGATATCCATTATACGAATTATGAATATCCATAAATCAAATTATGGATATCTTGTAATATGGATTATATAGTAAAACGGCACCCCATACAAAACAGCAACTCTCACATTGCGCAACGATTCTGGCTCTGGAACTGTGCAAAGGATTCAGCTTAATGTATGTATCTTTTCGAACAGTTTGTTTGTTTGATTTGAGGTTTAACGTCCCCGTCAACACTGTAAAAGGTCATTTTGGAGACGTTGCTTCCAGTTTTGTGGGACTTTTACCCGACATTGAGATGAAATGACATGTCAAGCCCTGTCGCCCAATGAAACCAATAGGGTTTATTAGCATGGACGGTCCGCCTCGCACCGCGGTTCCTGGACAGGCTTAGATCCTCTAAGCGGTTTACCAGTACTAGTGTGCGGGCCGGATTCAGCTCTGCGTGGAAGCATCGTGCAGCCCATATATTTCTTCAAGCCCCTGTGGGCGGGGGCAGGCTTTTCGAACAGTTATGACATTTTTGCTGTTCAAAGAATTTGTGTGTGTGTGTTTTTAACATCCCTGTCAACACTATTCAGGTCATTTTGGAGACGTTGCTTCCAATTTTGTGGGAGATGAAATGACATCTCAAGCGCCGCCGGCCAATGAAACCAAAAGGCTTACATGCACTGGACGGTCTGACTCACTCCCCTTTACCTTGGCAGGCTAAGTCCTTCTAAGCGGTTTACCAGTACTCGTGTGTGGTCAGTTTCAGCTCTGCGTGAAAGGAGCATCATCCCCGTATCCAGCATACAACCAAACAGCCGACTACGGAGATCAGATCCAACTTAACACGTCACGTGCAGTGACGAAGACTGGTAAGGGCACGTTTTTTTTTCTCATTTTGTTCCTATTTAGAAAAATATCTGTGAGCTTAAAGCTTTTGGGAGAAGAAAAGCGTACTTTACTGCCATTTTGGCCCTTCTCTTTCTATGAAAAGACAACTCCTACTGCCTGAAAATTATGCATTTAAACCGGAAATCTCGCGTGAGGAATTTTCAATCGCAGATATCTTGGCTTCTTCTCTGTCAAATTACATCGTGGACGTGTCTGTATATACAATAAACATCCCTGTTCACGTAATAACAGAAGATATTATTCAAATAAAATACGCTTTCCCTCAATATTGCCTCAAACACATCTGGGATCGGATTTTATGGATGCAACCGACTTCGGTGTGTATTTTTAGAGGAAGCAACCGACTACGGAGATCTTTCGTCGAAAATGATGCAACCGTCTTCGGAATATGCGACAGAAAATGATGCAACCGACTTTTATGAAATAAGATGACAGGCAATATGGAATAAAGAAACCTTGCGCCAAAGCAATGTTGTTGCAGAATTGTAAGCCCGGCCAGGTTACCTTACCTGTTGATGTTTTCTTGGACCCTTGGCAAAGCATTCCCTACGAAATCACTTGTGTGCCAAACAATGACACCATTCTCCCTGCGCAAACTGCTTGGCTCTTTTGGTTAGTAGATGGCTCTGGAATTGCTGGTAAAACCTTGGACACGCGCCTAGCGGAACACTAGTAGGAAATGCTGTACTCTCGGTCAATAATGTTAATCAGAGCACCAGTGGGTCGATTATCTTAGAGCGTAGTGTAGCTGGAAAACTGGTCACCAAAGTGTCTTAGACCTTGTTGTAAGCAAACAGTGTAGGCCCTGATCAGACGCCGCGTTCGTAGTGTTCTGGTCTGGGTCTACCCCCTTTGCCAAACCAGACATAAAATTCCAGTCCAGATTCTATAGATTCTATAGATATATAGAGGATCTTACATGAGTGCTCATGTATTATTGAATTTATTAAACGAATTGGTTTAAACAATATTTATTCATTTCATTATAACAAGTCAATTCGAACAGTACATGTACAATTTACAATGACAGGATTTGAAAACAAGCGAAACGCTTATACTAATCATCTCCTGTTAAGAATAAGTTTTTGTGAACGGCATGCTGTATAAATTCAAACAATAAAGTACTTTTTTACATATAGTTCTACTTAAGAAGGAAAAAAAGACCAATCGGTCAAAAGATATAATAAAAGAAAATAATAAAATGAGTAGAAAAGAATAAAGATAGAAAAGATATAAGAATTGGAAAATGTCCAAAGAGGGAATGTAACAGTGCGACAAGAGTAAGACAGAAAAAAATGTTGGAAGATACGTCAACACCAATATACATGCAGAGTCTGCCAAGAGTAACTCGTGTCTATGGGCAATTTCTTAAAAAAAAAGTTGAGTTTTAATAGAAAAGGATGTGATGCCAATTATCACTAATCAGTGAACAAAGCGATTTGTCTTTAAGATATAAGCCTGTACGTCCTTGAAGATACTAGTGTTATTTGCGACAGAAATATTGGTGTCACCTTGCAAAAGCAATCTTGTTGTGACGATAATGTCGAGCGGTATATACTGGCGTATTTTGGTTATCATTTCCATACGAATTATATTGTATCGTGGACAGGCCAAAAGAAAATGGTCATTGCTTTCTACCTCGCCACATGTACAATTCGGACTTGGTATGAGATTTCTTCTGAATAGGTGCTATTAAACGAATTGAGGAAAAGGGATAAAATGCGAGGCTGTGCCGAGCATTTTATCCTTTTTCCTCAACGAGTTTAATAAATTCAATAATGCAAGAGCACGAATGCAAGATTCTGTTTATCATATGACATTTAAAACGTATTTTATTCACGATTGTTAACAAAAATGTCAATATTCCGCCGTTAGTAAACGCGACGTCGTTAAGGACGTCGTATATTTAACGTTACGGGACGTATCTAGCTAATTTGCATATTTAATCCACTAGTGGATTATCTAAAATATTACATGGCGTTATTACACTCTCAGACGCGACGTCATATGATAAATCCTCTTACGCAACGCTGACCACCGACCTCAGCGATAAGATTTGCACCGCTGTTTTTACAACCTGAGTTTCCAACAAGTCAATGATAGTCACGTTGACACCAACAACGAAAAGCCACTGTGCTTAATAACTTTGGGTCGACTGACAAACAGTCAACCGAAATCCACCAATTCGCCTTTGTCTTTCACCAAACCAGTTTTTCTTTCTTTTTTTAAACAGACTCAAAACACGAGAAAAAGGTGTATAGTATTGTCAGGTTTATTATTATTATAATTTTAAATACCGTTATTATGAGTGGCAGAAACACGTCTTCCTCTTGGTCCGAGCTACATGACTTGCGACCACCTAAGTTTTTAGCGAGATATTTCTAATTTGCCGTTTTCTTTGTAACAAATATCTTAAACTCCCATGACCCTAGTCTGTGGGGAAGTTTACATGCAAGTTTATAATCTTCAGTCGTCGTCGTCGTCCGTGTCGAACAACCCTATAAAATTCTCTAGGTTCAAATTTTCGATGACCATGGAAATTGATATGCAGCATTGGGAACTCAAGCCATAAGCAATCCATTTCTAGGGCCTCTTGCCTAATCTAATTAGGAAAAGACATAGTTGTGAAACTCAGCTGAGCACAGTTATTAATGGCGGAGCAAAAATCTTGGACAAAAAGGGACAGGTGGACAAATTTATTCTGGACTTCGAGAAGGCTTTTGACAACCCAACACATGAACTACTTAAATCTAAATTATTTGGTTATGAAATGTATGGGAAGACTCTCAAATGTAGATTCCTTTCTTTGCTACAGAAAACAGCGGTTGTTGTTAATGGTGAATCTTCGGAGTGGGCTCCAGTTTTGTCTGGAGTCCCACAAGGGGTTCTTATACCACTGTTGTTCTCCCTGTACACCAATAATATTTCTAGTGACACTGACTCAGAAAAAAGACGGTTGTGTTTGCTATCGGGAAATTAGAGATACAGATGACTCATTAAAACTTCAGAATGATATCTATAGATTAGGATGTTGGGCACGAAAATGGGGAATGAGATTGCAGCCCATTAAATGCAATTTTATGCTGATTACTAGGAAGAGAACTAATAAAATTGGGGCTTCTTACACCTTGGAGGGAGCGGTCCTCGATAATGTGGACTCCATTGAATACCTTGGTGTGACACTCACACACAACTTGAGATGAAATACACATATTAGCAGCATTTGTACTAATGTTCACCTATAGAACCTATTCCATGGCGTTTGAATGAAATCCGCCCAAACATTTAAGAAAATTTATCATTCAAAACAAATTGTTGACGCGACACGACACACATTGACCGATCAAAATAGCTCGCCTGATGATTAGCACTTTGTTCTAATGTGAGCTTAAAAGGTGAAATACATTCTGAGTTAGTCAAACAGAGGCGCCACATTCTACCCTGTTTGTTTTAAGAACTGGACTGAAAACAGCCACAGGGTCAATATAGAAATATCGATCAACAGTCTCCAAATAAGTCTGGAAAATGTCTTGCTTTCTATTTCTCCGAAACCGGTGGATACACAATCAATGACGATATCCAACTGAAAGTATGTGATTAGCAACTGATATATTGCTTAGTAGGATCCTCTTTAATCTACTATCCGCCTGCAATCACTGTCGTTATTCAAGTTACATTGGAAATTAGTGGACGCAACGTCTAGATTGGCATAAAGACGAAAATTCGACGTTCGTTCAACATTCTACAGCAATATTATTTGATTTTTTAATTCACTAAAGTCGGTTGCATCATTTTCTGTCGCATATTCGGAAGTCGGTTGCATCATTTTTGACGAAAGATCTCCGAAGTCGGTTGCTTCCCCTAAAATACACACGGCAGTCGGTGTCCTCCATAAAATCCGACCCCAGATGTGTTTGAGGCAATATTGTGGAAACAAGTATTTGAGCTGAATAATATCTTTTATTATTACGTGACCAGAAATGTTTATTGTATATACAGACACATCCAAGATTTAATTCGACAGAGCAGAAGCCAAGATATCTGCGATTGAAACTGGGTTTGGGGTTCCTCACGCGACATTTCCGGTTTAAATGTATACTTTTCAGGCAATAGGAGCTGTCTTTTAATAGAACGAGAATGGCCAAAATAGCAGCAAAGTACGCTTTTCTTCCAAAACTCTAAGCTCATAGATCTTTTTCTAAACATGAACAAAATGAGAAAAGGCGTCCTCTCCGTCACTGCATGTGACGTGTTAAGTTGCATCTGATCTCCGTAGTCGGCTGTTTGTTTGTATGGTGGATACAGGCGGTGACCATGCAGCGAAATCAATTTCTTCAAGCCCCGGTGCGATCAAAGAATAAGGTCTTCTCGACCTGGGGCCAGGTGTTCGAAACTAACGACGTCGTTAGTTAACATATAGTTAAAATACATGTACAATGTATACCAACTTTTTTTGCCGAAAAATATGTGTGCAAATGCAAAAGCTGCTCACATTTTCTTCAGCAAAAATACCAGAGTATGAGAGAGCAGTTAACAATTTGACAACTAACATGCTCATTAACCAATTGTGTACCAGAAACCCTAAAACGGGTACCCTGGCAAACAGTGCAGGTCCAGATCAAACACCGCGTTGCCGCAAAACGCAGCGTCTGATCAGGGCCTACACTGTTTGCAAAAAGTTCAGCCATTTTCCTAATCAATTTTGAAGAAAACTCAACCTGGCCACCCTAAAATTTTAAATGATGTTTTATATAAGGAGGGTTTGATTTGATTGATTTGCGGCTTAACGTCCCCGTCAACACTGTACAGGTCATTTTGGAGACGTTGCTTCCAATTTTGTGGGACTTTTACCCGACATTGAGATGAAATGACATCTCAAGCCCTGCCGCCCAATAAAACAAATATGGTTTATAAGCATGGACGGGCCGACTCGCACCGCATTGCCTGGGCAGGCTTAGATCCTCTAAGTGCTTTACCAGTACTCGTGTGCGGGTCGGTTTCAGATCTGCGTGGAAGCATCATGCAGCCCATTTATTTCTTCAAGCCCCGACGGGCGGGGGCTTATATAAGGAGGAAGATTTCATTTAGTACAAACAATGCTTTGATGGATTTATTTTTTATTTATTTTCACGGAAGTAAAGGAAATAAAAAGACTTTTAAACAATGTGAAACTTCATCTAAAAGAGCATTAGTTAGGGTGTCATGGAAACATTTTCAAGAAAATAACTGTCAATTAAAACGAATTTTAAGAATCAAAGATTCCTATCAATATTTACTTAAACAAGTATTAGCTTTTACAAAAAAGCTTGATTCTACACTTAGCACACACTAATCTGTGCAGTGTGTGTGTGTGTGTGTGAATTCGGGTTTAACGTCGCTTTCAACAATTTTTCAGTCATATCACGACGGTGTCTGTTTGCGACAGGGAGCTCAATGCTCACTTTTATAGTGCTGCCTCACTGAAGTATCATGTCCCAGACACATTACATGATACCACACCCAGTCACATTATCCTGACACTGGATCGACCAGTCCTAGCTCTACCCCGTAAATCTGAGTGCCAAGCGAGGAGCAACTAGTACCATTTTTAACGACTTTGGTATGTCGCGGCCCGGGATCGAACCCGTGACCTCCCGTTCCCCGGAGCTAATATGTGCAGTACCTGGACTGGAAAGTAAAATGACAAAACTTATCACGTGTATGTTGTTATAATGTGTCAGTTAATATGTAAGTGTATAACAGTCACAGGTTACAAATAAGGATTTACAAATGTTCTGTCATTACAAAATTACCGATCTTTCATCACTACAACTTACAACTTCTTGTACTACATGCCTACATTGTTTCTTTCATTTCACATTCTAGGTTAACCTTTTCATTTCGCATTCCAGGTTAACTTTTCATTTCGCATTCTAGGTTAACCTTTCCAGCTTGCCGTCTAACAAAAACATGAAAAAAAAAAAAAAAAAAAAATAAATAAATAAAAAAAAATAAATAAATAAATAAACGTGCTGTATTATGAGGGCAAGTCAACAGCATGTAAACCACGAATATAATTTATGTTGATTTTGCAAGCTTGAGAGCACTCATGTATGCACATGTTCATAGCAATGGTGAGACAGTGCCACGACGGTATGCTTGCACGGGTCCAAAATGATGGTGGGTTTTCAGATCCATTCCCTGTGGCAAACGGTGTCAAGCAAGGCTGTGTGTTAGCCCCAAGACTGTTCAGCATGATGTTTTCTGCCATGCTTACAGATGCTATCCAGGATGGTGACAATGGCATAACTACTAGGCATCGCTTTGAAGGGAAGCTTTTCAATCTCAGAAGGTTGCAAACCAAATCCAAGGTGCAGACAGAGGTGCTAGATGAGCTCCTCATTGCTGATGACATTGGCAAAAGGTGCTCCTACAGAAGAGAAGATGCAAAAAGGTATGGACCAAGTATCCGACTCCTGTGAAAGTTATGATCTCACAATCAGCATCAAAAAGACTGAAGTAGTCTATCAGCCAGCACCTGGCAAGCCTTACAAAGAGCCCATCATCACAGTGAAAGGTCAAAGATTGAAAGAGGTAGACAAGTTCACCTATCTTGGGAGCTGCCTGCCAAGAATCTTGCACATTGAGGATGAAGTCAATGCATGGATTGCCAAAGCTAGTGCAGCATTTGGCCGACTACGTGGTAGTGTCTTGGATCGAAATGCAATCAGACTTGACACAAAACTGGAAGTCTCTAGACCTGTTGTGCTGCCAACACTATTGTATGCCTGTGATACATGGACGATTTACCAACTGAACGCTAAAAGACTGAATCACTTCCTTATAAGCTGTCTTAGAAAACTCTTAAAGATTAAGTGGCAATACAGGATTCCAGACACGAAAGTCCTGAACAAGGCAGGGATGCAAAGTGTACATACTCTTCTGAAATTAGCACAGTTAAGATGGACAGGCAATGTTACCAGAATGCCTGAGGAACGTTTGCCAAAGAAAATTCTCTATGGAGAACAAGAAATGGGCAAACGCCCCCAAGGCGGTCAGAAGAAGCGCTCCAAGGACACCATCAAAGCTCCCTCAGGGACTTCAACATTCCGACAGAGTCGTGGGAACAAATTGCACAGGACAGAGCAAAGTGGCGAGGTCTGATTAAATGGGGTGTCAATGAATATGAGGCAAAAAGAATCAGTGAAGCGGAGCAGAAACGCACACAGCGCAAAGCCAGAGCTAAGGCATCACCAACAGATCTGTCTTCCTATAGCCTCTGTTGATCTATCTGCAACACACAGTTCAGAGCTAGAATCGGTCTCATCGGACATCTTAGAACACGCAAATACATGTAGTAACATTTCTCAAATATGATTAAGATTGGTCATTGTCAGTAATGACAGACGAACTATTATGCCCCTGTAATAAACTAAAGGCATCGTTCCGGTAATTACCGGGTTTTAATTATTATGACAAATAACTATGATGACCAGTCAACAGGAAATCATTCAACCATTCGTGGCCTTTTTTTTTAAATGCTTCGGAGCAAAAGTCATCATTAGATCATAGACAAATATAACGCACCGACATATTGAGAATACATATAAAATAATATGAAATAAAGGCACTGCCTTTTGAGCAAACACACTCATTTACACCCCTATCTATCTTCATATACTGAGTCGGTCTTATCTCGCTAAACAAGTGTGTGTGTGTGTGTGTGTGTGTGTGTGTGTGTGTGTTTTGGGGGGTGGTGGGGGGTCGTTTGATGAATCCTTAAAACTATTTACAATCTGATTAGCAGAGGTATACTAAAACGCATACCTCTGAGTCCCAATCTATACTGTACGGCCTTTGAACTCCTCTGTCGGTCTTTGAACTCCTCTGCGGTCTTGGCATCTACCGCAGATGAGGGAAGACTAATCCAATGAGGAATAGTTCTGGGGGAAATGCTTTAGGGCATCACTAAAGGCCTGGTACCTATGGTATTGTGTGTTATTTACTTTTGATGCCCTTGTTTAAGTTGAAATTGGTACAAGGGCTCGGGACGTTGAATGAAGACTCCCTGAGCAGAAAGAATCACCCCCTCTGCAGGTTAAAGATCCTTACCGTAATGTCATAATTACCAAGCAGGCGTGTGTCCTGCGAATCTCAAGTGTATGCACACCTGCAAGTAATAGTCACGTGTGACCTAATGTAGTAAGGAGATGAATGGCTTGAGCACTGTCAAGCTCAGACACGACAAAATACAGTAAAATTCCTAAAAAGGACCACCTTTTGGACTCTTCAAAAGTGGTCTTTAAGACCACGTTTGAAAGTCCCAAAGGTGCTCTCTCACCAGAGGACACTGTATGCAGAAAATACAAAGAAAGAATAACTGCAGCTTACTAAATAGGCATTTTATAGCAGAATAAGACTTAATGTAAGGTGGTTTTAATAGCTGAATTTTACTGTATAAACCACTTACAGTGGATCCAGAGCTTTCTGACCAACAGGGCTAACCAGATCTTGTCACAGGCCTGATTACCACGATTGCCCCAGCTGTATCCGGTGTCCCTCAAGGTGTCAAGCTCAAACCTTGTTGTTCTGCCCATGCATAAATGACCTGCCACAGAAAGTTAGCCTTGGAGTTCACCTTTTTGCTAATGACAGCCTTTTATACGAGGTCTCAAGCATGACTGATACTGCTCACTTCAGAGGGATCTTGACAATCTACAGCAATGCCTATAATGGAATACGGACTGGCAAAATTCTTCTCAATCAAACCAAATGTGCGACCGTCAGGGTAACAAAATGGAGAATATAAGTGAAGGCAATGGTCAGGAAACCTGGTCGAAGATTTGGAGCAACTTTCATGTTAAAGATACACAGTCATGAACTGCCAATCCTAAAGACTTTAAAGTACCTGGGCATCATTTATTTCAGAAACATGTCATGAGAATCCATTTTGATGCACCTGTAAAAAGGCAAACAGCAGCCTGGCGTTTCTTTGGAAGGGAGATAACCAGCTCGTCTGAAGATGTTGAAGCATGATGGTAGAGACCATGATTATACTTATCCTTGAGTATGTCCATCAATATGGGATCCACGTATAGTATCTAGCAGCTCGAGACGTTGCAAGTTCCCGGGCCAGACGAGAAGCGCTTTCGTCCCTAACGAGAATCTCCGGTAAATGCTTCGGTAAATGCTCCGGTAACTCGTTGGTCCAAGCGCGGTGCTTGGTTTTAACCGGCTTACATTTTCGGCTCACGTTTATTTAAACGCGCGACGTAGTTTCGAAACTTTCTCGCGATCAAACTTCAGCGTTTGATGCAACGGTCTTCGAAAAGAGCTTTATAAAATTATTTCGTCGCTTTTTGTGTTTCTTTTGTAATGGGACTTGACTCCATTTGGTTTTGAGAAGCAATTTTTGGATATGAATACATTTCTCATGAACTCTGTAAAGATGGCGGATTATCGCGAGGAATTGAACGAGATTCCAGGCGAGATTTAGGTTCCTATATATGTTGTTCCAGCCTCTCTACCGTAAAGCAAACACTTCGTGTGTTTGCTATAATCTCATTTAATAATATACCAACATTTAAGGAGTATGTAAATGGTGAAGATTGCGCTTTGCTGTAAAATTGAAATATTTTGCGCACTGCCTTCAATATTCGGGCTAACATGCTTGGGGAACTTGGACAATTCCAAGTGCAGACTGAAATCTTTTTTTGTCAATGTCAGTTTCTCCACGGGTCGTAATCAGGGGAACTACTTCGAAAATGAGTCCGTGGGAATTTGTTTCCTCGACACATCCGGGAACTCTCGAACTAGCTCCATCACCAGGAAACTGTAAATAAAGGTAGGTCTCGGAGATTTTTATCACGATTTTTTTCTTTGTAAGCTATTTATAAAAATATCAGGCAATGCAATGCCGCATAGAAATGATTTAACTTTGCACTCCACTAGAATTTGCCATGAAAATCTGCAGCGCTGGCGTATGAATGATAGGAAACTTTTTATCACGGACCTCATGAAAAAATAGTAAATTTATGTCAACACGGAGATTTTGGCCGACGGTTTTTCATTTTCAGTCAAATGTACGCCCTTCAACCCCCCCAGAAGCAACAAACCTAGTGAAATGAAACATGGGAAGTTTGAAATAAGAAAAAACAATTGGCCGTGATTTCGTTACTTCCGACTTATGACGAAATTACTGTCCGAGCTAGTCTTCTCGACATGGGGATAGTGCTCGCAAAAACGAAGATGAAACATTCATGAGATAACTGGGGTCTGATTCGCTGTCTTTCTATGGTCCCACCCAGTTTATCCAACTGGTTTCGTTACCTCTGGCTAGTGGGCCTGGTGGTTTAAGTGCGCTGTCTGTCTGGTTTAACCATTTAGCTGCAAACTCGAATTGAGCTTTGACATAATACATTGTTATATTTTCTTAATTCTGCTTAAAATATAGATTGTGGGTGCTCGTTGTTCTATTTTAGCTCTGGTGGCCATTTTGTTCAGTTGACTGGAACCATTTAGGCATTTTTGGTAGAGGGGCCCGCAAGGAACATTCTCGTAAATTATTTCAAAAACTGTTCACAGGTTATGAGGAAATGTGTTTTAAGTGCAGTGAAACTTCGATAACTCGAACATGGATAATTCGTTTACCACGGCTAATTCCAGCTCGTTCTGGAGTCCCTTGTATACATTTCTCAAAGCTCCAGATATCCATATATTTTTTGTTTGTTTGTTTGATTTGAGGTTTAACGTCCCCGTCAACACTGTAAAGGTCATTTTGGAGACGTTGCTTCCAATTTTGTGGGACTTTTACCCGACATTGAGATGAAATGACACCTCAAGCCCTATCGCCCAATGAAACCAATAGGGTTTATTAGCATGGACGGTCCGCCTCGCACCGGGGTTCCTGGACAGGCTTAGATCCTCTAAGCGGTTTACCAGTTCTAGTGTGCGGGCCGGATTCAGCTCTGCGTGGAAGCATCATGCAGCCCGTATATTTCTTCAAGCCCCTATGGGCGGGGGCTGATCCATATATTTAGGATAATATATGGATTTTAAAAAGGTTTGTTGTGTGCACTCATTAGAATCGCCTCAATGAGGCGATTCTAATGAGTACACACAACATACCTATATTCTATTGAAGATCGTAAAGATATCCTACAGTGATCCCCATTATGCCTCAATATCTGGAGTCCCTTGAATACATTTCTCAAAGCTCCAGATACCTATCCATATACTTAGGATAATGTACGGATTTTGAAAAGGTTTGTTGTGTGCACTCATTAGAATCGCCTCAATGAGGCGATTCTAATGAGTACACACAACATACCTATATTCTATTGAAGATCGTAAAGATATCCTACAGTGATCCCCAGTATGTGCAATATCTGGCATTATGAGTAAACGTCGGTAATTCGAACTGCCCCTATCTCAAACAAAATTCCGTGGTCCCAGAGGTAGTCGAGTTATTGAAGTTCGACTGTATATGGTTGTCAGACGAGAAGATGTTCTCAATTTTAAGCTCTGGTGGGCAACTCGTTCATTCGAGCGGAATAGTTTGAAATTATTTCCGCTTAAATGACAAATGGACTTGTCCAAACGGCCCCCGCCCATCGGGACTTGAAGAAATATATGAGCTGCATGATGCTTCCACGCAGAGCTGAATCCGATCCGCACACGAGTACTGGTAAACCGCTTAGAGGATCTAAGCCTGTCCAGGAACCGCGGTGCGAGGCGGACCGTCAGTGCTAATAAACCCTTTTGGTTTCATTGGGCGACAGGGCTTGAGATGTCATTTCATCTCAGTGTCGGGTAAAAGTCCCACAAAATTGGAAGCAACGTCTCCAAAATGACCTTTACAGTGTTGACGGGGACGTTAAACCTCAATTCAAACAAACAAAAACCATTATGCCTCATTATCTGGCATTATGAGTAAACGTCGATAATTCGAACTGCCCCTATCCTAAACAAAATTCCGTGGTCCCAGAGGTATTCGAGTTATTGAAGTTCGACTGTATATGGTTGTCAGACGAGAAGATGTTCTCAATTTTAAGCTCTGATGGGCAACTCGTTCATTCGAGCGGAATAGTTTGAAATTATTTCCGCTTAAATGACAAATGGACTTGTCCAAACGGCCCCGCCCATCGGGGCTTGAAGAAATATATGGGCTGCATCTTCCACGCAGAGCTGAATCCGACCCGCACACGAGTACTGGTAAACCGCTTAGAGGATCTAACCTGCACAGGCAAAGCGGTGCGCACGAGTCGGACCGTCCATGCTTATAAACGCTATTGGTTTCATTGGGCGACAGGGCTTGAGATGTCATTTCATCTCAATGTCGGGTAAAAGTCCAACAAAATTGGAAGCAACGTCTCCAAAATGACCTTTATAGTGTTGACGGGGACGTTAAACCTCAAATCAAACAAAGACTTGTCCAACATATAGCAATGGAGTCCAGTGGGTTAAAAAACTTGATTGCTTGGGCGGGTTACGAGCGTATATGTATACTGTCGCAATTATCATATCCTGATCGATGCCAAGGTACTGTTTTGAGATCATACTCTGAATTATATTCTTCTACAGATACAAACTTAGCAATATAGTTTCAAACGAAAAAAAAACCGTACCAAGGAGCTTATGGCACTTGCCCGTACTCGCAGATCTTCGGTAGGTTTTTAGCTTCCTCAGGCTGACTGAAAAATGTAAATTCTTGGCAGGAAATAACGTCCGTGTCTAGTAATTTTGTCTCCGACAGACAGAGAATATCAACGCTTTTCACAAAGTCTGTGAATTCAGGATAAAGAATTCTTCCTTGCCACATACGTTGAGGCTACCAAGCGATATGATATGGAATATTGTTATTAGAGATAGCCCTATGACTGGATGTAGATTGAGACTAGTATATGTTGTTATCATGAATTTTAATAGGGGATTTACACGAGTGTTCATGTATTATTGAATTTATTAAACTTTTCCTCAACGAGTTTAATACATTCAATTGTACATGAGCACGAATGCAAGATTCGATTTATCATATGACATGTAAAACGCATTTTTACAAAAATGTCAATATTCCGCCATTAGTAAACGCGACGTCGTTAAGGACGTCATACATGTACCGTTACGGGACATATCTAACTAATTTACTTATCATATGACGCCGTTGATAAGCATTGGATAACGTCGTGTATTAAAAATCGTATGACCACACGTGTAATAACACTTTGGCGGGATATGAACCATGCATTTTTTGTCGAAAATTATTCAAATTTAAAGGCGATGTAATCCAATCTAAAGTGATCATATGATAAACAGAATCTTACACTCGTGGTCATTTCATATGGAATTTATGAAACACGCCGAAGGTTCGTTTCATAAATTTCATATGAAATGACCACGAGTGTAAGATCCTCTATATATTTAATACACTAGTGGATTATCGAATTTATTGCATGGCGTTATTACACTGACAGACGGGACGTCATATGTTAAATAACGCTTTCCCATGCTTTTAATGTTCACAGAAGTGTCATCTTCCCCCACCCCCACCTCCGCTGAGTCACTGGCATCGGAATCACCTCCTAATTTGGTTTCAGCGCGCACAGGCATTGGCGCCCCTGGGTTTACTGTTTGTGAAAGTCATCGCAGCATCATATTGAGATGCAACGCCACTTTCAGTATTATCTGTAGCTTCCATACCGTCGTTTTCAACCTGCATCGATATATCACGGTGGTCCTCATCGGTTTCCCTCTGGTCCCTAGGCTTGTGCCTGGACTTTCCACTCTAGCTTCGCTGGAACACTGGAATGAAGTGAATTTATCGGGCTTCCGTAGCCTAGTGGATAAGAGCGCTGGCTCTATCATTTGGTCTCTCACTGCTGTGGTTCGAGCCTGGCTCGGGTCACATGTGAGACGCCAAGTTCTGCAACGGAAGGTCAGATGGTTTTTCTCCAAGCGCTCCAGTTTTCGCCCACCTGATCAAAGTCTACGCTTGGCACACATTAATTTGTGTAGTCATAGGATTGGAATGTCAAATGACAAAGCTGCTCATGTGTATTCTGTATAAGTGTGCCAGTAAATACTGAAACTTGTATAATAGCCAAAGATTAAAAAAATTGACTCCAGTTTCATATATAAACAAAACTACCAATCTTTTACTAAGGCAACCACTCGTACTAAGGAAAAGAAAAATCAGTAGAACAGAAGTATCCGCCTTCTTTTAGTGAAAACAAACAAAAACAGATGTACTGTATCATTGGAGGGAAGTAAACATCATGTGAACCCAGAAAACAGAGGGTGTGATAAACTTACGGAAGTGTTCCGGTCAATCCCGGTTTTTAATCATTATAACAAATAACACTGCTGACCAGTCAATAGAATACAGCATTCAGTCAGTAATGACCTTTTCTTTAATGCATATGGAGCAAAAGTAAACCTTAGGTAGTCTACACCCACAGGCGTAGAGAATAACACGGATGATATGCTAATAGAAAATAACATTCAACTAGTCATGGCCTTTTCTTAAATGCTTCCGGAGCAAAAGTCATCCTTAAGATTGTCTACGCCCACGGGTGTAGACAACAACGTCAGGAAAGGACGCCTATATAATATTAGCCCCCTTATTGTAAAACTGGGGTTTACAGGGATATACATTATTTTTCGTTGTTTTGCTCAAAAATGTAGATTGTGGGCACTCATTAGAACCGCCTCGACAGCAACAGCTTTTAGATATAATCAAAGAACACTGCCTAGCCCAAGTAATTAATATACCCACCCGACAAGAAAAGACCCTCGATCTATTATTTACAAATTCCCCATCCCCAGTTAATCGAGTTAAGGGGATGCCCCCGATCGGCAAAGCCGATCACGACATAGTCCTTATTGATTACGACATAAAAGCAAACCGAATCAGACAAGCCCCGCGTAAAATATATCTATATAAACGTGCGGATATGGATGGTCTGCGAGACCATATGGCGCGATTTAGAGATTCGTTCCTTTCCTCTGACCTTTCGCACATGTCAGTTAACGACATGTGGGTCAATTTTAAGACCGAATTAAATGCGGCTATGGAAAGGTTTATTCCAACGAAAATGACCAAAACAAAGCATAGTGCGCCTTGGATCGACAACACGATCAAGCATCTAATTAGAAGACGCAATCGAATGTACTTTCGTGCTCGTAAGTCTAGTAGCCCTGACGTTAAGAGCCATTACAAACGGTTCAGAGCACATGTACAAAAGGTAATAAGAGATGCATATTGGAAGCATGTTTCCAGCATCTTCACCTTTGAGGATGATAATACAGATCCCGACAGTCCCCAGAAGAATGGTAAAGTAAAAAAGTTTTGGTCATTCGTAAAGTCCCTGAAAAAGGAAGCTTTTGGGATCACTTCGTTAAGAGATAACGGTATTCTCAAAAACAGATTCGCGCGATAAGGCCAACATATGTAACAAACAGTTTCAATCTGCATTTACGCGTGAAACTGATGGTGAGCTACCAACTAAAGGTAATAGTCAGTTCCCCTCAATGGGGGACATAACAGTTGACCCAAACGGGGTCGACAAACTGTTAGGTAAGCTCAAAATACATAAGGCATCTGGGCCGGATGACCTGAATGCCAGGGTGCTTAAAGAAATGGGTGCTGAAATTTCACCTGTGCTGGCCTTTATCTTCAATGAATCACTCGCCCAGGGCACTGTACCAGATGACTGGCGACAAGCTAATGTTACCCCGGTCTAAAAAAAGGAGAAAAATACGATGAAGCAAATTATAGACCAGTGTCGCTAACATGCATCTGTTGCAAAACCCTGGAGCATATAATAGTTAGTAACATTAACAAGCACCTAGCCTTTGAGAGCATTCTTGCTGACTGTCAACATGGTTTCCGAAGTCAAAGGTCTTGCGAAACTCAATTAGTTCAGTTTTACCATGACATTGTGAGCAATCTGGATGGGGCCACAAACCGTGGCCACAGACTGACTTGATTATCATGGACTTCGCTAAGGCCTTTGACAAGGTACCTCACAGGAGGCTATTGTATAAATTGGATTACTATGGGATAAGAGGATCCACACACAGGTGGATTAGCTCATGGCTCTTAGGGCGCTCACAACAAGTTGTACTTGATGGCCAAGCGTCTGATCCAGTCCCTGTTTTATCTGGTGTCCCCCAAGGTTCGGTCCTTGGACCGGTCCTTTTCTTGGTATTCATTAATGATCTCCCTGATAACATCAGGTCATCTGTCCGTTTGTTTGCTGATGATTGTGTCCTTTATAGGAATATATATTCTTCTTCTGACTGTCTTATTCTACAAGATGACCTGAATCAACTAGCACAGTGGGAGGCCGATTGGCAGATGAAGTTCAATGTGGCCAAATGTCATTCAATGAGGGTGTCGCGACACCCTCCTGACAAACAAATTAAGTTTGACTATAAACTACACCAGCAAATCTTGGAGCAGGTTCAATCCGCCAAATATCTTGGTATCACCATCACTGATGATCTTGATTGGGGTCAACACGTTTCAGAAATAACATCAAAAGCAACTAGGACTTTAGGATTTCTTAGACGAAACTTGGCTTTTGCACCTAGGCAGACAAAGGATGTTGCATATAAAACATTGGTTCGCCCTCAGCTAGAATATGCATCACCCATTTGGCATCCCTATGTTAAAACTCAGATTCAGCAGGTGGAGAAAGTGCAGAGGACAGCTGCTCGATGGACCTGCCGACGATGGCGCAATAGAAGCAGCGTCGGTGACATGCTTAACGAGCTAGAATGGCCGTCCCTAGAGGCCCGTCGTGAGCAGTCCTCTTTAACCTTCTTCTATAAGATACATTCAGGTACAGTGGCCGTTAATAAAGATAAATACTTGACCCCTGTGACAGTTTCAACTCGAACAAGGGCATCAAAAGTAAACAACTCACAGTATCACAGGTACCAGTCCTACAGTGATGCCCTGAAAAATTCCTTCTTCCTTAGGACTATTCCCCAGTGGAATAGTCTTCCCTCTTCTGTTGTGAATGCTTAGACTGCAGAGGAGTTCAAAGCCCATACAGTGTAAGATTGAGACTCAGAGGTATGCGTTTTAGTATACCTCTGTTATTCAGATTGTAAATAGTTTTAAGGACTCATCCAGTGACTTCTCTTTTTTTTTTTAAGCTAAATTCTAAATTTAGCTACGCACCCAACTGAGGTAATGGCCAAATATGACCGACTCAGTATAAGAAGATAGATAGATAGACGAGGCGGTTCTAACGAATCCCCACAGTGAAAATATCAAAAGTTTTATCTGAAAAGTTCAATATTTTTGGTGGTATTCAATAAGGGCGTTTTCCGTAATGAATAAGCTGGTGTGATTTCAATAACGGCGAAAGCAATATGTTTAGTACGGAACCCGGGACGGTACATGCTTTTTTTTACATCACGTGAACAAGTCCGTGAAATGAACACCCCCTAAACCCCACTCTATATAGAGAAAACTGGGGTTTAAGGGGGTTTACACTATTTTCCATATTTCTGCTCCAAGACATAGGTTGTGGGTACTCGTTAGAACCGCCTCAATGAGGCGGTTCTAACGAGCACCCACAACCTATGTTTGCAGTATAAATAAGAAAAATATCTCAGATTTTCATCAGAAAAGTAGCCATTTTGGAGATGTGAAAAATGCACTATGCCGCACGGGTGGGTTATCATAATGATAAGTTGTGCGCGCAAGATAATATCTTGTGCGGACAAGATATTCTCTTGTTCGTACAGCATATTATCTTGTGCGCACAAGATAATAAGTTGTGCGAACAAGACTTATCTTGTGCGCACAAGATAATATGTTGTGTAAACAAGATAATATTTTGTATAACATAGATCTTGGGTAGTTGTGCGAACAAGATATTATCTTGTGCGAACAACATATTATATTGTACACACAAGATATATTATGTTGTTCGCACAAGATAATACCTTGTGCGTACAACATATTATCTTGTGCGCACAAGATAATATCTTGTTTGCAAAACTTAATATCTTGTTCGCACAACATATTAAAAAAATAGCATGTCCCTTCCCGGGTTCCGTACAAGATTGAGATGTTATTATTTTATTTGCAACCGTGATTGTACGTTTAAGTATCTTTCGAAGATCTGAAAATTTATAAACACACATTTCTGTTCCATTTGCAATGATATTCCGCTAAATAAAGACAAATTTCAGGTACATTTCCTTCATTTTTTCCACGTCCAGTGACGAGTGTGCTCTAATGGGAGGCGATCTTTGGGACTGTTCAAAAGTGGTCTTAAGACCACTTTTGAACAGTCCGAAAGGTGATGTTAATATAGGAATTTTGCTGTATGTTCCACTGTGGCCTGATCAAAACTGAAAAGCTCGGACAGAAAGGGATAAAGAACAGTGTAATCCACCATACAGTGGCAGTTTGAGCATTGTTATCCTCCAGGAGTTTGTTTGTTTGATTTGAGGTTTAACGTCCCCGTCAACACTGTACAGGTCATTTTGGAGACGTTGCTTCCAATTTTGTGGGACTTTTACCCGACATTGAGATGAAATGACATCTCAAGACCTGTCGCCCATTGAAACCAATAGGGTTTATAAGCATTGACAGTCCGACTCGCACCGCTTTGCCTGGGCAGGCTGAGATCCTCTAAGCAGTTTACCAGTACTCGTGTGTGGTCGCTTTCAGCTCTGCGTGGAAGTATCATGCAGCCCACCTATTTCTTCAAGCCCCGATGGGCGAGGGCCGTTATCCTCCAGGAGATACAT
Organism: Lucinisca nassula; assembly: GCA_963580285.1. Classification (NCBI taxonomy): domain Eukaryota; kingdom Metazoa; phylum Mollusca; class Bivalvia; order Lucinida; family Lucinidae; genus Lucinisca; species Lucinisca nassula. The sequence continues at coordinate 29,996,161 of OY757023.1, read as the reverse complement.
GTAATCTTAAACACTTCGCACTGAAGCTATTTCCTGCTCGAACAGATCGAATTCGTCCTCATTAACCAATTGTATTCGGGAAACCCCTAAAAGGGTACCTTGGCAAACAGTGCAGACCCAGATCAGACGCCGCAAAACGCGGCGTCTGATCAGGGGCTGCACTATTTGCTAACAGAATTTTCCGTCAAAACTAGAATGCAAAAGAAACAAGATGTGTTTGTGAAACACTGATGCCACCGGACAGCGCATGGGAAATATGAAAGCCCTATCACTAACCAATCGAAAGGTATGGCCAACGTTCAAGTCTTAAAACTAGTAGGTCAAGGTCACAAGGTCAAAACTTCTGGTTCCACTGAAATGGTCTGTGACAAGGAATGCTCATGTGAAATGTGAAAGCCCAATCACTTAGCAATCGAAAGTTATGGCCAATATTGAAGTTTTTAAAAAAGTAGGTCAAATGTCAAGGGCAAGGTCACGAGGTCAAAATTATGGTACCACTGGAAAGGTCTTGTGACATGGAATACATAAGTGAAATATGAACGCCCTATCACTAACCAGTCAAAAGTTATGGTCAATGTCAAGGTTTTAAAAAGTAAGTCAAACGTCAATGTCACAAGGTCAAAAATTATAGAATCGTTGGAAAAGTCTTGTGACATAGAATGCATATGTGAAATATGAAAGCCCTTTCACGTACCAATTGAAAGTTATGGCCAATGTTAAAGTTTTTGAAAAAGTAGGTCAAGCGTCAAGGTCAAGGTCACAAGGTCAAAATTATGGTACCGTTGGAAACGTCTTGTGACATAGAGTGCACATGTGAAATATGAAAGTCATATCACTTACCAATCGAAAGTTATTTTCTGCTCGAACAGACCGAATTCGTCCTCATTCACCAATTGTATGCGGGGAAACTACGGAACCCGGGAAGGGACATAATTTTTTTTTTTATATGTTGTGCGAACAAGATATTAAATGTGCGAACAAGAGATTATTATCTTGTGCGGACAACATAATTTATGTTGTGCGGACAACATATTATCTTGTGCAGACAAGATAATATCTTGTTTTCACAACTTAATATCTTGTGCGGACAAGATATTATCTTGTTCGCACAACATATTATCTTGTTTGCACAACATAGATCTTGGGAAGTGGTGCGAACAAGATATTGCGGACAAGATATTATCTTGTTCGCACAACATATTATCTTGTGCGGACAAGACTTTAAGTTGTGCGAACAAGATAATATCTTGTGCGGACAAGATATTATCTTGTGCGCACAATATATTATCTTGTACGCACAAGATATTATCTTGTCAGCACAAGATATTATTTTGTCCGCACAAGATCTATGTTGTGCGGACAAGATATTATCATGTTCGAACAAGATAATATCTTGTGCGCACAACTTAATATGTTGTGTGAACAAGATAATATGTTGTGCGAACAAGATATTATGTTGTCCGCACAAGATAATATCTTGTGCGAATTATCGTGTGCGAACAAGATAATATCTTGTCTGCACAAGATAAGATCTTGTCCGCACAACATATTATCTTGGGCGCACAAGATAATATCTTGTTCGCACAACTTAATATCTTGTTCGCACAACATATTAAAAACAAAAATTAAGTCCCTTCCCTGGTTCCATAGGAAACCCTAGCCAATGTTAAAGTTAGTTTGATTCGCCTTATGTTACATAATCAGGCGAGTACAAGATGTTGCTTTACCAATAATCAAGTAGTTAATAAACGATTATTTCCTTTCATTACGTTAAATTATTTTCCAACTTCGTCTGTCACAATAGAAAACAGTCGACAGACGGTGTGATACATGAAGCAGACACAACGCCATGCCCAAGACACACTAAGTCGTCAACTCCAGCACCATACAATTTGACCGTCGGCCTCCGCCCATCGGGGCTTGAAGAAATATATGGGCTGCATGATGCTTCCACGCAGAGCTGAAACCGACCCGCACACGAGTACTGGTAAACCGCTTAGGGGATCTAAGCCTGACCAGGCAAAGCGGTGCGAGTCGGCCCGTCCATGCTTATAAACCCTATTGGTTTCATTGGGCGGCAGGGCTTGAGATGTCATTTCATCTCAATATCGGATAAAAGTCCCACAAAATTGGAAGCAACGTCTCCAAAATGACCTTTACAGTGTTGACGGGGACGTTAAACCTCAAATCAAACAATTTGGCCGTGTTCTAGAAAATCTACCCACCACCCCCACCTTTCCACACCCATATCCTAGGAAACACGAGTTTTTTTCCGGGATAGCTGACTAATAGGTCTGCTGGGGGCCCTAATGTTGATAATGAGCGAAGGTCCAAAAGATCAGTTTCTAGGGCTAGATGTTTCCACCTACCCCCATTTCAGTCACGATTTTTTTTTAAATGCACACCAGTCTTAAGGATATGCTGTGGGTGTTTGTAATTATCAGTCTTGCGATACATGTGGAAATGTGATCACAAAAGGTCTGAGAAATATATTCATGTAGGTGACATTCAGGTTGGTCTTGCTGAATTGTTCCGGCTGGTCCTGCTAGCAGGAGAAGGGGTTCGGGTCCGTACTTCTCTCCTACTTCTAGCAAGTAAATGCAGTAAAATTCCGCTATCATGGCCACCTAAATTGAAAAACTTTGTTTTTAAAAGCTTATTGAGAAGGTTTCAGTTATTCTTTCTTTGTGTTTTGTACCCCTAGTGTCTCCTAATAAGAGACCACTTTTGGGACTGTTCAAAAGTGGTCTTTATGGGACTGTTTAAAAGTGGTCTTAAAGACCACTTTTGAACAATCCCAATGGTGGTCTTAATATAGGAATTTTGCTGCATTCAACTACACAGATCCGTTTTAACAGTTATTCTAAGTCCTGAAGAGTTTTGAGGCAAAACACTAATTTATCATATGACGTCGCGTCTGAGAGTGTAATAACGCCAATAATATAATGTAATAATATTTTCGATAATCCACTAGTGGATTAAATATGCAAATTAGCTCGATACGTCCCGTAACCTTACATGTACGACGTTCTCAACGGCGTCGCGTTTACTAATGGCGGAAAATTGACATTTTTGTAAACAATCGTGAATAAAATGCGTTTTTACTGTCATATGATAAATAGAATCTTGCATTCGTGCTCATGTATTATTGAATTTATTAAACTCGTTGAGGAAAATGGATAAAATGCTCGGCAAAGCCTCGCATTTTATCCCTTTTCCTCAACTCGTTTAATAAATTCAATAATACATGAATACTCATGTAAGATCCTCGATTTAAAGATCAACAGTTCTTGGAAGAAGTTCAACCTTTGTCATTGATGCCTAAAGTCATGCAAACGGTAGTGACAAAATTTGTACTTCCAGCCCTAAACTGTATTTATACCGCAGTCAGGCCATCCTTAAAAAAATTGTTTGCTGTGCTCCTACCCATCATATGTGAGGTGGGTAGGAAGGTAAGTCTTCTTTTTCTATATCTGAAAAGATATTTGACCCTTAAAGCACCATACAACAACCGGAAACATCATTTCAAATACTTGTTTTCTGATTTTTCAGAGAAAATCAGGCTTGAAATTACATTTGAATGGTCTGCTAGGCAGACCATTCAAATGAATTGTCAAGCCTGATTTTCTCTGAAAAAAAAATCCTCAGAATGGTAATAATTTTTTTTTGGGTAGGGGCAATCTGTGTGGGTAGGTATAAGCACAGCAAACCAACATTTTTTTAAGGATGGCCTCAGTCGAATAATTACATGCTTTAATCGCTAGTGATCGATCTTCACTATAGACCGGACCCACTTTCCATGTACCTAAGTTGCAAGTGTAAACAATAACATGCAATATGTTCTATAAAAGGGTTATCCTTGGAAGCAAAGAATACACCACATATCTGAAAACTTTGGAGTGTACAAGTATTTCTGGGCCAGATTAGCTAGTTTCGGCCAATTACGCCTCATCAGTGACCCTAGAATATTTTCAAAATTTCAGAATGAAATCTATGATCCCAAAGGACAAGAAATGCACGTATAAACTACACTATGGTGAAGGCCAGTGAGACTTTTTACGGCCGCCACACATTCCCGTTACACCAGCTGTAGTGACGTCAAATATGTTCTATAAAAGGGTTATCCTTTGAAAGCAAAAAATACACCACAGAACTGAAAACTTTGGAGTGTACAAGTATTTCTAGGCCAGACTAGCTAGTTTTGGCCAATTGGGCCTCATCAGTGACCCTAGAATATTTTCAAAATTCCAGAATGAAATCTATGATCCCAAAGGACAAGAAAATATAAACTAAACTATGGTGAAGGACAGGGAGACTTTGTACGGCCTCCACACATTCCCGTTACACCAGCTGTAGTGACGTTAAATATACCTTTATACCTAATATAAACCCTTTATACCTAGAAAAACAACCTAACTGCAAGTTACCACCTTTGCTACATTTGTTAAAATAAATTTTCGGTAATTTCATTTAGATTCTTGCCATCTTTGAACACAGCAGGCACACGTCGCTAGGGCAACGTCAAATCAACTGTGAATTATTATTCAACAAATCACAAACTGGAGCTGATCTATTTCGATTCTAATACACTGAAAGTCGGCAATAATGCTGTTGTTTCCTTCCAAATCTCACAACTTTTCGCCATTGTTAGAAGAAATCACGCTAAAATTATTGACGGAAACACATGCATTTATATGCTTTTCTAAATTTTTCGATGCGAGAAATGACGTTTCACCGTCCAACGTCAAGGAAATCGACTAGTGACGTCATAAATTGGCAGTTTTTAATGACGTCACTCGTCACGCTCTTCCTTGCCGTGATTTGTTGCAGAATAAAACACAGTTATTTTCCATTGCCTATATAGGCGCGCTGTGTTAGAATAACCCACAATCAATGTTTTACAGAATAGCAGACAAAACGACCGTGACTGATATTGGGATCGAATGGTTGACGCACGCACGCACGCACGCACGCACGCACGAAGAATCTGTCTGTTTGACGGCTGGCTGGATAGGTGGCTCAATCGCTTATTCGCCGGTCCCGATAGTTCAGTACATTGTAGGACTTCAGCCTGGAACATCTTCCAGTAGAAAGCATCTCCCTATCACATGGCACAGAAAAGATGTAGTTTGTGGCAATGGGGTTACTGATCTTAACCGTGAGGTCCAAAGCTTAAATACCCAACCAAAAACCAAATCATTCGCTCAATCACTTAAGGCCTTCGCCAATCTGGGCCAGGAGAAATAGTTTGGACTGCATGGTGCTTTCACGAAGAGCTGGAACCAACCGCCGATGATTGCTGGTATAACGCCAAGAATGTCTAAACTTACATGTGTCACCTGGCACAGAAAATGTGTAGTTTTAGGGTTACTGCTCTTGACCGTGACGTCTCAAGTTCAAATACCCAAACAACAACCAAATCACTCACTCACTTTGGAAAACTTTGGAGTGTACAACTCAGGCAAAATGATGTGAGAAGAACCGTTCATGCACATAAACCATATTGGGTTAGAAGTGCGGTAGGGCTTGAGAAGTCATTTCATCTTAAAGTTGAGTAAAAGTCACAAAAATTGGAAACATAGCCTCGATAGTGATCCAAACAATGTTGACAGGAACTTTAAGCCTCAACACATACTCAACGGTCTATGCCAGTTACGCCGCTTGTTTGATTTCCCGCCAATTCGTCATTTACCAATTGTATTGAAATTCTTAACTCTCACGCATAACCTGTAACTGTTAAAAATTCTTAACTCTGTCGATTCTTTAACTCTGTAAAAATTAAAACTGTCTAAATAAATCCGATACCGCCAAAGTTAAACCTCACCTATCAAACCACACACACGCACGCACGCACCAACAGTGTTTTCTGACTGAAGCCTTAGCGGATAGCTGGCTCATTTAATGACCGGGTGTGGTAGCTCAGTAGTATGCGAGTTCGACTGTCGATGAGAAGGACTCGGCTTCGATACTTTTGTCCGGCACACATTTCCGTGATATGATTGTCCCTACCTCTGATGCAAATTCTCGACTACTGGTCAATTCGTCATTTTCCAATTGTATTGAAATTCTTAACTTTCACGTATAACCTCTAACTGTTAAAACTTCTTAACTGTCTCGTTTCTTTAACTCTGTAACTGTATTAAACTGTCTAAATAAACCCGATACCACAAAGGTAACAACTCTCCTATCGACACACAGGCAAGCACGACATGCACGCACGCTTGGTCTATTGCTGGCTTATTTACTCCCGTATCTTGGACTGACGATCAGGATAACAAGCGTTCGATACTTCTGCCCGTCACATCTTTCCGCAAAAAGCATGTCCCTTGCGCAGATTAAAGATTTTGCTACCAGTAGCTTGCAGAAATATGGGCACTTACTTAAGTAAGTACTCATTATCTGCTGAGAAAGTATAACCTTGTCCATAAAAGGTGCAGTTTGGGTCGCCGTGGGCCAGACATGACCTTTATCGCTATTTACCGTGACGTCGCAAGTTGAATACTTGACCAACAACCAACAAAACCATTCACATACTCATTCTCCCAGCCCAACGGGTCAAGGAGAGATAAATTGAGGTAAATGGTGCTTCCGCGTAGAGTTGAAATCTACTGCACATGATTACTGGTAAACCGTTTACAGGGTCCTTGCCCAGTCCAAACTATACGAGTGGAACCATTCATGCATATGGAGCTTATTGTGTTCGTTTGGTGATAGGGCTTGAGATGTCATTTCATATCAATGTTGGATGAAAGCCCAACAGCCTCGATAGCGCAGTGGTTAGCGCGTCGGGCTAATGACCCAGAAGTTGTGCGTTCGAATCCGGCCACCGGTATCGAGGTGTGTCCTTGGGCAAGACACATAATGACACTGCCCCGTTCCACCAAGGTGTAAATGGGAAGCAGTGGTGTAAAAGTATCTGCCTGTCTTTCACGCGCGTGAAAAAATTGGAATGAACGTTCGAGAGCGATTCAATAAACTTAATGCTTTGATCGCAATCGAACGAAAATAAACTAGTATAAACTATAGACTAAAGCCCCACAAATTTGGTAGCAACGTCTCAAAATGACCTAAATTACTAAATTTTGTGTTGAGGAAGTTAAATCTCAAGACACTCGCTAACTCACTCACTTACTCACCCATACACTCACTCACCCATAGTCTCACCAACTGACTCGACAACAGATTCAGGCACGAAGCCAGCCATTCGCGCTTACTAAGTAAGCTTGCCAAGGCAAAGACTATCCTTGTAAATAAACCCTCGATGGTTGTTTCGGCAGTGCCATTTCATTTACTTGTCAGGTTATAGTCTCGCAAGTTTGGAATCAACGTCTCCGAAATGATCTTAATAATGTTAACGGGGACCTCAACCCCAACACACTCCAATTGTTCTATTTTTGAATTCCCGCCAATTTCATAATTTGCAATATTACAATGAATCCTTCAACACTCACGTATCTCCAAACTGTTAAAATACCCATAACCACGCCTACGGAACGATAGAATGCGTAACCATTGGTTAAGAACGTGAAGCAATTAGAGCGACATCCGGTTAGGAATTAGATCGCTAAAAAGGTAAAGAAACTGTGCAGTTTCTGTGTTTCATAAGTTATATAATTTTTACGAGGAAGTTATTTAAAAAACGGGGAATTACATTCAGGAGCCCATTGATATCGGCATCTTTGGAGTAAATACCAAATCCCGTACTTCACACATTTTGGCTAAATTTAGTTTCTCCTGCTGAAGGTGAACTCAAGCCTTAGAAAACGAGTGGTTTTTCGAGGTGTTTGTTGCCTTTTATTTATTACTGCGCTTTGCTACAAGTTCAGCGTATTAACATGCACACACAATAAACATATATGGTTAAATGTGTTGTGGATATTTTGCTTGTCAATGCAGCACTAGCGAGAAATTACCACGGGAAAGGTCAAAAATGGTTGGTTACGCATTAGATCTATAGAAATGATAACAGAACTTGCATCTATAAAGCGGATCTGTTTTCATCTCCACGGCCCCAGAATCACCCGCACCTTGTTCTACGGAACCATTTTTAGCCAACCTGATAAGCAGTGCGCTATTGATTCGATAATGACATAGTATTTTATGGAAACATTTTCAGTCTCCAGAATAATAGTACCGAATGATTTTCACGGACTTTTACGCTGTGTTTGTTGTATCAATGGTCCGGTAATTGACTGAAATGAAATAAAACAGGTTTTGGAGTTTTAGTTTCTGCGAAGAACTCCTCATCTGCCAAAATTTGCTGGTTAAGCATTAGATCGTCTGGTTGAGCATTCGATAACCAGAGGAGAAAATCAAACCAGTTGCTGCCTAAGTAAATGCCAGCAGCTTACTACAATAAAAGGTGGTCTACATATGATTTCTGAATTGTGTTAAAATCACCAGAGAAAGAAAGCTGTGGTGAAAAATACTTTTCTGGACAAGACCATTAAATGTCTGGGTATCATGCTTATCTGACCGAATGACGCGCCGGTTCATAAATAAGAGGTCATTTCTTGCTTTTGTAGAAAACAGAATGGCCAGCTTTGTAATGGCGATTAAATCTATATCCGGATGGGACGGCCATTAATGAACCGTCTCATCCGAGAATCAAAGCTGTTCGCCATCCTGTAAATGAATTTGACTTAATCCCCTATTAACAAGAATTGCCCAAAATAAAAAAATGGAGAGAACCCGTTTAAGAAACTCAGGCGTGAAAGGCTAAGGGTAAGATCGTTAACACTGCAGATACGAAAGCCTATTTGGCTTATGTAGGAGAAAATAAAATACCGTAAAGGCGTAGTAACGCGACACAAAAGACGTAATAACGCAACAAAGGCGTAGAAACGCAAAACAAAAGACGCAGTAACGCTAATCAGAAGGCGAAGCTACGCAAAAAAAGGCGTAGTAACGCAAAAACAAGGCGTAGTAACGCGAAAAAGTGCATACTAATGCAAAAGAAAGACGTAGTAACGCAAAAGAAAGACGCAGTGATGCGAATCAAAGGCGTATTTACGCGAATCAAAAGGCGTAGTAATGCGAAAAAAGGCATAGTAACGCAAAAGAAAGGCGTATTTGTTTTAGCTCGCCTCTGCAAAGCAAATAGGTGGCCGGAATATCCTACTCCTGGGACTGCGCATGCCCCCAAAATATATGTCTGTATCATGATCGATAACCCAGATCGGAGATCCCGTGAGTTCTATGCTAACTGTCAAAACGATAAGATAAAGATAATGTCTAAAACCAACTTCTTATTAATACAAACAGCGCAAGAATGACACACCATGTATTCTTAATCATGTTAATCAAGACGAACTAGAATCCATTTGTAAAATTTATAAATTTTGAGTAAACAGGAGGACAGGTGCGTTCATTAAATAAATTGAGAGAAGTAAGTAAGTAAGTCAGTCAGTCAGTCAGTAAGTAAGTAAGGACTTTATTTAGTGAGGGTAGCAACATTTAGCACATACAAAAATACATGTAATAGCTAATCTTCCACGAGGCCCTCAGCTAATCTTCCATGATCTAATCTTCCTTCTTAATAAAACATACACGCTATAACATTTTGTTTCATCGGCAGGGTCATTTTTAGATATGAGGAAAAATATAGTTATAATAAATTGATAGAACATACAAGTTATAATATTTTCTTCCATCTGCAGTATCATGTTTAGATATGAGGAACTTTTGAAACCGTTTTGAATATGGAGCAATATTTTCTCACGGATGTATCTAGGCAGTGATTAGGCAGTTTACATTAAGCCAAAAGTCCAGTTTTTTGTTCACTATCGACCGACTATTGATAATATTGTATTTAGTACTAAAAAGGTTGTAGACATTTGTTTTCTCCACATCATTTTGTTTCTTTGAATAATCATTACGAAAACACGCCTATACAAATACAATGTAACCTTTATCGCCAAAAAAACGAAAATTTTAAGATGAAAAATTGTGATATTTTTCTCATTTCTGCACAAAGTATAATGTGATTTAAAAAAAAACAACAACAAAGGACTGGTGGGTCTATTGCCTCCGAGTGTAGGTAGGAGAAATAGTCTTAAACTGTTTCATTAATCTCTTAAATTCCAGTGTCCAATCAAATAGTGTACATCTTCACCAGACGCCGGATTCTGCAGCGTCTGATCAGGGTCTACACTCTTTGCCAAGCCCATCCTATGTTTCCAAGATAACCATCTTTAGTTTTTCACAACAGTCTGACCTCACTGCGACTATTTTCATTCTAATAGTTTTCCCGACAAGTCAGTGATATTCACGTGCATTTAAGCATAGAACAGCTTTTCTTCTGAGCACCTTTGGGTCGATTGACGCACAATTCCCAGTGGAATTCTTTTCACTGACTGTTACAAGGCGGTTCTTCTTTGGCGGTTTATTTATGTTATTGTTTGTCACTGATTGTATGTATCGCATTTTGGATAGCCAGCTGGTATTGATTCCTGATCATTGCTTTACTTCTATTTTTTATAAGCACCAAGTTTATATTCATGGGTGTCTTATGCTCAACCTGGCTCTCTAATGCTTGACCATAGAAACACGATATAGATTTAATCGCCATTAAAAAGCGTAAGCTGGCCATTTTGTTTTCTACAAAAGCAAGTAATGACCTCTTATTTATGAATCTGTGCGTCATTCGGTCAGATAAGCATGATACCCAGACATTTAATGGTCTTGTCCAGGAAAGTATTTTTCATCACGGCTTTCTTTCTCTGGTGATTTTAACATAATTTAGAAATCATATGTAGACCACCTTTTATTGTAGTAAGCTGCTGGCATTTACTTAGGCAGCAACTGGTGAGATTTTCTCCTCTCTGACTATCGAATGCTTAACCAGACGATCTAATGCTTAACCAGCACATTTTGGCAGATGAGGAGTTCTTCGCAGAAATTAAAACTCCAAAACCTGTTTAATTTCATTTCAGGCAATTACCGGACCATTGATAAAACAAACACAGCGTAAAAGTCAATGAAAATTATTCGGTACTATGATTCTGGAGACTGAAAATGTTTCCATAAAATACTATGTCATTATCGAATCAATAGCGCACTGCTTATCAGGTTGGCTAAAAATGGTTCCGTAGAACAAGGTGCGGGTGATTCTGGGGCCGTGGAGATGAAAACAGATCCGCTTTATAGATGCAAGTTTTGTTATCATTTCTATAGATTTAATGCGCAACCAACCATTTTCGACCTTTTCCGTGTTGATTTCTCGCTAGTGCTGCATTGACAAGCAAAATATCCACAACACATATAACCATATATGTTTATTGTGTGTGCATGTTAATACGCTGAACTTGTAGCAAAGCGCAGTAATAAATAAAAGGCAACAAACACCTCGAAAAACCACTCGTTTTCTAAGGCTTGAGTTCACCTTCAGCAGGAGAAACTAAATTTAGCCAAAATGTGTGAAGTACGGGATTTGGTATTTACTCCAAAGATGCAGATATCAATGGGCTCCTGAATGTAATTCCCCGTTTTTTAAATAACTTCCTCGTAAAAATTATATAACTTATGAAACACAGAAACTGCACAGTTTCTTTACCTTTTTTAGCGATCTAATTCCTAACCGGATGTCGCTCTAATTGCTTCACGTTCTTAACCAATGGTTACGCATTCTATCGTTCCGTAGGCGTGATAACACTCCAGTTTCTTTAACTGTATTAAAACTTCTAAATAAACCTATACCGCCGAAGTAAAATGTTACCTATCGGCTTCCGTACTTGTAAAGCCATTTTACTTTTGTTAAACCAGGCTAATATCAACTGAATATGTCGATATTACATAACTCGTAGTAATATCGACATATTCAGTTGATATTAGCCTGGTTTAACAAAAGTAAAATGGCTTTACAAGGGTATCGGAAAGTGTTAATTTGTTTGATTGTCTTAGTTTTAGTTTCATCGTTAATATTTGCAGGTAGGTTTTCTTTCTTTCTTTCTTTCTTTCTTTCTTTCTTTCTTTCTTTCTTATTAGACTTTGCCTAGCCGTTTGAGGAACCCTCGAACAAAGAATTGAAAGTGGCCAAGTTCAAAGTATGCATGTATCCACAAAAGACGCACAAAAGTCGTAGTGGTCATTATTACTTGCAGAACCGCATTTAACTTTTCTGGAACAGTGGCTGACAAAATAAATTCTGAATTCAGAATCCGTCTGACGATCCGTCCACAACCCCATCTCGAACTTATTTTGAGTCTATCTAAGAGAGAGAGAGAGAGAGAGAGAGAGAGAGAGAGAGAGAGAGGTTTAACGTCCCAATCAACACTGTATAGGTCATTTTGAAGACGTTGCTTGAACTTGCTTCCAACTTTGTGGGACTTCTACCCGACATCGAGATGAAATGACTTCTCCATCCGACAGAAGCCCAATGAAACCGACAGGGTTTATTAGCATGGACGGTCCGACTCGCACCGGTTTGGCTGGGCAGGCTTAGGTCCTCTAAGCGGTTTACCAGTACTCATATGCGGTCGGTTTCAGCTCTGCGTGGAAGCATCATTCAGCCCAAACTATTTTTTTCAAGCCCCGAAGGGCGGGGACCGCATTTAAGTTAGTACGTTGATATATTGTAAATAGATAAGATTTTTAAACATTCAAATCTTAAATGTTCTGTATAAAATGGTAATCCTTTGAAAGCAAGGACTACAATAAAGTGAAAACTGTGGAGTGTTGAAGTATTTTTTTCTGGGTTCGAGACTAACTAGATTCGGCCAATCAGTTATGATTGATGATAAACACATATTAAGGGTTGGGGCAAGCTTTTGGTCCGGTAACTTAGCAACATAGGCACATGGGGTACTAAGTATCAATTCGCGGTGTATTTAGCCTTTCAGGTGATACAATTTTAACCCTTGTCCTGCTGAACCCGGATATGCCTTTTCTTTGAAACAATGTAGATCCAGATCAGATGGCATCTGAAGAAGCCATCTGATCAGGATCTACATTGTTTGTCATTCAGGTTGTGAATTTGTTGTAAAAATTTGCATCAAGTAATCTGATTGGTTGATAATCGGTAGTGGGTGTGGCATATATGAATATTCAGCAGGACAAGGGTTAAAGCTGTCCCGCTTTATTATATGAGCCCCGCCAAGCGAATTTGTGTCTTCGAGCAGTCCGTCATGACAAATTTTAACTGCGCATGCCCAGTTATTCAGAGGGGCCAGCGATATGGCTTTCTGTCTGAAGGTTCCTCTTGATTCACCTCTTGTATGAGCGAGTAGCGAAGGTTCTGGCGAGACTGCGCGGATGCGCAGGCTCGCATGAACCTTCGCTGCTCGCATAGGTGATAAGTACCAAAATCGCTTGACGGGGCCCATATCCTCTATATTGCATATAATGTAAGAAATGCTTTTTTCACTTCTGAAGAGCATAGACATTTTACTTTATGGTCTTGTCAGAAAGTGTGTGCATCTCTCACCTTTCTACTTGGCAATATTTACATAAGATTTGGTACTAAGTTATTTAGACAAGTTGTGGGTATTCCAATGGGTACGAATTGCGCACCCCTTGTGACTGGTGTGTTCTTGTTTTGTTATGAAAGAGACTTCATGATGTCCCTTCCGTTGAAAACCAATCTGAAATCATTGAAGCCTTTAGCTTGTCTTCTAGATATTTGGATGATTCATTAAATATTGACAGTACCTATTTCGATAGTTTACCCCACCCACGAACTCCAGTTAAATAAAGCAAATTTTTCTGATACCGAGGCCCCGTTTTTAATTTACATCTGTCTATTCTAGGCGGGTTTGTTTCCTGCAAAATTTATAACAAACGCGATGATTTTGATTTTGAGATTGTAAATTTTCCTTTCTTGGATGGTGATGTTCCTCGTACGGCATCCTATGGCGTTTGTATTTCAATATTAATTCGATTTGCCAGAGTGTCTAGTCATGTAACTGAATAGATTGCTAACTGCTAAACTTCTTAATCAGGGTTATCGAAATCGTAAACTGCGCAAAGCTTTTTCAAAATTTTAAAGACGGCATTCCTATTTAATTTCAAAATTCAATGTGGACTTAAGTCTCTTCTGCAACAATGTATATCGGAACCCGAAATTTATGGATGAATTATTAAATAAATTCAGAAATAGAGGATCTTACATGAGTGCTCATGTATTATTGAATTTATTAAACGAGTTGAGGAAAAGGGATAAAATGCGAGGCTCTGCAGAGCATTTTATCCCTTTTCCTCAACGAGTTTAATAAATTCAATAAAACATGAGCACGAATGCAAGATTCTATTTATCATATGACATTTAAAACGCATTTTATTCACGATTGTTTACAAAATGTCAATATTCCACCTTTAGTAAACGCTACGCCGTTAAGGACGTCGTACATGTAACGTTGCGGGACGTGTCTAGCTAATTTGCATATTTAATCCACTAGTGGATTATCGAAAATATTACATGGCGTTATTACACTCTCAGACGTGACGTCATGTGATAAAATATATAATTGCAATGACTTCAGCACCCTATTTTGTAAAATCAGTCTTCGATATAAAAAGATTGAGTACAACATAAATGTTATACGACATACTGCATGCATGGTAGTTAATCCAATCACAACTTTGCTTCCCTCTTTAATTGCACGCGGGTGGGTCAGGCCTCTGATTCTATGATGATTCCAGCGTAAAGGCCTAATGAGAATAAGAGAGAATTTAATTTTATGTAATGTTGGTTGGTGCCTGATTCTCTGTCTCTGGTCGGGCCTATCGGAGTCTAACTGTTGGTTTTCGTTTGCTTCAGCATTTCAGTGGTTTCTTGCTGTCGAGTCCTCAGCATTGTTTCATCTCTGTGGTTGTTTGATTTTTGTGTTCTCTCTATGAGTGGTCATTTAATATAAAATTTATGAAACGAGCTTTTAGCGAGTTTCACATATTCCATATAAAATCACAAACACTTTTTGTCATGTAACGAAGTCAAGTCGGATTTTATCGCCGAATGAGTTAAAAAGAATTTCAATAGAAAACATATTTTTTATGGCGTCATGAAGTTATGCGCCAGTATTGGTTGTTTGTTTGTTTATGTGATTTGAGGTGTACAAAATGGAATCTTCCACCTTTTATATAGCAGTAGTCCTTTTCAAAATTTAGGGGTGTCAGGTTGTGTTTTCTTCAGAATCTATTTGGAAATTGGCTGAACGTTTTGCAAATAGTGTAGGCCCTGATCAGCGCCGCGTTCTGCGGCGTCTGATCTGGGCCTGCACTGTTTACCACTTACCCCTTTTGAGGATTCCAGTACCAATGGGTTAATGTCTCCGTCAAAAGTGTATAGGTTATTTTGGAGACGTTGCTTCCAATTTTGTTGGACTTTTACCCGACATTGGGATGAAATGACATCTCAATCCCTGCCGCCCAAGAAAAACAATAGGCTTTATGAGCAGGGGCGAGCCGACTTGCACCGCTTTGCCTAGGCAGGCTTAGATCCTCTAAGCGGTTTACTAGTACTTGTGTGTGGTCGGTTTCAGCTCTGCGTGGAAGCATCATGCATCATGCAGCCTATGCCTTTCTTCAAGCCCCGATGGGCGGATGGGCGGGGGCCGCTTACGCGCCACTAACCGTTTGTTATTGCACGTATGGTCATCAATTTTATGGCATGACTTTATCCACGTAATAAAAGCGATGTGTCATGATACACCAGATAACGACAAAATCATTTGTAAAAATATATTCAATGTCTACTTTAGATAATGGAAACAACTTATACAACAGTGGTGACCAGACAGCTCAAAATTCTATATGTACCTGATGAAAAAACAACAACTTTGATTTAGTTTCAAAATTCAATGTTGGACTTAAATCTCTTCTGCTACAGGGTTTGTCGGTATCCAAATTTAGACCTAGTATGTAAATTCAGAAAAACATAACATACTTGCAATGACTTAAATTCAGTACCCTATTTCGTATAATCATTCTTCGATATAAAAATAATAGGTACAACATAAATGTTATACGACCTTCTACATTGGCAGTAAACCCAAACACGGTTGATAACTTTGCTTCCCTCTTTAATTGCACGCCGGTGGGTCAGGCCTTAGATTCTATGGCGGTTCCAGCGTAAAGGTTGATTTAGAATTAAAATCCAATTTTATGTAATGTTGGTTGGTACCTGGTGCTCTGCCTCTGGTCGGGCCCATCGAAGTCTAACTGTTGGTTTTCTTTTGCTCCAGCATTTAAGCTATTTCCTCTTGCTGTCGAGTCCTCACTGTTGTTTCATCTGTGTGGCTGTTTGATTTTTGTGTTCTCGGAGATGTTGCACTGATTAGTTAGGAAGCCATCATACGGACTGAACAAAGTATTTGTAGATTGAAGCCCCCACCCAACACACAAGAAAAACACTTTCACTGACCGTTCCAAGGCGGTTCTTCTGTCGCGGTTTATTTTTGTTATAATTCGTCTTTGTTTGAGGGTATCGGTTTGGATAGCCGATTGGCCATATAGTTGGAAAGTTTGTTTTGTTTGTTTGTTTGAGGTTTTACGTCCCCGTCAACACTGTATAGGTCATTTTGGAGACGTTGCTTCCAATTTTGTGGGACTTTTACCCGACATTGAGATGAAATGACATCTCAAGCCCAGTTGCCCAATGAAACCAATAGGGTTTATAAGCATGGACGGTCCGACACTCACACCGCTTTGCCTGGGCAGGCTTAGATCCTCTAAGCGGTTTACCAGTACTCGTGTGTAGGTCGGATTCAGCTCTGCGTGGAAGCATCATTCAGCCCATATATTTCTTCAAGCCCCGATGGGCGGGGGCTGAAGTTGGAAAGTAACTGTCCGTTTGGCCACTATTGATTGTTCCATTACGGTCTAGTTATTTCATGTTTGTGTTTCTTTTGCTTCGGTGTCTCTGATTGGAGGTGTGGGTAAATTTATCGATTGCACGACCCGCAGAAAAAGCGACCGACTGAAGTCGGTTGATTTTCTAAGAGTGCCCTAAAATCACCGTGTCATTCTGTCATTCTGTCATTCCGTCATTCTGTCATTATGTCAGTCTGTCCGCCCGTAACCCGTTTGTGAAAATTGGTGATAGTGACTTAACCGCTTGGAATATTTAAACAATTTTTGGCACACTGATAGATATTAATGAGCTCTAACCAATGAACTTGCTAGACATTACATTCCATTTAAAAGTGTGAAAATTTTCGAACTGCTTCTCCTCGGAAACCGTTGGGCCGATTGACGTCAAATTTCATATAGCCTCTATGGGATGGGGGAAACCAAAATTTGCTCATGGGGTCCAGATCACATGACCAAAATGGCCGCCAAGCCATATATGGTCTGTCTGTCTGTCCGTCCGTAACCCATTTGTGAAAATTGGTGATAGTGACTTAACCGCTTGGAATATTTAAGCAATTTTTGGCATACTGATAGATATCAATGAGATCTAACCAATGAACTTGCGAAATATTACATTCCATTTAGTATAGCCTCGCCGAGGCGAAAAATGTGAAAATTTTCGAACTGCTTCTCCTGTTGGGCCCATTGAAGTCAAATTTCATATGGAGCCTCTATGGGATGGGGGAAACCAAAATTTGCTCATGGGGTCCAGGTCACATGACAAAAATGGCCGCCAAGCCATATATGGTAAAAACCCTTCAAAAATAGTCTTCTCCAGAACCACTAGGCAGATTTCCACGAAACTTGATAAATAGCATCTGGGACGTAGGCCCATCACAAATTGCTAAAATGGTGACCTTTGGTTGACCTTGACCTTCTTTGTGCCTAGGTCAAACTTTGACACATATGCTTTTGTATTGGAAAAGTGAGAATGCATTTTATCCTGCAAACGATTCAGAATACAGTACTAAAGTATAAGATATATTTTTGCTCCTTACGATAAGGCGCATTTATTGGGGGAACCGTTTTAGGTCCAGGTCACATGACCAAAATGGCCACCATACCCATATATGGTAACACTCATAAAGCTAAAAGCATCCGGCGGGTCGTGCACTTCAGCTGAAACACTGGTTCCGGATCATTTCAACTTCACCTGTGTAAAAAAGTTGTCGCGGACTCTCTGTTTAGAGAATGCATATTGTTTAGGTTTCAAATTAAATATACGACATCCTGTGTATGAATTTAATCTATGTTTGTGGGATAAGACAGATGTACAATAACTGACCTCCTTACGGTAGGGATTTGCGAATCCCTGTTAAAGCATCTACCACTCATTCTCAAATGAATTGGGATATTGCAGTCGCCGTATATTTTCTGAAATCAAGCAGTCATTTTTACCCAATGCATACGTTTATATGACAGAACATCAGGTTTCAAAGATATCATGATAAATCTCCTGTAGAAAAATACCTTTTCAGGGAAAATGAGCCACGGGAAAACCTGGTTTTGTAATGTTCGAGACTGTCGCTTTTCGAATTCTCTTTGTTTGCACACTTACATATTTGCAATTCCACTAGACAGGAAAGGGTTAGGTGGTTTCCATAAAATTTACATATTCTGGGTAGGGAAATAACTACCATTAGTAGGACCACATAGAGTCTAACTAAGTATTTTTCCCCGATTATGGCTGTCGCCGAAATTTAATTAAGCATTGTAATGTACGAGACGACGTTTTTCTTCTTGATATTTCAAAACAACGTTTAGGTTTTTATACATAGAAACATGACCAAATGGAGATTCTATATTATAATAAACATATAAGGTCGTTTGATGTTACCTGTACAATAGGAAGTTAAACATACTTGCCATATAAAAATGTGCATGGATTTGTTGCAAAAATGCATGTAATGTTCGCGATCATTATACCAGGCTTATTACGTATGTATCGACAAAAAATGCTAGATTGAATTAATCTCCCGCAATGTGTGACTAACACAAATACATCATCTGGAAGGAAAATAATATTTTGATGTTGAAAATCCCTCATTTCCAGTGTTTTGTAATGTTCGAGACCGGTAATGTTCAATACCGAAAATTGTTAGTCTAACAGCTTGATCACATTGATCTGAAGCGGCACGGTTTTCCATTACCAGATTTCGTTGTAGAAAGTGTCTGTAGACGACATGGTTGCCTTTTCCGGTGTTTGATGGGCGGGGGAGTCGGCAGACAATACCACAGTTAAGGGAAAACAGAAGTCATATCTTGTTTTTAAATATCTGCATAGAAACTTTTTGTCTTTTTCCAATATTATTTGCCACAATTAATATTGTTCAATTAATTTGGTTCCACCAAAAATCAGTATTAATGAACAACATTTGCACGCTAGCAAGATCATTATTCTATTGCAATAAGCAGTGGATGTATACGATGAAATGTCCGCTACATTTGGTATCGAACATGACAGGTTTGCTATGTTGACCGTCCAGGGATAATGACTGCAAATAAATTAACTATTTTGAATTGTCCAACCCTATTTGTGTAAAATGAACACGTTTAGTGATATACATGTTTGCTACATTACTACCAGTAGCTGCAAACAGTAACAATGTTGATTCAAAATTTATTACTTATTTTCAATTTTGGATTTGAGTCCCACAGCTTATAAACTTTTCCCAAATATTATTTGCCAGAATGAATATTTCAATATGAATTGTGCAATATTAAGAAGGCACTTCAACTCTCCAATTTGTATTTCCAAATGCATATTTTGAATGTTAAAAAACATTGTAAGTGCAGTTTGTGTTACTAAAATTATGGTATCGAACATTACAATTTGTTTCGAACATCCCAACCTAAAATAAATATGTTTTTTTGAGGGTATGCTGGTTTACTCTTGATTATGTCAACGGGATACAACAAATATAATATAAGATTCCTTTTCAACATGTAGAAATGGTAAAGTGGCATAGGATGTCCCTTTACCGTGTATGGTAAAGTCCGAGACCATCATAGCTGCCATTTACACACATGCATATGTTTACATTTCTTAGAACTTTTTTACAAACTCTACTTAGCCTGTTACTTTCTTCAAGCTGGTAGACAAAATTGGTAACATTTTGAAGACTTTTGTATAGAAAAATATTGCTCTGGAATGCACTGTAATGTTCGATACTGAATTCTCGCAGTTGCATCATTAATTTTACATACTTGATTGTTGAGAACACAAGGCCATGCGATTGTTGTGTGTTTATTTGTTAGAGATATGTCTTTTAATGTTTCGGCTGCCTAAAGAACGCAGTTTATCTGTCAGGAGAGCATTTTTTATACATAAAAGTATATACCGAGGCTTTTTTGCGTAATAGCGACACCATGTTTTAAAAGCATATGACTGAACATGCACTGTTACATTAGTTAGATCCAGAAAATGAATGAAAATGACACTAACAGCTATATTGTCAGTTAATCACGACAGTAGACTACTTGACTTATAGAAACAAAATCACTGCAATGTCCGCGACTTTTTACATATAATTCATATAAACTTATTGCTTATGTTGATCGTTTATCTAAAGTAATATTACTTGTGTTCCTTATTTACCACTCAATACTTGTTCAAATGCAATAGTCGTAAGTGATCTAGCCATTATGTGCTTCTCTTAAAACAAAACGAAAGTTGTATGTTTCAGAAAACTATTTCTTTTTCTGTATTCTCTAACCAACCCTGAATTTTATTCAAAATGGTTATTCATTTCTTTACCATATATATGACCATATGTTCAATTTTGTCCCCGCTTAATAACCCGGTCGTAAGTTTCTGTCATTGCGAGCTGCGGTCTCTTGATTTTTGTGATGTTAAAGAAGTGGGTAACGAACAAATAGATTGTAGCGTACATTTCTCACAATCAGAATTTATCAAAATACCGACATATTTCTAACTGTTTGGGTGAAATAACTTTTCATTTCTTGATCAAGGAATTTTAACTGAGTATAGGTACATGTTAATACTTTATTGTGAACATATCGGTGACTGAATTTAAGTAACTTAATAATTTGACTTTTTAAACGGCTAAAATCCCAATTCATTTGAGAATGAGTGCTACACCAGTGTCAGAGTTATCATCTACCCTAAACGTGATCTAGATAGATTCTTCAGAAACACAATTAAAATTTATCAATCAGATAGGCTTCTACTGTATGACTTTAAAGAGTGTATTCTTGGCAATTTCTTTGATTTTGTTTAAGAAATTAACCAGCTCTGTGATTTGTTGAGTATTAAATCTAAGTTTGGAGGTCAGTTGGAAAGTAGACAAATTACGGGCGCGTAGCGCGCGTGATTCGTCTACTTACAACTGACCGACAAACTGTGATTTATTACTTAACAAATCACTAACTAGAGCTTGTCTATTTCGATTCTAACAGGCTGAAAGTCGGCAACCTTCAAAATCTCAATCTTTTCGCCATTGTTAGAAGAAATCACGCAAAAATTATCGACTGAAACACATGCATTTATATCCTATTCTAAAGTCTTGATGCGATAAAATGACGTTACACCGTCTAACGTCAAGGAACTCGACTAATGACGTCATAAATTGGCAGTTTTTTTAATGACGTCACTGGTTACCCTCTTCCTTGCCGTGATTTCTTGTAGAATAAATAAACACATTTATTTTCCATTGCCTATATAGGTGCTCTGTGTTAAAATTTGTGTGTGTGTGTGTTTTTTTTTTTTCAGGTATCATGCGATCAAAGTACAATACAGTGCTCTCAACTGGTAAGAGATATCATCAGTATTGTTTGAGTTTGACGTCCCGCCAACAACAATCGAGACGGGAATTAAGGATAAAAGGTGTAGGGCAACAGATTCCTTTTTATGCTCCAGAATCTGATTAGCAATTAACACCTTCTCCCAGTAAACGTACAATGTATATCAGATGAAATCAGCACCTGTTTGAAAATCCAACATTTTCACTCGCCGCAGGTTTATTCTGTTGCGGTTTATTTATGTTATTGTTTGTTACTTACTGTGTGTATCACTTTTGTCTTTTTATTTTGGATGGCCATTTTGGCATTTTGTGGGAAAGTAACTGTCCTTGTGGCCTTCCCTTGTTAGGTTTCCATTATGTTCTGGTCGCTCCATGTTTGTGTTTCTTACCCTTTGGTGTCTTTGATGGGTGGAGTAAGTTAATTGTATCGATTCCTGATCTTTGTTTTACTTCTACTTATTCTCGTTGTGATGTGTGTGTGTGAATTCGGGTTTAACGTCGCTTTCAACAATTTTTCAGTCATATCACGACGGTGTCTGGTTGCGACAGGGAGCTCAATGCTCACTTTTATAGTGCTGCCTCACTGAGGTATCATGTGCCAAACACATTACATGATACCACACCCAGTCACATTATCCTGACACTGGGTCGACCAGTCCTAGCTCTACCCCGTAAATCTGAGTGCCAAGCGAGGAGCAGCTAGTACCATTCTTAACGACTTTGGTATGTCGCGGCCCGGGATCGAATCCGTAACCTCCCGTTCCCCTCTACCAACTGAGCTATCGGGGCCGGTATACTCGTTGAGATAACAGTCTGTGACGTCATACATGTTAACTTCTCTGTTAGCATGCTTATTAGTTTATTGTAAACACCTTTGATTTAACCTATCAAATATACCATAGTTTTGTGTTTTAACCCATGTGCTGCTGAACAAGGATCTGCTCTGCCTTGGTAAACAGTGCAGATCCAGAAAGAAGCCATCTGATAAGGCTCTACACTGTTTATCATTCTGTTTGCAAGTTTGAGTGAATACAAGATATCGAGTTATTTGATGATTGATACATATAGTATATAAATATTACATTCTCGAGAGGGTGATAATGTCACCATGACGAATATGAATATTAACCGAGGCGTAGCCGTGGATGATTTCATATTCCAAAGGATGACATTTTCATTATTATATCTCCCCTGACTTTCAAATGCAAAACTCCCATAGGCCTGTCTTTGGTCGGGCCCATCGGATTCCAACTTTTAGCGTTCTTCTGCTCCAGCATTTAAGTGGTTTCTTGCTGTCGGGTCATCTCTGTGGTTGTTTGCTTTTGTGTTCACGGAGATGTTGCACAGATGAGTTAGGAGGCCTTCATGCGGAATGAACAATTTACATGTATGTATCAAAGTCGCGACGGAAGTCAGGGCGAGGATTGTGGCCGCATATACCTAGTGGAAGTCGTTTCACTGACCGTTCCAATGCGGTTCTTCTGTCGCGGTTTATTTTTGTTATGGTTTAAGTGTGTGTATCGTTTATATTTTTTGTTTTGGATATCCATTTCGTGGGAAAGTATTTCCGCCATTGGTGTTTCCATTAGGGTCTAGTTATTTCATGTTTGTGTTTCTTTCTCTTTTGTGTCTCTGATAGGAGCTGTGTGTTAATTGTATCGATTCCAGATCATTGCCTTCACTTAAGTAGTCAGAGGAGTGCTTGGAATATACCTGCTCTATATTGATGTAATAGTGTCAAATGATTTTAATATCCAAAACATAAATATGCCGACAAGATGCCTACTCCACAGGCTGAAAGTTAAAACTGTCATTTTGGCTTTCCGCTTGTGATGTTTCAATCACGGTGATTATACTCTGCAGTGAAATCAATGCATATCGGAAACAAATAAAAATGATATTTTCACTGTGAAAATATAAAGTGGTCATTTCATATGAAATTTATGAAACGAGCCTTCGACGAGTTTCATAAATTTCATATAAAATGACCACAATTGTAAGATTCTGTTTATCATATGACCACTTTAAATTGGATTTTATCGCCTTTAAAGTTGATATTTTCCGACAAAAAAATGCATGGTTGACATGGACGTCGTCATGACGTTGCTTTATCCCACCAAAGTGTTATTACACGTGTGGTCATACGATTTTTATTTCCCGACTTTATCCATTGCTTATCAACGACGTCATATGATAAATGATATTTTCACAGTGTGAAAAATAACATGACCCTGTTATTTTCACTTTAGCAGCCCGGATTACTTTTTCTCACCAAAAGTCATAATTATGTTACCGATAAAATAATTCCGTATAATACCTTGAAAACCACTCTTTCAACTGTAAAAATGCTGCTTTTAAAATGGTGTTCTGTTTATGTTTTGACGTTGTGATGTAATATATGACGACGCCAGGTCAAAATTGTGACGTACGATACGATTGATCAATTACCGTAAATATCCGTTTAAAATAAAAAAAATAAAAAGGAAATTTACCTTTTTTTTCCGGCGGATACCAAAAATACTTCATCTCGAGTGTTGAAAACATCCGAATTGCATGATGCGTAAGTTTGGTTACTGTGTTATCACATTTGTAATTGTTTTATCACTATACTATTGATTTGAGCCCTTCTTAATTTTTCTGTTCATTAGACAGTGCTTTCAAGATGGCGTCTGTACAATTTTTGTTTCAGTCAGCCCATGTGTCACTGCGTCCGCTACCGTAACCATGGACTGTATGTTAAGATTGAGCTGTAATAAGATTAAGATGCAAAATAATCCATCAGCTCCATCGAATTGCATGTAAAATACAGCTTATTGACTCAGCCCAGTTTAAATACGGGATTTACAAACCTCGGGAGGTTGAGCATCCGATTAAGAAACTCGTGCGCAAGCGCACTCGTTTCTTTATCGGATCTTCAACCTCCCTTGGTTTATAAATCCCATATTTAAACTGGGCTGGGTAATAACCTCTATTTAAACAAAGCTAAAATAAAAAATGTTATCGACATAATAAAAAGAAGTACTATGCACTACAAAGATAAAGTCACATATGAAGATACTAACAAGTGAACAGTGTTGTTTCGTGTGAACATATATTAGAGGATCTTCCATGAGTGTTCATTTATTATTGAATTTATTTAACCCATTGCGGAAAAGGGATAAAATGCGAAGCTTTGCCGAGCATTTTATCCTTTTTCCTCAGCGAGTTTAATAAATTCAATAATACATGAACACGAATGTAAGATTCTTTTTGTCATATGACATTTAATACGCATTTTATTCTCGATTGTTTCACCAAAACGTCAATATTCCGCCATAAGTAAACACGACGTCGTTAAGGACGTTGTACATGTAACGTTACGGGGCGTATCTAACTTATTTGCATATTTAATCCACTAGTGGATTATCGAATTTATTACATGGCTTTATTATATTCTCAGACAGGATGCCATATGATAAAATAAGCCATAAATCCGACCATACATACTTTCTTGCTTGATAATCAATATGGAGAAAATATTAGAAATAGGACAACAGAAATAACGACCATTAAAAAAACTGCGAATCCAAACACTTTATGGGAATTAATTAAAGGAACGATTAGAAACGAAACAATAAGATATGGTACAATGAAGAAAGAAACGAAAGGCACAAAAATGAAGACAAGCTTACAAACGAAATTGAAAATTTGGAAAATATGGTGAATACTTACAGACAACAACGATGATATACGTAGATTTATTGAAATAATAAATCGATGCTAAGAAAACGGAAGTAAATACGCTTATTGAAATTAAAGCCATAGGTTATATTTTAAGATCAAAGTCCCAAATTATAGAAGAGGGAGTAAAGAACAGTAAATTTTTCGCAAGTTTAGAATACGTAGTGTGTGTGTACTCGTTAGAATCGTTACTAGCTAGTACATATAGTAACCGACTTGATCTGTTGTTCGCATTGTAATTTTGGGATGTTAGTTTGCTAATACCCATTAAAATAGGTAGTTTTGAATCATGAAGCAAAATTTATTAGCCTTCAAATAAGACTGGTATCCTATTTTGTTTTTTACCGAACTGAAAGTGGGTTTCGTTTCGTTTAGAGAGAGAGAGAGAGAGAGAGAGAGAGAGAGAGAGAGGGAGAGAGGTGTGGATGATGACAATAGGACAGGGAAGCGGAAAAGCGAAAATTAATGTTGAGGAAAATTAAAGCATGGCCATATGGACAGACCGAACGACTAAAGAAGGACATAGGTCAGGCATTAAGGAAAATAAGCCAGCACACGACAAAACCTACAATAAGTCATATGCGTCCAGCGAAGAATCCGATCAGCCCGCGCATTCATATAGTCTAACCAGAGACTTCTCTTGCTGCATAAAGGAACAATGGGCCCTTAGCTATCCTAAGGGCGCACAGCGAGGACTCTGATCAGACTATGCGGATGCGCAGTCTGATCTGCGTCTTCGCTGGGCGCACATGTCTTATTGTAGGTTTTGTCGTGCGCAGGCTAAAATGAATTTTCAAAAGTCAACGAAGCTATATGGTCGAAAATATACTTTTTAACTAAAGAGACAACATTATAATTAACTTCTCAACTTAGATACTTGTAGAAACTTCGGCCGCCCCGCCCATAGGGGCTTGAAGAAATATATTGGCTGCATGATGCTTCCACACAGAGCTGAATCCGTCCCGCACACTAGTACTGGTAAACCGCTTAGAGGATCTAAGCCTGTCCAGGAACCGCGGTGCGAGGCGGACCGTCCATTCTAATAAACCCTGTTGGTTTCATTGGGCGACATGGCTTGAGATGCGATTTCATCTCAGTGTCGGGTAAAAGTCCCATAAAATTGGAAGCAACGTCCTATACAGTGTTGACGGGGACGTTAAACCTCAAATCAACCAACTTGTAGAAACTTGGCCCCTGCCCATCGGGGCTTGGAGAGATATATTGGGCTGCATGATGCTTCCACGCAGAGCTGAAACCGACCGCACATGAGTACTGGTAAAACGCTTAGCGGATCTAATAGAAGGGAAGGCAATGTTCAGGAATCGATACAATTAACCCACAACTCCCATCAGAGACACCAAAGTGAAAGAAACACAAACATGAAACAACAGACCCTAATGGAAATATCAACAGCGGAAAGCCAAAAGGACAGTTACCTTCCCACAAAATGGCCAACTGGCTATTCTAAGCCTGCTCAGGCAAAGCGGTGCGAGTCGGGCCGCCCATGCTTATAAACCCTTTTAGTTTCATTGGGCGACAGGGCTGTTGAGATGTCATTTCATCTCAATGTCGGGTAAAGTCCACAAAATTGGAAGCAACGTCTCCTAAATGACCTATATAGTGTTGACGGGGACATTAAACCTCAAACAAACAAACAAGAGTCGGACCGTATATGCTTATAAACCCTACTGGTTGGGTGTCCCGGACTGAGATGTCATTTCATCTTAGTGTCGGGTAAAAGTCCCACAAAATTGGAAGCAACGTCTCCAAAATGATTTGAATAGTATTGATTGGGTAGTTAAACCTCAAATCAAACAATAAAAACAAAGCATGTAGAAACTTAACATGTCCTTTAAGTTATTTCGCCTATTTGTTCAAGACACTTTTCTTAATAGGGCAAAATACCCCAAACCGGAGCTCCTGACAAAGTTTGACAAAGTTTATTTCTACTCTAGGTTAACAAAGTTAACAACAAGAGGACATGCATGTATGAATATTACAAACAGTAAGACATTGTGAGAATTTCACATTTCGTATTTGTATTGGCGTGAATTTTAGTTTTCTCTGTGCCTCACTCTACGACCCGGCTGCAGGACATATCTGTAATATGTGAGCAGTTTCGCCGTTCATTGGCTGTCCGCAGCCGCGAACGAAAAGTGTGGTGTGTCAGACTACATTCTTGTACTCACTGGAACACAACTAGCGCATCAGTATCAAAGCATTAATAATAATAATAATTTTGACAAGTCTGTGAAATGGAGATCCCCGCAGACCCCATCTTTCATAGACAAAAATGGGGCCTACAGAGGCATACATTATACTCCCCACCCCAAGACACGGACCGCAGGTACCCGCTAGAACAGCCTCATTGAGTTAACTTCAACGAGTACCCACAGCCCATGCCCCGAGCAGAGAAATGAAAAAATGACGAATGAACAAAAGATGTTTGTTCTGGTGATACGATAGACGTCATTATAGCACACGAATGAGTTGCCATTTATTTTAACAGAACAGAACATATACTTTTTTCCATGCAATCAGGTGAAATAGTGGTTGTTTACAAGTATTCTGCATATAATACATGTATTTTAATTGAGTTTTGAGAAGGAACATGGCAAATAGTGTAGTCATACATAAGGTATACTATTGATCTGTGTATGGGCAACAGAAGAGAAAGTGTAGTGCCGTACAGTGTAGTGTAGTGCAGTGTAGTGTAGTGCAGTGTATATGTTCGAGCCCTACGTCCCACCAACAGCAACGGCCAGGGTCACACGGAGACAAGATCTCGGGTTTAAAGGCTCCTCCGAAGGTCTGGTCGGAACCGCGTACCTGGTTTATGAGGCGAGTAGCATAACCACCATACCAAGGGATTCCTGAAGTGCAGTGTGGTGTAGTGTAGTATAGTGTAGTTAAGGGTAATGAGATGTAGTATTTTGAAGCTTAGCCTAGCATATACATGGCATGACATATCAAAGCAGGATGACATTACAAAGCATGACGTAGTGTGGCATGGCATAGCATGGCAGTAAATAGTCTCACTCCAAGTTAGACGGAGATCAGTCTGGCCTGATACTCTGACTTAACCCCGTCTTCGATTGGGGGAAATACACAGTATATTCCGTTTAAATTGCCGCACGTGCTTGGCCCGGTCCAGTGGCCAGCGATAAACCGGTTTTTGAAAACCACTGAACCGAGGGTTACACCAAACAAGGAAAAACTTCATTCATATGAATTACATTCATTGTGCGTACAAATACGGAGTAGACACCTACCTTGCCTCAACGTCGCCAAAGCGTCAACATTGATGTCTTGACGGCATTGATGCTCTGGAGGGTCCTAAATTCCTAGTTTTACATGATGTAAATGTGATTGTGATCTAAATCGGTAAGTAGATTTCCTGTTTTCTAGCACTGAATCGCTTTTGTATCATTGGGTAGGTTATTTGTCAACAAATTTTAGCGATGAAAACAATTTCGATTTCGACTCCAGAGATGGGTCAATTATTTTCGAAAGTAATTAAATAAGTTGCCATGCAATTACCATCACCATTTCACTCTTCTTGAAGAAGGGATTAATCAAGTTACCATTACTTAACACAAGTAGTGAATTATCAACACATATTACTTTCCACAATTGTACCATAAAATAAAACATTGATAAAATGTCAAAAAATATTTTTCAAGTTCTCGAAACAATATTGCAATTGCATCTGATATTCATTAGGATCTTCCGGTGAAAATTTGGGCTTGGCATCCGCCTTCGGGAATGTGGATAGTTTTGGTGGATTAGCTGTGGTTGCACCAATGCTGGCTTTAGCTTCTATGTCTCTTCTGAAAAACAAAAATACTGGTGCAAAAAATATTCTGCATTTGTCATTTTTAATCATTTCTTCATCTTCATGGAAAAAGTTAATTATTCAAATAACTTTATCATTTTGAGAAGGTTTTGTTGAAACTAAAATGAAAATAAGATTGAAAATGGGTCAAACTAATCTATTATATTTTTTCCATAAATTTTGTAAACGAGGAATCCCTGTGTAAAATATATGATTATTGAAAAGTTAACAGAGGGACATGTGTTTTCAGGAAATTAATTGATCTGTTTTGAATACGGGGCAATATTTTCCACGGATGTCCCTTGTCTCTTGACGGTGACTAGGCAGTTTGCATTAAGCCAAATGTTTTACTCTTCTGTTCACTATTGGGCGATTGCCGCCCCGAAAATAACAAGAACAACGATGCAGATCAGCTTGAGCATGCACAGGATGCCTGTTTGCTGCCCCAAACTCACACCAGCCTGGTTACCCTCTTATTATTTCATTTATTTTGCAGGAAAAAGCTTTGTATCAACTGACGTTTTAATTGCGGCCAGCAAAGACTCTGATCAGACAGCGCAAGCTGCTCCCAGATATCTATTAGCTATATGCGTTGACTCTTGTAATATACATTTGAAAACAACAACTAAAACAACAACCAACAACAGCAAATGCGCATATCAGCCTGCGTATTCTCATGCTTTGTGTTAACGGCTTGAATATTCAGAGAAATCAGAAATAAATTATTTGTTTAGACTCATATTCTAGACAGGTTTTGAATTGTTTGGGCCCCATTTTGATTTATATCATTCTTTGAATCGACTGCCTATTCGAAAGTCGCAAAATTGCAGTATGATTCCTCTGACTTTCTTTGCCAGATCATTAAAGGGTCAATGATGAAGCTTTATTAGCCGAAACTACGTAGTATGACCCATCTACTTTCTTATGAATGTTTTCATTGCTCTTAAAGGAACTCATTTTTGATTTTTATTTGCCTTCACTGCAGCTGGTGTTGTGCCGTGTGGCGGCCGTAAAACGTCTCCCCGTACATCAACCATAGTGCAGTTTATATTTTACTTTTGGTCCTTTGAGATCAGCGTGAATATTCTGAGAAATCAGAAATAAATTATTTGTTTAGACTCATATTCTAGACAGGTTTTGAATTATTTGGACCCCATTTTGATTTATATCAGTCTTTGAATCGACTGCCTATTCGAAATTCGCAAAATTGCAGTATGATTCCTCTGGCTTTCTTTGTCGGATCATTACAGGGTCACTGATGAGGCTTTATTAGCCGAAACTACGTAGTATGACCCATCTACTTTCTTATGAATGTTTTCATTGCTCTTAAAAGAACTCATTTTTGATTTTTATTTGTTTAACCCTTAAGGGGAATGGGAACACCTGCAGGGGCGGCAACTCCACCAAAAGTATTTTCGTCTCCCATGTCAATAGGGGTCAACTCTTAAAGGAAAGAATTTGCTCCTGAGGAGCAAATTCTTTCCTTTAAGAGTAGACCCCTTTTGCAGTGGGACAGGGCTTATAGAAAAGCGAACAGGAAGTCCCGAAAGTTGTCTCCCTTTGAAAAATGGCGGAAAAATCTGCCAGGTGTTCCCATTCCCCTTAAGACGCCGAGAAAAACTACATATTATAATGTCGTCTGCTGAATCTTTTTGCAAACTTTAAAAAAAGAAGAAGAGAGCAATGATCAGGAATCGATACAAATGACCCACAGCTCCCATCAGAGACACCAAAGGAAAAGAAGCACAAACAGGAAACAACTAGACCCTAATGGAAACATCAATAGCGGAAA
The DNA here is from genome assembly GCA_963580285.1 of Lucinisca nassula. Lineage (NCBI taxonomy): Eukaryota > Metazoa > Mollusca > Bivalvia > Lucinida > Lucinidae > Lucinisca > Lucinisca nassula. The sequence continues at coordinate 29,965,206 of OY757023.1, read as the reverse complement.
GCCAAAAGAAGAATTACTTTCCCGCAAAATGGCCAATTGGCTATCAAAAAAAAAAAAAATAATAATATAATAATAATAATAATATACGGTTTGCGTACGGGCAAACAGTGTGGACCTAGATCATACTGCTTCTAAAGGATCAGTCTGATTTGGCTCCATGAAAATGACTATTTAAGTAAACAGCAGACGTCAAAGCAGACGACAATTGTCGTGGTTGTCATGCTATGAGTTAATGCAAAACCTAAGGTTACTATATCTAAATTTTCAAGACTTTTCGTAGTAGCCCAAGACTATGTGTTGCTCAACAAATTAGTTTGTGTCTTATCTGGGTCCAATTATTCAAAGCAAATTCAACCCATAAAATGCCAATCACGACAACTGTCGTCGGCTTTGCTGTCTGCAGGTTACCTTAAAATATTTTTGCAAACAGTGTGGGCTCCTACAGGAGCAGTTTGATCTTGGTCCACACTTTTTAAAGAAAAAAAAAGCAAAATAAAATTCAGCAGACGACATAAGCAGACGACATTTTCAGACGTAATTTTTCTCGGCGTCTTAAGGGTCAACTTAATAAAATCTGTTACTAATTCTAGCAATATAATACCATGACTAGTATTTCTACTGGAAAAACGTGAGTAGTTTTTTGCAGCTGCAAAAATAGTCATACTTTTCGTAGCAAAAATATAAGTATATTTGCCACATGGAAAAAGTTAAGGACAACGTAAGTTTCAAACCACTGGACTCTGGTCCCAACACCCAGCCACTCCGCCGCTTCCCCTCCCTCTTCAAAAATTAATAAATAAATAAAAAACTTTTCTTATGACGGTATTGCATTTTGTAATTCAGACGTGAAAATTACCAGAAGCAAGAATTCCGGAATAATGACAGTACCGCAGAGGTTCCAGACAGTACCACAGAGGTTGCCAACTGTACGGAATAGTGACCACAACGAAAAACAAACACCTATCAACCAAACCGATAGGACAAGTAATGTATACCACTTTCCACTTATCATCAGATTTCAAAGGTTTCACGTGTGATATGATATGGGTCACTTTGCAACTAATCATTGTGGCATTTATTTTTGATTATTGAGGACAATCATTGCATTACATAATATTATATAGCCCACAGAAGTCCTCTGTTGAAGGGACTTCCTTGGGGAAAAATCAACGGTTTACTAACTGTTGACTAGAGTGTACCTTTTTGAATTTCCCCTTAAGTGCCTCAGTCAGGGGATTTGTTTGTTTGTTTGTTTGTTTGATTTGATGTTTAACGTCCCCGTCAACACTGTATAGGTCATTTTGGAGACGTTGCTTCCAAGTTTGTGGGACTTTTACCGACACTGAGAAATAGAAGTGAAGGCAATGATCAGGAATCGATGCAATTAACCTACAGCTCCATCAAAGACACCAAAGGGAAAGAAACACAAACAAGAATCAACAGACCTTAATGGAAACATCAACAGCAGAAAGCCAAAAGGACAGTTACTTTCCCACAAAATGGCCAACTGGCAGTCCAAATCAAGATAATATAAGCGATACAAATACCCAAAGACAAACCACAACAAAAACAAACCTCGGTTGGACCGGTCCGTGAAACGAACTCCACGAGGGGCGGGGATGCTTAAGTCGAGTTTACGTGACCACAATCCTTGCCCCAATTCCGTCGCGATCTAGACAAATAACTTGTTCAGTCCGCGTGAAGGCCTCCCAACCGATCAGTCCAACATCCCCGTGAACACAAAAATTCAAACAACCACAGAGTTGGACGACAGTGAGAACTCGACAGCAAGAAACCACCGAAATGCTGGAGCGAAAGAAAACCGACAGTTAGACTCCGATGGGCCCTACCAGAGACAGAAGCTGGCGAACGATAGGTTATAATGAGTGATTTATCAAGAACACAAAACGCAAAAAACAAGATTATTCAGAAATTATGAATGAGGTTTGTTAGCTCACCTGTCACGTAGTGACAAGGTGAGCTTTTGTGATCACATTTCGTCCGTCGTCCGTCGTCCGTGCGTGCGTCCGTGCGTGCGTGCGTCCGTAAACAATTTCTTGTCCGCACGATAGCATCTTCATTTATGATTTGATTTTAACCAGACTTGCACACAACTTGTACCACCATGAGATCTGGGTTCCTTTCTTGAATCAGCCATATGTCAACATGTGTTATAGAGTTACGGCCCCTGAAAGGGCAAAAATTGCCTATTTTGGTCTTGTCCGCACGATAGCATCTTCATTTATGATTTTTCGAGAACATAGTTTTTAGCTCACCTGTCACGTAGTGACAAGGTGAGCTTTTGTGATCACATTTCGTCCGTCGTCCGTGCGTGCGTCCGTGCGTGCGTGCGTCCGTAAACAATTTCTTGTCCGCACGATAGCATCTTCATTTATGATTTGATTTTAAACAGACTTGCACACAACTTGTACCACCGTGAGATCTGGGTTCCTTTCTTGAACCAGCCATATGCCATCATGTGTTATAGAGTTACGGCCCCTGAAAGGGCAAAAATTGCCTATTTTGGTCTTGTACGCACGATAGCATCTTCATTTATAATTTGATTTTAACCAGACATGACCACAACTTGTACCACCATGAGATCTGGGTTCCTTTCTTGAACCAGCCATATCGCATCATGCGTTACGGAGTTACGGCCCCTGAAAGGGCAAAAATTGCCTGTTTTGGTCTTGTCCGCACGATAGCATCTTCATTTACGATTTGATTTTAACCAGACTTGCACACAACTTGTACCACCATGAGATCTGGGGTCCTTTCTTGAACCGGCCATATGTCATCATGTGTTATAGAGTTACGGTCCCTGAAAGGGCAAAAATTGCCTGTTTTGGTCTTGTCCGCACGATAGCATCTTCATTTATGATTTTTCGAGAACATAGTTTTTAGCTCACCTGTCACGTAGTGACAAGGTGAGCTTTTGTGATCACATTTCGTCCGTCGTCCGTGCGTGCGTCCGTGCGTGCGTCCGTAAACAATTTCTTGTCCGCACGATAGCATCTTCATTTATGATTTGATTTTAAACAGACTTGCACACAACTTGTACCACCGTGAGATCTGGGTTCCTTTCTTGAACCAGCCATATGCCATCATGTGTTATAGAGTTACGGCCCCTGAAAGGGCAAAAATTGCCTATTTTGGTCTTGTACGCACGATAGCATCTTCATTTGTAATTTGATTTTAACCAGACATGCCCACAACTTGTACCACCATGAGATCTGGGTTCCTTTCTTGAACCAGCCATATCGCATCATGCGTTACGGAGTTACGGCCCCTGAAAGGGCAAAAATTGCCTGTTTTGGTCTTGTCCGCACGATAGCATCTTCATTTACGATTTGATTTTAACCAGACTTGCACACAACTTGTACCACCATGAGATCTGGGGTCCTTTCTTGAACCGGCCATATGTCATCATGTGTTATAGAGTTACGGCCCCTGAAAGGGCAAAAATTGCCTGTTTTGGTCTTGTCCGCACGATAGCATCTTCATTTATGATTTTTCGAGAACATAGTTTTTAGCTCACCTGTCACGTAGTGACAAGGTGGGCTTTTGTGATCACATTTCGTCCATCGTCCGTGCGTGCGTCCGTGCGTGCGTGCGTCCGTAAACAATTTCTTGTCCGCACGATAGCATCTTCATTTATGATTTGATTTTAACCAGACTTGCACACAACTTGTACCACCATGAGATCTGGTTTCCTTTCTTGAACCAGCCATATGCCATCATGTGTTATAGAGTTACGGCCCCTGAAAGGGCAAAAATTGCCTATTTTGGTCTTGTCCGCACGATAGCATCTTCATTTATGATTTGATTTTAACCAGACATGCACACAACTTGTACCACCATGAGATCTGGGTTCCTTTTTTGAGCCAGCCATATCGCATCATGCGTTACGGAGTTACGGCCCCTGAATGGGCAAAAATTGCCTATTTTGATCTTGTCCGCACGATAGCATCTTCATTTATGATTTGATTTTAACCAGACTTGCACACAACTTGTACCACCATGAGATCTGGGTTTCTTTCTTGAACCAGCCATATGTCATCATGTTTTTATAGAGTTACGGCCCCTGAAAGGGCAAAAATTGCCTATTTTGGTCTTGTCCGCACGATAGCATCTTCATTTATGATTTTTTCGAGAACATAGTTTTTAGCTCACCTGTCACGTAGTGACAAGGTGAGCTTTTGTGATCACATTTCGTCCGTCGTCCGTGCGTGCGTCCGTGCGTGCGTGCGTCCGTAAACAATTTCTTGTCCGCACGATAGCATCTTCATTTATGATTTGATTTTAACCAGACTTGCACACAACTTGTACCACCATGAGATCTGGGTTCCTTTCTTGAACCAGCCATATGCCATCATGTGTTATTGAGTTACGGCCCCTGAAAGGGCAAAGATTGCCTATTTTGGTCTTGTCCGCACGATAGCATCTTCATTTATGATTTGATTTTAACCAGACATGCACACAACTTGTACCACCATGAGATCTGGGTTCCTTTCTTGAACCAGCCATATCGCATCATGCGTAATGGAGTTACGGCCCCTGAAAGGGCAAAAATTGCCTATTTTGATCTTGTCCGCACGATAGCATCTTCATTTATGATTTGATTTTAACCAGACTTGCACACAACTTGTACCACCATGAGATCTAGGTTCCTTTCTTGAACCAGCCATATCCCATCATGTGTTAGCTAAAATTGCCTATTTTGGTCTTGTCCGCACGATAGCATCTTCATTTATGATTTGATTTTAACCAGACTTGCACACAACTTGTACCACCATGAGATCTGGGTTCCTTTCTTGAACCAGCCATATCCCATCATGTGTTATGGAGTTACGGCCCCTGAAAGGGCAAACATTGCCTATTTTGGTCTTGTCCGCATGATAGAATCTTCATTTATGATTTGATTTTAACCAGACTTGCACACAACTTGAACCACCATGAGATCTAGGTTCCTTTTTTGAACCAGCCAAATCCCATCATGTGTGACGGAGTTACGGCCCCTGAAAGGACAGAAATTGCCTATTTTGGTCTTGTCCGCACGATAGCATCTTCATTTATGATTTTATTTTAACCAGACTTGCACACAACTTGTACCACCATGAGATCTGGATTCCTTTCTTGAACCAGCCATATCGCATCATGTGTTATGGAGTTATGGCCCCTGAACGGGCAAAAATTGCCTATTTTGATCTTGTCCGCACGATAGCATCTTCATTTATGATTTGATTTTAACCAGACTTGCACACAACTTGTACCACCATGAGATCTAGGTTCCTTTCTTGAACCAGCCATATCCATCATGTGTTATGGAGTTACGGCCCCTGAAAGGGCAAAAATTGTCTATTTTGATCTTGTCCGCACGATAGCATCTTCATTTATGATTTGATTTTAACCAGACTTGCACACAACTTGTACAACCATGAGATCTGGGTTCCTTTCTTGAACCAACCATATCCCATCATGTGTTATGGAGTTACGGCCCCTGAAAGGGCAAAAATTGCCATATATTAGTCTTGTCAGCATGATAGAATCTTCATTTATGATTTGATTTTAACCAGACTTACACACAACTTGTACCACCATGAGATCTAGGTTCCTTTGTTGAACAAGCCATATCCCATCATATGTTTCAGAGTTACGGCCCCTGAAAGGGCAAAAATTGCCTATTTTGATCTTGTCTGCATGAAAGCTGTTTCATTTATGATTTGATTTTAACTAAACTTGCACACATTTTGTACCACCACAAAATATCTCGGTCAAGTTTGGATATGGGTCATGTCATGTCAAAAAGTAGGTCAAATCAGAAAACAAACGTTGTGAAGACACTAGAGGCCACAGTTTTGGTCCGATCATCATCAAACTTGCCCAGAATGATCATCTTGACAATATCTCAGTCAAGTGCAAATATGGGTGTTGTCAGATCAAAAAGTAGGTCAGTAGGTCAAATCATAGAAAAACCTTTTGAACACACTAGAGGCCACAATTTATGTCCAATCATCATCAAACTTGCTCAGAATGATCATCTTGGTAATATCTTGGTCACGTTCGAATATGGATCATGTCTGGTCAAAAAGTAGGGCACTAGGTCAAATCATAGAAAAACCTTGTGAACACACTAGAGGCCCCAGTTTTGGTCCTATCATCATCAAACTTGCCCAGAATGATCATCTTGACAATATCTGAGTCAAGTTCGAATATGGTCATGTCGGTTCAAAAAGTAGGCCAATAGTTCAAATCAGAGAAAAATCTTGTGAACACACTGGAGGCCACAGTTTTGGTTCGATCATCATCAAACTTGCTCAGAATGATTTTCTTGATAATATCTTGGTCACGTTCATATATGGGTCATGGTAGGTCAAAAAGTAGGTCAGTAGGTCAAATCAGAGAAAAACCTTGTGAACACACTAGAGGCCCTAGGTTTGGTCCAATCATCATCAAACTTGCTCAGAATGATAGTCTTGACAATATCTCGGTCAAGTTCGAATATGGGTTATTTCAGGTCAAAAAGTAGGTCAGTAGGTCAAATCATAGAAAAACCTTCTGAACACACTAGAAGCCACAGTTTAGGTCTGATCATCATCAAACTTGTCCAGAAAGATCATCTTGACAATATCTGAGTCAAGTTCGAATATGGGTCATGTTGGTCCAAAAAGTAGGTCATTAGATAAAATCATAGAAAAAACTCTCTGAACACACTAGAGGCCACAGTTCTGGTCTGATCATCATCAAACTTGCTCAAAATGATCATTTGACAATATCTCAGTTAATTTCGAATATGGGTCATATCTGGTCAGTAAGTAGATCAGTAGGTCAGAATGTTGAAAAACCCTGTGGACACACTAGAGACCCCAGTTTTGGTCCGATCATCATCAAACTTGCTCAGAATGATCATCTTGACAATATCTGGGTCAAGTTCGAATATGGGTCATGTCGGGTCAAAAAGTAGGTCACCAGGTCAAATCATAGAAAAACATTTTGAACACTCTAAGAGGCCACAGTTTTAGTCAAATCATCATTAAACTTGCTCAGAATGATCATCTGGACCATATCTCAGTTAAGTTCGAATATGGGTCGGGTCAAATCAAAAAGTAGATCAGTAGGTTATTTTGCCATTACTTTTGAACCGTTTGAGATAGAGCCTTCATATTTGGCATGTAGGTTCCTTGTGACAAGGGCTTCCCACTCACATAAAGGTTTGACCTGTGACGTTGATCTGTGACCTACTTTATCATAACTTTTGAACCATATGAAATAGAGCCTTCATATTTGGCATGTATGTTCCTTGTGACAAAGTTTTCTCAACCATTCAAAACTTTTGAGCCATAACCTTGACCTTTGACCTACTTTGTCATAACTTTTGAAGCATTTAAGATACAGCCTTCATATTTGGCATATAGGTTCCTTTATAGGAGTGAGTGTTTGAGTTTAAGTCTCACCAACAGCTAAGGTCATACAGTGATGGGACCTCTGTTTAAAGACCAATCTGAAAGTCTGGAGAAGCCTGGGATTTATCCTGCTACCCCTGGTTTACAAGGCAAGTAGCATGGCCACTTCACCATGAAGGCTTCTAAACTTCATTGGAATATTGTGTAGATGACCCTCTAGGAAAATAGCATAATGATTAACAAATGGTCACAAGAGCTAAAAATGGAAAAACATAGTAACTTTGCTTCAAATGCGAACTCCTAAACCTTTGGGCCAATTGGATTTAAAACTTAACAGGAATGTTGCCTAGGTTACTCCCTACCAAAATAGTTAAAACTCATTCCACTCCAATGAACAAGATGGCTGCCAGAGCTAAAAAATAAAAAAAAAATCTTCAAACAACAATTCCTTCTGTATGCTTGGGCCAATTTCATTCAAACTTCGAAGTTATGTTGCTTAGATGACCCTCTACCAAAAAGGCTAAAACAATCCCGCTCCGATGAACAAAATGGCCACCGAAGCTAAAAATAGAAATATATTGTAAATTTGACTCAAATGTGAACCCCTCCTAAACCCTAAGGCCAATTTGATTCAAACTGCACAGGAATGTTGCCTAGGTTACTCCCTACCAAATATGCTAAAATCACTCTGCTGATGAACAAGATGGCCACCATAGCTAATAATAGAATGTACTCGAGACAGTGATACACAGGTGAGCGAACCAGGGCCCTGTGGGCCCTCTTGTTTTAAATACTATTTTCCGTTTTAGCGTCAACCCCAGATAACGAATGCAATGCCACATTTGGTAAGACACTAGAAGAGAACATAGAAAAAGTAAAGTCATATAAATTCTCTGAAGCGGACCCTTACTTCCGTGATCTTGACTCACAGGACTCTCAACCTGAAGTTACTCTCAAGGGAACAGGAACTTCTAATATAGAGATACCTCTAGCGGTAACAGCTGCTTCAAGTAACCATTATAAAGAATCACTGAGGATGTTGAACAATTTTGACAAGGTTGTGAGACAGGTCTACAAAAATATCAGCCTGTACTATTTTGATCTAGGACTGGAACCGGAACAGAAAGTAGAGGTAACGTAAACCGTTACTGTGACATACAAAAAGAACTTAAAATCCATTACTTGTAAGACTACCTTCAGTCAGCGACACCAAAATGATATAATTAAAATGCCATTTATTCTAACACAGCGCGCCTATATAGGCAATGGAAAATAACTGTGTTTTATGCTACAACAAATCACGGCAAGGAAGAGCGTGACGAGTGACGTCATTAAAAACTGCCAATTTATGACGTCCCTAGGCGATGTCCTTGACGTTGGACGGTGTAACGTCATTTTCTTGCATCGAAAACGTTAGAAAAGGATATAGATGCATGTGTTTCAGTCGATAATTTTGGCGGGATTTCTTCTAACAATGGCGAAAAGTTGTGAGATTTTGAAGGAAACAACAGCATTATTGTCGACTTACAGCCTGTTAGAATCGAAAAAGATCAGCTCTAGTTTGTGATTTGTTGAGTAATAAATCACAGTTTGTCGGTTAGTTGTAAGTAGTCAAATCACGGGCGAACGTGCTCGTGATTTAATCTACTTTACAACTGACCTCCAATCTGTGATTTATTATTCAACAAATCACAGTTAGAGCTGATCTGTTTCTTAAATGTCTTCTGCATTAAAATGATTTTACTATTGAGGCCACTTGCTCCAGCAGCCCTAATGATACTACTAATTACACTTGCTGGTGGCAGTGATAATATAATGTGATTAATCAAGTAGTTTCGTATTGGCCCAGTAACAGGTCAGAGGTCTACTGTATTGGTACGAGGCCGAAGGCCGAGTCCAAAACAGCTGACCGAGGACCTGTAACTTCGCCAATCCGAACTTTGTTGAATAATGACAATGAAAAATCATGATTTATGAATGATTTTTGACCTCCGATTTTTATTGGTTGACCTTGTGCAATACAGGATATTTAATTAATGACCGTATGTAGTCACTACTGACAGAACTTGCTGTCAGCAAGACCTAATTGCTATAACGATAGGGACCACTTGCTGACAAAACCAAGGCGAGACTGTGAGCTGTCTGTCAGACATAATCGCGCGTTGTATAACGGTATGTCTGTCTGTTCCTTAACTTATCTATCTATCTTCATATATAGTTATCAACGACCTTTGAGAGGTCAACGTTAAAGCGTGGCAAGACTATTCCATGTTTTAGGGGACGCAGGTTTCGGATTTCTTTTTTCACAGGATTTTGAAATTATAATTGATAATGCCATTATGTAGACGCCGTGGCCAAGTGGTTAGTATGACGAATCTCAGTAAAACTATATCTCCGAATGTAAAATCCAAACTGAAGGCGACTTCATCATAGTGTAGTTTATATTTTCTTGTCCTTTGGGGTCATTGATTTCATTATGGAATTTTGAAAATATTTGAGGGTCACTGATGAGGCCTAAATGGCCGAAACTAGCTAGTCTGGCCCAGGAAACATGTACAATCCATATTTTCCAGTTCTGTGGTGTATTCCTTGCTTCCAAAGGAAAACCCTTTCTAGAACATATTTACCTAAAACACGGACTAGTCAAAAATTAAAAGTGCAGTCACGACTCACTGCGTTTTGAAAGACTATACTGAGTCAATCATACTTGGCCATCACCTCAGTTGGGTGGTGTGCTAAATTTAGAATTTAGCAAAAAAACAAAAACAAAAAAACAAAACAAAAACAAAACAAAAAAAAAAATAGCGTATGTTTTCAATAATTTTACCGCATTTGGCACGTTTTATTTGGGTCAGCCACGTATCTCAGTGTCTACAAGCCAAATTCATAAGTCTTCACAATACTAGCTATGATTACTCATTTTGTCGTTACATTAGACTATACTTTCGAAGCTGGTCTTTCAGTTTCTTTGAGCCGATGACTCCGAAAATTTTACCAGTCCGTCATTATTTAGAGTTTTTTCTTTGTAGCGGAAAATTTGTTGTTACTTCCACAGAAAATATTAATTGTTTGTTTATTGATTTGAAACCGTTCTTGAGTACCTTGAGAATTCTTTCTTGCACACCAGATAAGGAAATCCATAGTTGTAGCTTGGGATAGAAATTATGTTCTTACCCTGGTGTTCTTACCCCAGATCGAATATTCTCGCGTGTTTGATAAATGCACTGGTTGAATACGACCTTATATGCGGCGTCGTTATGGTTGACGTCACATCACATATGGCGGACGTTGGTAACCGAAGTGACTGCAACTTTAAAAATCCGCGCTAAAAAAGGGAAGGTATGCAAGAAAAAGAATCCTATATGGGTGTGAGGGTTGGATAGAAGAATCCGTCCGCCGGAATCACTGTCCGGCATCAGTCGGCAAGCCTTGTGATGCCGGACAGTGATCCTCGGGACGGATTTTTCCATCCACCCCTCACCACCACATAAGATTCTTTTATTACATAGCTCCTGATAGATAAGATGACTTGTTTACCATGGTATATTTGAACCCGTTCTTGAGTGCCCAAAGAATTCTTCCCATAACTTCAACTATCCATATATAGAGGATCTTACATGAGTGTTCATGTATTATTGAATTTATTAAACGAGTTGAGGAAAAGGGATAAAATGCGAGGCTTTTATGCCCCGGTGGAATTCGTTTCCGCTGACCGTTGGTGTCTCTGATGGAAGCTCTGGATTGGTTGTATCGATTCCTGATCATTGCCTTCACTTCTATTTTGTTCTTTTCCTCAACGAGTTTAATAAATTCAATCATACATGAGCACGAATGCAAGATTCTATTTATCATATGACATTTAAAAAGCAGGTTATTCACGATTGTTTAATAAAAAATATCAGTAATCCGCCATTAGTATACGCAACGTCGTTAAGGACGTCGTACATGTAACGTTAAGGGGCGTGTCTAACTAATTAGCAATTTCATTCCGCTAGTGGATTACCGAATTTATTAAATGACCTTATTACACTCTCAGACGCGACGTCATATGATAAATAGAGAATCTTACACGAGTGGTCATTTCATATGATATTTATGAAACGAGCCTTCGGCGAGTTTCATAAATATCATATGAAATGACCACGAGTGTAAGATTCTCTTAATCATATGACTACTTTAAATTGGATTTTATCGCCTTTTAATTTCACATTTTTTTTTCTACGAAAAATGCATTGTTGACATGGACGTCGTCATGACGTTACTTAATCCCGCCAAAGTGTTATTACACGTGTGGTCATACGATTTTTATTACACGACGTTATCCACTGCTTATCAGCGACGTCATATGATAAATAGAGGATCTTACACGAGTGGTCATTTCATATGATATTTATGAAACGAGCCTTCGGCGAGTCCCATAAATTTTATTTAAAATGACCACGACTGTAAGATTCTGTTTATATGACCACTTTAATTTGGATTTTATCGCCTTTGAATTTGACATTTGTTTGCACACAAAAATACATTGTTGACATGGACGTGGTCATGGCGTTACTTAATCCCGCCAAAGTGTTATTGCACGTGTGGTCATACGATTTTTATTACATGACGTTATCCACTTCTTATCAGCGACGTCATATGATAAATGAAGGCTAATTTATGAATTGTTTTCTTATTTCTTGAAATAATATGTTGTGTGTGCTCATTAGAATCGTCTTTTTATAGAAATATGATAAGTTTATACGAGTATCAGTAAATAAATCACGAAATCAGGCCTACAAATTTTGACCCCCTTTAACCCCACTTTTATACAGTAAAACTTGGATTTACAGGGGTATACATTATTTTTCTCAATTCTGCTCAAAATCATAGATTGCGGATACTCTTTAGAATTCACAATGTATGATTTGAGCAGATATATGAGGAATATCAGGATTTTGTATTTGAAAAATTTCTTTCTTTCTTTTTTTTTTTTTGGGGGGGGGGGTGGGGGGGGGGGTGGGGTTGGTAAACTTTCATTGTATAGAGGATCTTACATGAGTGCTCATGTATTATTGAATTTATTAAACAAGTTGAGGAAAAGAGATAAAATGCGAGGCACCGCCCAGGTGTGCTAATGTGTGTGTGGACGGGGGTTGGGGTACTCTGAACTCTGCCTGCTACAGAGGTTGGAACTATTTGTGTGTGTCTGTGGGGGGGGGGGGGGGGTCAAAATTTAAAATTTTAGTATTGTTGTGGGGTTTAGGACAAAGCTGGTATTTTTATGGGTCTGGCCATTTAGCAGATATTGTTTTAGGTCACTGCCAAACTTGAATATTTTTGTTTAGGACTCTCAAATATCTTTGTATTTTTTGGCTTTAAATGCTTAATGCGTAATGTTGACACATTATATCACTCGTATTTAGGGCTGGCTAATCGGAGCTGAAAAGATAATCGATTATCAGTCATGTCATTGCGATCGATAATCGATTAGTAATCGCTAAGATTTTTTGTCATTATTGCACCTGTCTGGCTTTCTGTCTGAGCATGACTCTTACCATATGTTGCACTTTACCATATGTATATTTGAACAGACAGGCCTGAGCAAACAGTGTAGACCCAGATGAGACGCCGCATAAGGCGGCGTCTCATCAGGGTCTGCACTGTTTGCCGCTCATCAAGCTAATTTAGGCATAACTTTGGGTAGTAAATTGTGCCTATCAAGTAATCGATTAAAAGCAAATCAGAAATGATAATCATTTTTGTGGAATTTATCGATCGATTAATCGATTATACGATTAATCATGGCAGCCTTACTCGTATTAGAAGCTGTTATAGTTATGTTTTTATTTTCCTTGCTGCACAAAAATCATTGTCTTTATAGTAATTGCAGAGCTATACTGTTAGAAACTGTTAAAAGCTCTTTTGTTACCAAATACAATCATTATAGGCAAAAAATTTACGGGACCCGGGAAGGGACATTTTTTTTTAAGTTGTGCACCCAAGCCATTATCTTGCACAAGATATTAAAATTTTATCTTGTATATCTTGTGCGGACAACATAATATCTTGGTTGCACAATATATTATCTTGTGTGCACAAGATATTAAATTGTGCGTACAATATATTCGATTGTGCACACAAGATATCTTGTTCACACAATTTAATATCTTGTTCACACAATTTAATATCTTGTTCGCAAATACCTTGTTCGCACAACTTAATATATTTTGCACACGAGATACTATCTTGTTCGCACAACTTAATATCTTGTGCGGACAACAAAATATCTTGTGCGCAAGATAATACCTTGTTTGCACAACTTCCCAAGATCTATGTTGTGCAAAAAACAAAATAATATGTTATGCGACAAAAAAATATCTTCAGCGCACAAGATATTATCTTGTGCCCTGCGGACAAGAATATGTTGTCCGCACAAGATAAACTATGTTATCCGCACAGGATAATATCTTGTGTGCTCAACATATTATCTTGTGTGCACAAGATAATATCTTGTTCGCACAACATGTTAACAAAATCATGTCCGTTACCGGGTTGCACAGAAATTAGTTAAGATACACCCTGTTTCTTCTTTACAGAAGGCCTAGCAAGCCAGTATAATATGGGAATATCTTTTTGCGGTATGCAAAAACTTGTAGATCTTTTTTATTTGGGGGGGGGGGGTCTGAGTGAGTGAGTGTTTGAGTTTAACGTCCCACCAACAGCTAAGTTCATACTGAAACGGGACCTCGGTTTAAAGATTCTTCCGAAGGTCAGGAGACGCCCGAGATCGATCCTGCGACCCCTGGTTTACAAGGCGAGTAGCGTAACCACTACACCACGGAGGCTTCTAGGTGTATGTGTGTGTGTGTGGGGGGGGGGGGTCTGATGATATACTGGTTATTTTTAGGGATACAGTGTCAATTTTGGTATTTATTCTTTTGGTCGAGCACTAGATGCCGTGTCTTAGCCTTTGTAGGAGGCACACTTCAGAGTACCCCCTCTGGGAGGCTTTGCCGAGCATTTTATCTCTAAGCGAATTTAATTAATTTAATAATACATGTACATGAGCACGAATGCAAGATTGTATATATCATATGATATTTAAAACGCTTTTTATTCATGATTTGTTTACAAAAATGTTAATATTCCACCATTAGTAGACGCGACGTCGTTAAGAACGCCGTGCGTGAAATGTAACGGGGTGTATCTAACTAATTTGCATATTTAATCCACTCGGCCCCCGCCCATTGGGGCTTAAAGAAATAGATGGGCTGCATGATGCTTCCACGCAGAGCTGAAACCGACCAGCACACGAGTACTGGTAAACCGCTTAGAGGATCCAAACCTGCCCAGGCAAAGCTGTGCGAGTCGCACGTTTGACCGCCCTCTTCACAATTCTTAATAATTCATTTTTTTCTCCCTCTCTACAGATCAAGAAGCGATGTAACTGTACATTTCTAACGTTTCCTTTTGAAAAGTTCCCACCTCACGTGCGTGTGCTGCAAGGCTACTGCTGGAAACCTTTGGTTGTGAAGGTAACATCATGTTGTTGAACCACATCATTAGGAAACATGTCTTCAGGAAGTTTGATATCAATCAGCCAGTGGCGAGGCCAGAAGAAACTTTTCACTAAAATCTAGATCTCATTGTTTGGTTTAAGAAATAGATCAGATTTAGCTGTGATTTGTTGAGTAATAAATCACAGATTGGAGGTCAGTTGTAAAGTAGACAAATCACGAGCGCGTAGCGCGCGTGATTTGTCTTCTTACAACTGACCGACAAACTGTGATTTATTACCTAACAAATCACTGGCTAGAGCTGATCTATTTCGATTCTAACACGCTGAAACTCCGCAATAATGCTGTTGTTTCCTTCAAATTCTCACAACTTTTCGCCATTTTTAAAAGAAATCCCGCTAAAATTATCGACTGAAACGCATGCATTTATATCGTTTTCTAACGTTTTCCATGCGAGAAAATGACGTTACACCGTCTAACGTCAAGGAAATCGACAAGTGACGTCATAAATTTGCAGTTTTTAATGACGTCACTCGTCACGCTCTTCCTTGCCGTGATTTGTTGTAGAATAAAACACAGTTATTTTCCATTGCCTATATAGGCACGCTGTGTTAGAATAAAGGACTAATATGAACTTAGGCACAGCCTAGATACGGACATGAGCATTACCTGTCAGTTAATGTTTAAAAGCAAAGATGCTAGTGTTTTAACCCACCTGAAGTTCGAACACTAGAGGGGAAGTGAATAAATGGTGACAACAAACCATTTTACCAATATACAGATAAGCGTTATCTTACGCCCCTTGTTAAAGGTGCTGATGAGGAAGTGAATAAATGGTGACAACAAACCATTTTACCAATATACAGATAAGCGTTATCTTACGCCCCTTGCTGAAGGTGCTGATGATTGTGTAGCTAAATTTACCTCTTTGGTTAGAGCTAGGGACTAACTTCCCACATCACAGGTCCTGGTGTATGAATGTCATTTGACGTGTCACCAGTAACAATTCTGATTCTGATTCTGAAAACAGACAGCGTTTTTGGTTCTGTATAGCTTTACTTGAGAGCATTCTTGCTGACTGAATAGCATTTCTGGGCATTCTTGCTGACTGTCAGAATCAGAAATGTTTACTGGTGACACGTCCAAAGACAATCCTTCACAAGTCAAGATGGTTTCTGAAGTCAAAGGTATTGCAAAATGCAACTACCGTATTCGACCTATTTACCGCACCGTGCGCTTAGTTTTTTCAAAATTGTATGAAAATATTGTGGTGAAAAATCTACCTAATAAGCGCACACTAAATACGAAAAAAAAGCTTCCGATATGATTATTTTATAGAGTTGAATTTCAGCATAGGGGTTCACCACATATACATATGATTTCCTCGGGTCAAAGATGCAGCAAAACTCAATATGAATTAGTTGGGAGGTTACTGTAAAGTGAGCGCTTGTGTATTTTTTTCCAGAAAAAGCTTGGGTGTGCGCTTATAGGAGCATGTGCGGTAAACAGGTCGAATAAGGTAGTTCAATTTTACCATGACATTGTGGGGAATCTGGTTGGGGTCATAAATCGTGGTCACTTGACTAAGTTGACTGACTTGATCATCATGGACTTCGCCAAGGCATTTGACAAGGTTGAAGGTACCTCACAGGCTATTATATAAAGTGACTACTATTGGATAAGTGAATCCACACATAGGTGGATAAGCTCATGGCTCTCTGGGTGCTCACAAGTTGTACTTGATGGCCAAGCACCTGATCAGTCCCTGTTTTATCTGGAGTCCCCCAAGGTTCAGTCCTTGGGACCAGTCTTCTTGGTTTTCATCAATGATCTGACTGTTAATATCAGGACATCAGTCAGTTTGTTTGCTGATGATGTGTCCTGTATATATTCTCCGTCTGACCGTCTTATTTTACAAGATGACCTGGATCAACTTGCAGAGTGGGAGGCCGATCGGCAGATGAAGTTCAATGTGGCGGGGGCATTTTTGGCCCCATGGCCATAATTTGAACAATCTTGGTAGAGGTCCAATAGATGAAGCTACACACCAGATTTCAAGGACCTGGGCCTTGTGGTTTCAGAGGAGATTTTTTTAGATTTTTCCTACATAAGTCAATGTAAAACCAAGGGGCACCAGAGCTATAATTTGAACAATCTTGATAGAGGTCCACAAGACG
Source organism: Lucinisca nassula (assembly GCA_963580285.1). Lineage (NCBI taxonomy): Eukaryota > Metazoa > Mollusca > Bivalvia > Lucinida > Lucinidae > Lucinisca > Lucinisca nassula. The sequence continues at coordinate 29,948,127 of OY757023.1, read as the reverse complement.
AAGCTTCATACCAAATATCAAACACCTGAGTGAGTGAGTGTTTGGGTTTTACATCCCACCAACAGCGAAGGTCATACGGAGACAGGACCTCGATTTAAAGACTCATCCTAAAGTCTGGAGAAGCCCGGGATTGATCTTGCGATCCCTGGTTTACAAGGCGAGTAGCGTAACCACTACACCACAGAGGCTTCTGATCAAACACCAGAGCCTTCTGGTTTCAGACAAGAAGATTTGTAAAGCTTTTTCCTATGTAAGACTATGTTCAACCAATGGGCCCCGAGGCAGGGGCATTTTTGGCCCCAGGACTATAATTTGAACAATCTTGGCAGAGGCCCACTAGACTGAAGCTACACACCATCTATCGAAGGCCTGGTTTCAGATTAAGTTTTCATTAAAAAAATCTGTTGTTGGCTCCCGTGACCTTGATGTGCAGACTGGAACCATTTGAACAACTCTGAAAGGGAACCGCCTACGAATCATTCCTATGAAGTTTGGTCATAATCCGATCAGTGGTTAAGGAGATGTCTTTTGAAGAAATTGTTTACGCAAGGATGGACGCACTGCGGACGAAAAGTGATCCCAAAAGCACACCTCATCATTACATGACAGGTGAGCTAATAAAAACGAAAAACATAGGCCTGACCCCCTTATATGACAAATGGACTTGTCCAATATATGGCAGTGGAAGAGTCTAATAGCATACAATGGGTTAATGTCCCCATCAACAATGTAAGCTTTCGTTCCTATGAATTATTATTGTATGTATATATGTATTGCATGTCACAGAAATTGGGAAATAAATATGTATATTAAATTTTTACCAAGTAAATACAGGATTTTCTATGAAAAAGAAAAATGATATTATATCACAAAGAGAAATAGTTCCCACTGAGAAATATTACCCTGCCGGAACTTATTTTCTCACCTAAAAATCCTGTCTTGTGCCCCACAGAGTATCCTTGTACACCATAGTGCTAAAAATAAATTCCTAACCTAATTTTAGAACTAAATGATTAGACTTAATCTAAGGCAAAATTCACAATGGAGAAACAGTTCATTGGAGATACTAGTATTAAAATGGTCTTATCTGTCTCTAAAAGTATCAAGAGGGTCATGATGGCCCGATCCATAGGGTAACAAGTGAGCCCCTGGGAGAGCCATTACTGGCCCCGGGCTATAATTTCAATTATCTTGGTAGTGGTCTAAAAAGTGAAGCTTCATACCAAATATCAAAGACTGGAGCAGTCTGGTTTCAGACAAGAAGATTAAAATTTTAAAGGTTTTTCCTCTTCTTCAGTTTAAAGTACAGGGCCCACTCTTTGGCATTGACGTACTTGGATATATATATATCTATATAAATCTTGGAGTCCCTGGGGCGGGCCATTTTTGACCCCAGGGCTTTAATTTGAACAATCGTGCTAGAAATCCATAAGACAAAGCTTCATGTCAGTTATCCAAGACCTTGGCCTTCTGCATTTGACTTGACTTCTATATCCTAGGGCTATAATTTGAACAATTTTGATAGAGGTCCACTGGATGAAGCTTCACACCAAATATCAAAGATCTGGGCCTTGCGGTTTCAGAGTAGAAGACTTGTTTTTAATTTCCATATATAAGTCAATGTTAAACTGAAGGGCCCCCAGGCGGAGGCATTTTTGGCCCAATGGCTATGATTTGAACAAAATTGGTGGAGGTTCAGTAGATGTAGCTTCGTGCCAAATAGCAATGACCTGGGCCTTGTGGTTTCAGTGAAGTAGATTTTAAATATTTTAACTACCGGTAAAGGGCCCGGGGCGGCAATTTTTTGGCCCTAGGGCTATAACTTGAACAGTCTTGATAGATGTTCACTAGATGAAGCTTCACGCCAAATACCAAAGACCTGGTCCTTGCAGTTTCTGAGAAAATTTCCCTGTATAAGCCTCTGTAAAACCAAAGGCCCCCGGACGGGGGCGTTTTTGGCCCCATGGCTTTAATTTGAAGAATCTTGGTAGAGGTTCACTAGATGAAGATTCATACCAAATATCAAACGCCCAGGCCTTGTGGTTTCAGAGAAGATTTTTCAAGTTTTCAGTGAAAAAATCTATTTTTGGCTCCTGTGACCTAGATGTGCAATGGACTGAAACCATTTGAACAACTTTGAAAGGGGTCCAGCTAAGGATCATTCCTGTGAAGTTTGGTCAAAATCCGATCAGTGGTTTAGGAGGAGATGTCGTTGGAAGAATTGTTTACAGAAGCACGCATGGACGACGGATGAAAAGTGAACACAAAAACTCACCTTGTCACTACGTGACAGGTGAGCTAAAAGGAATGTTGTAGGTACATGTACTTGTTGGACCAGTCACAACATAGCATTTCACAGGTATCCATAACATCTTTTTAAAATAATCAAAAATATTATCCCCATTTTCCCATCTTTTCTCTTTATCTGAATTGCAAATTCTTTCTGGCAACAAGAATGAGTTCAGATCCCATGGGCAGTTAATTTGTCTGTTAAAAAGGCTGACACGATTAATCGTATAATCGATCGATAAATTCCGCAAACATGATAATCATTTCTGACTTGCTTTTAATCGATTACTTGATAGGTACAATTTAATTACTACCCGAAGTTATGCCTAAAACAGCTGGATGAGTGGCAAACAGTGCAGACCCTGATGATATGCTGCATTATGCGGCATCCCATCTTGGTCTACACTGTTTGCTCAGACCTGTCTGTTCAAATATACATATGGTAAAGACCAACATATGGTAAGAGTCATGCTTAGACAGAAAGCCAGACAGGTAAAATAATGACAAAAACCTTAGCAATTACTAATCGATTATCAACCACAGTGACAGGACTGATAATCAATCATCCTTTCAGCTCCGATTAGGCAACCCTATCTGTTAACCAAGTCATCTACATCTACCATCCATGTGCGGGGCTCTACAGGGTTGTACGAACATCTGTCTCAATCTGGTTGTCCATGAACAGATCCAAATCAAATTAGCTGCCTTAATGGTACACAAGAGCATGTCAAAGAAACACTTCTTTAACTGACAATGTTTACAAAGACATGCAACCAGTGTCTTTCATGGATGTGTCCTGATCTATTGCCGTTGGTCCCAAGTCAGGCTCTAACACGCTCCATTGGCATCATTTGCAGGGATGAATGTCATAAAGTGCACCGTCCTTCGGATCGGGACGTTAACTGGAGGCCCCCTGTGCAGGGAGAACCATCCCCTGTGCAGGTTAAAGATCCCTACCGTAATTACATGATTACTGTGTAGGCTTTCATCCTGCAAAACCTGGAGTGTATGTAATATACACCTGCGGTAATGGTCAAATGTGACCGACGCAGTATCAGAAGATAGATAGATAGATAGAAACTAGGATGTTGCTGTCGAATAGCCGAATAGAAACGCGGCCGGAAGGTAAATAGAAGACGGGTACTTGATGTTTTTATTTTGCGCCTACTGTCAAACAGTTTGTCTATGAAAATGCAATAAGCGTCTCTGCAAAATGGATCAATAATAGAGAAGCAGTCATCGTGAAGTTTTTGAAAATCCCAATTTACAGTTTTTATTTATTGATTAATTTTTAGTTGGTCAGATACGACAAAAAGTAATACATACGTTTATAAGTAGACAGCATTTAAGATCGAGAACAGAAAATAAATAAAAAAAAAGTGACAGTCATGCAGTGCGCCTCACCGGAATTCTCGCGTCTCGCAAGAAAATTGAATCACTTCAACTTTTTTCATAGGCAATGCCGCTGACAACAACAACAACAACAACAACATGTGCTCGTATACGCGTTACCTATAGTCGGACATGAGTCCGATGTCGTCCTTACGCACGACATCGGCCGACTCATGTCCGTATTATCTATCTTGTTGTTGTTGTATATCTATAAGGCATATTATCGCTGCCTATAATCTCCTGGTACTTAAGTAAGTCACTTGTGCATTTCCCTATGAGAAAAACACATGATGCTCCTATTACAATGCCCTTCAAAATCTTTTAGTGCTCCTTTTAATTATCTATCTCTGTTTACTTCCAACCCCTCCTACGAGTGTAAGCCTCGTGTGAGGGTGTTGCAGTAAAAGAAGAAAGGGAATTCCAAGACCCCCTTAGGCATTAATTCATGCTTGATTGTATCACACACTGCGAGTCGGAACTACCATGGAAATACTGGAAATAAACGAAAACTAACCTGTTTCTGTCAAATAACGCGGCCGGAAGGTAAACAGAAGATTGGTACTCGATATTTTTATTTTGCTCCAACTGTCAGACAGTTTGTCTATGAAAATGCAATAAGCGTCTCTGCAACATCGATTAATAATAGAGAAGCAGTCATCGTGACGTTTTTGAAGAATCCGAATTTACAGTTTTTATTTATTTATTTATTTTTATTTGGTCGGATACGTCAAAAAGTAATACATATAGCGGGTTGAAATACGAAAATGAGAAAAAAAGAAGCTTAAAAGATGAAAGGTGTACTAGACTGGGGACCGACTGTGTGCAAGGCGTGAACCATACACCGGAAGTTGTCTCGCATAGTCTCACCGAGAATTCACGTGATTTGACCATCAAAAAATATTTATCAGGGAAGCGAATTACGTTGTTATGACAACGCGTGCACCTCTTAGTCTATAGACGGACATGTTCATGTCCGTACTATTTGCTCCTCGCGGGAGCATATTCTTTTGTTCAGTAATAGCCTCCCATTTACGAGGGTCGTTTGGAAAGTAGCGACAACAAGGTTATTAACAGATTAAAATTAAAAAGAGAAACGATCTAGAACTGATATAATCAGACCCAAACTTCTTCCCGCAATATCACTAGCGAAAGAAGTCGAAATATGGAGTTACGACAGTAAACAAAACAGACAAAAGGCAAACCGAGTCAACAGCGCTTTCCCAAGCAGGTGGTGACTCAGAATATCCAAACCTAACTAAAAAGGAGCAATATACATAAGGGGGAAAGAATTAGAATCACCAACATGACAAACATTAAACGGAAGGACAAACGTATCTAAAATGAACAACCAAAAAGGGGGAAGAATCAAAATTATCAACGTAACAACATATATGATTAGGGAAAGAATCAGAACCACGAACGCAAAACATGAAGGAACCGCAGCAAAAACACCGACTTTGAACGGTCAGTAGAAATTACTGGTGGGTTAAAGTGAACTTTACGGGATCCCAACCCTCACCCTCACTTTCACTGTGGCTCAACCAAGTATTGTTTGGTCCGAGTGGAGGTATTCTATCTCATCAGTGAATCAACTCGGTAAATAAGGAAATCACAATTAAAGCCAAGTTGACACAAGGATGAGGACTCGACAGTAAAACGCGCTGAGCCGTCCGGTGCAACGCCACAGAAACACTGGAGCAAACGAAAACCAACAGTTGAACCCCGTTGGACCAAGCAAGAGACATAAAAGATCCGGCTCCGACCAAGTAATAAATAGCTTTAAGCCAAAGCCATCATGGAGTCTGAACCCCGATCCAGCGGCGTGCAATTAAAGAGAAAAGCATAATGTTTGACCGTGACTGGGTCATGTCTGACCGTGATTGGGTCAAACACAGTGCATACAGACTGTTGAATATAATTTATATTATATTCAATGCGTTTGTAAAGTTTAATAATATTCTGAAATTGTTCCGAAAAATTAGGTTTTCCTTTAATTTTTTCTTAATCTATATATAATGTCGCCAAAAACTCAGACTGTGACATCCCCTGCAGCAAAAGCCCATTAAATCCTACCTTATATTTAGAAATTAATTGATAATGTCGGCGATAAAACTTAGAAAATGCTTTCCGAAGTTCATGATATCGATATCCGATATCTAAGATGGTCGGCATCAGGTGGAATGGAGATTCAGATTTGCTATAATTGTTCTGTTCCGAATCTAAGATGACTGTCATGATGACCAACTTGAAATTCTTCAATGGACATTGCTCCCGATTCTAACACAGCGCGCCTATATATGTAATGGAAAATAACTGTGTTTTATTCTGCAACAAATCACAGCTCGGAAGAGCGTGACGAGTGACGTCATTAAAAACTGCAAATTTATGACGTCACTTGTCGATTTTCCTGACGTTAGACGGTGTAACGTCATATTCTCGAATCGAAAACGTTAGAAAAGAGTATAAATGCATGTGTTTCAGTCGATAATTTTAGCGGGATTTCTCTTAGCAATGGCGAAAAGTTGTGAGATTTTGAAGGAAACAACAGCATTATTGCCGATTTTCAGCTTGTTAGAATCGAAATAGATCAGCTCTAGTTTGTGATTTGTTGAATAATAAATCACAGTTTGTCGGTCAGTTGTAAGTAGACAAATCACGCGCGCTACGCGCACGTGATTTGATCTACTTTACAAGTGACCTCCATGTGATTTATTACTCAACAAATCACAGCTAGAGCTGATCTATTTCTTAAACAAAAAGATGGATCAAGCTGAAACTTGAGGGGAGGCATCGGGTGACATGGAGATTTAGATTTACTAATATAAGAATCTTATATGGGTGTGAGGGGTGGATGGAAAAAATCCGTCCCTTGGGTCACTGTCCGGCATCACGAGGCTTGCCGAGTGATGCCGGACTGTGATCCAGAGGGACGGATTTTTCTATCCACCCCTCACACCCATATAGGATTCTTTTTCTTGCATACCTTCCATTTCTATTGCGAATTTTTAATGCTGCTGTCACTTCAGTTACCGACGTCCGCCATTTTGTGATTGCACAACAGGAATGTTTAGTGACGTCACACATGACGTCGCCGCGCATGAGGTTGTAATCAACCAGTGCATTTATCCAACACGCGATTATATTCGATTTGGGGTCGGAACACCAGGGTCAGAACATAAATTTCTATCCCAGGGTAAAAGCACGGATTTCCTTGTCTGGTGTGCAAGAAAATTCGTTCCTATATCCATTGATTTGTTCCTATATCCAAGATGGCTGTCATGGTGATCATCTTGAAATTCTTCAAGGGACATCTCTTAAACCAAAGGTCGGATTGAGCCGAACTTGATAGTAGCCATCGGGTGGACATGGAGATTCATATTTTCTTAATTCAATTCCAATTTCCAAGATAGTGGACATCTTGAAACTCGTTCACGTAATCTCCCAAACCAAGGGTCTGATCGATCTTAAAATTAATGGGATGCATCCAGGGGACATGGAGATTCAGATTTGCTAAAACCATTCCGTTCCTATATCAAGATGGCTGCCATGGCGGCCATCTTGAAAACTTTAAAGAACATCTGATGCTGAGCTGAAGTCAGATTAAGTTGAAACTTGATGGAAGGCATCGGGGCAACATGGAGATTCAGATTTGCTAAAATATCTCATGGATATTAACATTTATGATGAGAGATTCCTTATATTATTAGATAAGATATGAACTCTAAGCATGACAGACAGGAAAAACTTATTGAAACTTAATAACTACAAAGGGAAATAACTTTAACAGTATTGGTCCCTTGACCCTTATTTTGCTGTAGCAGCAACATCACCTGAATATAAACATTATTCTAACACAGCGCGCCTATATAGGCAATGGAAAATAACTGTGTTTTATTCTGCAAAAAATCACAGCTCGGAAGAGCGTGACCAGTGACGTCATTAAAAACTGTCAAAATATGACGTCACTAGTCGATTTACTTGACGTTAGACGGTGTAACGTCATTTTCTCGCATCGAAAACGTAAGAAAAGGATATAAATGCATGTGTTTCAGTCGATAATTTAAGCGGGATTTCTTATAACAATGGCGAAAGGTTGTGAGATTTTGAAGGAAACAACAACATTATTGCCGATTTTCAGCGTGTTAGAATCGAAATAGATCAGCTCTTGTCTGTGATTTGTTGAGTAATAAATCACAGTTTGTCGGTCAGTTGTAAGTAGACAAATCACGCGCGCTACGCGCTTGTGATTTGTCTACTTTACAACTGACCTCCAAACTGTCGGTCAGTTGTAAGTAGACAAATCACGCGCGCTACGCGCTTGTGATTTGTCTACTTTACAACTGACCTCCAAACTGTGATTTATTACTCAACAAATCACAGTTAGAGCTGATCTATTTCTTAAATATGATGAGACTCCTAATAATAAATCAAGATATGCCAGAAAAAAAACAACAGTTTTTTAGAACTACAAAGGGGAATAACTAAGTAATTATTTCTCCCTGGACCCTGATTTGTCTTTAGCAACCGAATATCTTGTCAATATCAACATTTATGCAAATATAACAAGATTCCCAAAAATTATTGTTACGTGTCACTGACAACTTTCAAAGAATTACAGACAGGACTAACAAATAAACAATGCGACCTGGGGTTATCGTAACCTGCAATCAAAATTACTCTATCTCTGGTAGGGCCTATCGGAGCCTAATTGTTGGGTTTCTTCTGCTCCAGCATTTCTGTGGTTTCTTGCTGTCGAGTCCTCATCGTTGTTTCATCTTTGTGGTTGTTTGATTTTTGTATTCACGTAGATGTTGCACTGATGAGTTAGGAGGCCTTCATGCGGCTGAACAAATTATTGTCTTAATCGCGACGGAAGTAAGGGCGAGGATTGTGGCCACGTAAAATCGATTTAAGCTCTCCCCCCCTCCCCCCCTCCCCCCCCCTCACCCCCCCCCCCCCCCCCCCCCAGTGGAATTCGTTTCCGCTGACCGTTCCAAGGCAGTTCTTCTGTCGCGGTTTTTTGTTATTTTGTTATGATTTGTCCTTGGGTGTTTGTGTCGCTTATATTATTTTATTTTGGATAGCCTATTGGCCATTTTATGGGAAAGTAACTGTCCTTTCAGCTTTCCGCTATTGATGTTTCCATTGGGGTCTGTTGTTTCATGTTTGTTTTTCTTTCACTTTGGTGTCTCTGATGTGAGCTGTGGGTTAACTGTATCGATTCCTGATCATTGTTCCACTTCTATTTTGTAATCGATTACAGTTCTAAGTAATTACGAAGTAATCTGTAAGCATGGCTTTTCGCGATTACAAGGAATCGAAATGTAATTAATTAAAATGCCAAATTACCTGTGATCATGATTAATTTTAGATTACTTTATGATTACTTCTGGCAATTGAAATGAAAGATTCACAAAGAATAAGATTAGTGTAGAAATCAAATGTTTAAGGTATAGAATGGGGCTTGAAGAAATAGATGGGCTGCATGATGCTTTCACGGAGAGCTGAAACCGACCAGCACACGAGTACTGGTAAACCGCTTAGAGGATCTAAGCCTGCCCAGGCAAAGCGATGCAAGTCGGCCGTCTATGCATATGAACCCTATTGGTTTCATTGGGCGGCAGGGCTTAAGATGTCATTTCATCTCAATGTCGGGTAAAAGTCCCACAAAATTGGAAGCAACGTCTCCAAAATGACCATTACAGTGTTAACGGGGACGTTAAACCTCAAATCAAACAAACATAAGGTATATAAATCGTCAAGCTGTTTAACAGAACAAATGGGTAGTGAAACAATCGTGTTAACAAGCCCGTGAGATGAGCAACCCCTAACTCCAATTTATAAAGACAAAACTGGGATTGCGCGAGTTTACATTTTTTTTCTTATTTCTGCCCCAAAACATAAGGTGTGGTTACTCGTTAGAACCGTATCAATGAGGCGGTTCTAATGAGCACCAACAATCTAAGTTTGAAGTATAAATTAGAAGAATATAACGGATTCTTATAAGAAAAGTAACCATTTTGGGAGATGTGAAAAATGCACTCTGTCGCACGTGTGTGTTACCGTAATGAATATCAAGTGTACAAATCATGTATATTATGACAATTTTGCTGATGCTTATAAAAATGACAAACATTGTGATTTTAAACTAAGGCGGAATTCATTTTCTTGCACACCAGACAAGGAAATCCGTGATTTTACCCTTGGATAGAAATTTACGTTCTGACCCTGGTGTTCCGACCCAAAATCGAATATAATCGCGTGCTTGGTAAATGCATTGGTTGATTACGACCTCGTATGCGCCGTCGTTACGTGACGTCACTAAACATTCCTGCAGTGTCAACATAATACGGCGGACGTTGGTAACCGAAGTGACTGCAGCATTAACATTCCGCCCTAAGAAATGGAAGGTGTGCAAGAAAAGGAATCCAATATGGGTGTGAGGGGTGGATAGAAAAATCCGTCCCTCGGGATCACTGTCCGGCATCACTCGGCAAGCCTCGTGATGCCGGACAGTGTCCCTCGGGATGGATTTTCCATCCACCCCTCACATCCATATAAGATTCTTATATTATTAACCTTTAAAATATGAGGGAAAATATTTTGGGTTTAGATCAGGATCTTTTTATTATTTACTACTAGAGACATTTGGTTTAAACATATTTATTCTAATCAATCAATTTGCAGGCATATGCTATTTATATACAATGGCACATTAAATGGGATTGGAATGGAAGCACCACGCTTATTGAATTTCTTTCCCGCAGTTGAAGTATGATACATACTAAGCTTTTTTTTCTTTTTAGCTCACCTGTCACGTAGTGACAAGGTGAGCTTTTGTGATCACATTTTGTCCGTCGTCCGTCGTGCGTGCGTGCGTAAGTGCGTCCCTACGTCCGTAAACAATTTCATATAAGTATAATACCCCATGGCAAATCTTGATCAAATTTCATGTGAAGCATCATCAGGTAGGGGGAAAGGCTGCATACGGTTTTTGGGCTGATCAGATTGGAATTCTGGTTTCCATGGCAACACAAAGCTCCCATAGACTTATTATGGGAAAAATTAAAAAAATCTTCTTCTCTGAAACCACAGGACCCAGAGCTTAGATATTTAGCTGGTAACAATGTTAAGTGGTCACCTACATAAATCCTGCCAATCATGCCCCTTGGGTCCAAATTGGCCACACACCGGGGCCCCTTAGCTCCTATAGACTCATAATGGAAAAAAAAAATAAAATGCTTCAAAAATCTTCTTCTCTGAAACCACAGCACCCAGAGCTTAGATATTAAGCATGTAGCAACGGCAAGTGGTCACCTACATAATTCCTGCCAATCATGCCCCTGGGTTCCAAATGGGCCACGCCCCGGGGCCCCTTCGCTCCGATAGACACAAAATGGACAAAAGCTTCAAAAATCTTCTTCTCTGAAACCACAGGGCCCAGAGCTTAGATATTTAGCATGTAGCAACGGCAAGTGGTCACCTACATAAATCCTGCCAATCATACCCCTGGGGTCCAAATTAGCCACACACCGGGGTCACTTAGCTCATATAGACTCGTAATGGAAAAAAAGCTTCAAAAATCTTCTTCTCTGAAACCACAGTGCCCATAACTAAGATATTTAGCATGTAGCAACGGCAAGTTGTCACCTACATAATTCCTGCCAATCATGCCCCTGGGTTTCAAATGGGCCACGACCCGGGGCCCCTTCGCTCCCATACACTCATAATGAAAAAAAAACTTCAAAAATCTTCTTTTCTGAAACCACAGGGCCCAGAGCTTAGATATTTAGCGTGTAGCAACTGCAAGTGGTCACCTACATAATTCCTGCCAATCATGCCCCTGGGGTCTAAACGGGCCACGCCCCGGGGCCCCTTAGCTCCTATAGACTCATAATGGAAAAAAAGCTTCAAAAAGCTTCTTCTCTGAAACCAACGGGCCCAGAGCTGAGATATTTAGCATGTAACCACGGCAAGTGGTCACCTACATAAATCCTGCCAATTTTGCCCCTGGGTTCCAAATGGGCCAAACCCCGGGGCCCCTTTGCTCCCAGAGACTCATAATGGAAAAAAAAAGCTTAAAAAATCTTCATCTCTGAAACCACAGGGCCCAGAGCTTAGATATTTAGCATGTGGCAATGGCAAGTGGTCACCTACATAAATCCTGCCAATCATACCCCTGGGGTCCACATTGGCGACACCCCGGGGCCCCTTAGCTCCTATAGACTCGTAATGAAAAAAAAAGCTTCAAAAATCTTCTTCTCTGAAACCACAGTGCCCAGAGCTTAGATATTTAGCATGTAGCAACGGCAAGTGGTCACCTACGTAATTCCTGCCAATCATGCCCCTGGGTTTCAAATGGGCCACGCCCCGGGGCCCCTTCGCTCCCATAGACTCATAATGGAAAAAAGCTTCAAAAATCTTCTTCTCTGAAACCACAGGGCCCAGAGCTTAGATATTTAGCATGTAGCAACGGCAAGTGGTCACCTACATAATTCCTGCCAATCATGCCCCTGGGGTCCTAATTAGCCACACATCGGGGCCCCGTAGCTCCTATAGACTCATAATGGATAAAAAGCTTCAAAAATCTTCTTCCCTGAAATATAGGGCTCAGAGCTAAGATATTTAGCATGTAGCAACGGCAAGTGATCACCAACATAATTCCTGCCAATCATGCCCCTGGGTTTCAAATGGGGCACGCCCCGGGGCCCCTTCGCTCTCAAAGACTCATAATGGAAAAAAAGCTTAAAAAATCTTCTATTCTGAAACCACAGGGCCCAGGGCTTCGATATTTAGCTTGTAGCAACGGAAAGTGGTCACCTACATAATTCCTGCCAATCATGCCCCTGGGGTCCAAACGGGCCACGCCCCGGGGCCCCTTAGCTCCTATAGACTCATAATAGAAAAAAAGCTTCAAAAAGCTTCTTCTCTGAAACCACAGGGCCCAGAGCTGAGATATTTAGTATTTTACAACGGCAAGTGGTTACCTACATATATCCTGCCAATCATGCCCCTTCGATCCAAATGGGCCACGCCCCGGGGCCCCTTAGCTCCTATAGACTCATAATGGAAAAAAGCTTCAAAAATCTTCTTTTCTGAAACCACAGGGCCCAGAGCTTAGATATTAAGCATGCAACAATGGCAAGTGGTCACCTACATAATTCCTGCCAATCATGCCCCTGTGCCCAAATGGGCCAAGCCACGGGGCCCCTTTGCTCCCATAGACTTATAATGGAAAAAGTTTCAAAAATCTTCTTCTCTCGAACCACAGGGTCCAGAGCTTAGATATTAAGCATGTAGCAATGGCAAGTGGTCATCTACATAAATCCTGCCAATCATGCCCATGGGGTCCAAATTGGCCACACCCTGGGGCCCCTTAGCTCCCATAGACTTATAATGAAAAAAAAAAGCTTCAAAAATCTTTTTTTCTGAAACCACAGGGCCCAGAGCTTAGATATTTAGCATGTAGCAACGGAAAGTGGTCACCTATATAAATCCTGCAAATCATGCCTCTGGGGTCCAAATGGGCCACGCCCTGGGGCCCCTTAGCTCCCATAGATTCATAATGGAAAAAGCTTCAAAAATCTTCTTCTCTGAAACCACAGGGCCCAGAGCTAAGATATTTAGCATGTAGCAATGGCAAGTGGTCACCTACATAAATCCTGCTGATCATGCTTCTTGGGTCCAAATGGGCCCCCACCCCGGGGCCCCTTAGCTCCCATAAACTCATAATGGTAAAAGCTTCAAAACTCTTCTTTTCTGAAACCAGAGGGCTCAGAGCTTATATATTTAGCATGGAGCAATGGCAAGTGGTCACTGGTCACCTACATAAATCCTGCCAATTATGATGCCCCTGGGGTCCAAAAAGACCACGTCCCGGGGCCCCTTAGCTCCCATAGACTCATAATGGAAAAAATCTTCAAAATCTTCTTCTCTGAAACTGTGAAGCATAAAACTTAGATATTTAGTATCTAGCAACATAAAATAGTCACCTACATAAATCCTGCTAACCCTGCCCCTGGGGTCAAAATTGGCCACGCCTGTGCTCATCAGCTCCTATAGACTTATAATGAACTTATAACTTCAAAAATCTTCTTTTATGAAACCATAAGGCCCAGAGCTTAGATATTTAGTTTGTAGCAACGTCAAGTGGTCACTAACATAAATCCTGCCAATTATGTCCCTGGGATCCAAATTGACCACACCCCAGTGCTCTTTAGCTCCCATAGACTTACAATTGGAAAAAAATAAAAAAATCTTCTTCTCTGAAACCACAGGACCAAGAGCTTAAATATGTAGCATGTAGCAACACCAAGTGGTCACCTACATAAATCCTGCCAACCATGCTGTTGGGGTGAAAATTGGCCACGCCCATGGGCTCATTAACTCCCATGGACTTATAATGGAAAAAAAAAAAACCTTAAACAATCTTCTCCTCTGAAATCATAAGTCCCAGAGGTTAGATCTTTAGTGTGTAGCAATGTCAAGTGGTCTCCTACATAAATCCTGTCAACCATGCCCCTGGAGTCTGAATTGGCCATTCGCCAGGGCTCCTTAACTCCAATAGACTTATAATGGATCAACTTCAAAAATCTTTTTTTTCTGAAACCACAGGGCCCCGATTTTTTATTGGTTTGAGGTTTAACATCCCGTCAACACCGTGTAAGTCATGTTGGAGACTTTGCTTCCAGATGTGTGGGTCTTTTACCCTACATTGAGATGAAATGACATCTTAAGCTCTGCTGCCCAATGAAAACAATAAGGTTTAAATGCATAGACGGTTCAACTGGCACCACTTTTCCTGCGCAGGCTTAGAACCTCTAAGCTGTTACCAGTACTCATCTGCGTTCGGTTCCGGTTCCAGCTCTGCATGGAAGCACCATGTAGCCAATCTATTTCTTCAAGTCCCGATGGATATTCTTAGCACCATTCATGATTTTCTGGTACACAAGTGAGCGCTACAGGGCCAGTTGGCCCTCTTGTTTGGTTTAATACTCAAAGGTTTTAGTAGTTGGAGATGCTGCACACAGATCACAGGCCAGTGCCACAAATTTCTGGCTAATTTTGGGTCAATGATTTAAATTTCATTTTCATCACACCGTACAACCGGCCGTGGCGAAGACAGATTCCTGCCTCGAAGACAGATCACACAAAACGTTTCGAAGAAAGGGTAGGTGAAGATTTTTCGCTTGTATAAATCGAAAAGGCAATCTCTTGACTTTAGATGCTATTGGAGAAGAAACTAAATGTCTGGAGATGCCACAGCAACATTCTGGCTATATTTCAAAACCAGATAAGACTTTTTAAGATCGTTGAAAAAGAATACAAAGAAACTCGTATGAATATTTGTTTTCGGCGTCAAGTGTGCGCCTACAGAATAAAATAAGTTACATTCACTTGCTGAGCTACAACTACGATTATTCAGCAGAATTTCTGCCAGATTGGAACGTATAGCTCAGTTAAATAAACAAACTACGCTCCCCTAAAGAGACCTGAAAGTGTCAAGAAAAATGCTGTCTCTAACTACAGATTGTCTTTATACCACAGATCAGAGATTTCGAAGGCTAATATTCAGGGTAAAAGATAAGAATTTCGGTTACATCCTTAAGACTGTTTAGGATGAAATGTATTTAAAGAAAATGTTGACGGAGGAACGGATGAATGACGACGACGACAGACGGTGACCGATCACAATAGCTGCCCCCGAAGACTTCGGCTCGAATTAGCTAAAAAGATGAAAACGCAGCGTTTGAATGCCAAAAGTGCACACAAATTTCATCTGCATGCTTTTAAGCAGTAATTAGGACAATAACCTAGAGTCTCGTACGGGAAAATGTTCAAATAAAAAGGACGCAGATCAGCCAGCACACCCGGCCAGTCTGACTGGCGCCTTTGTTGTTCACTTGTTGGCTGCAAATGTTTGGAAAAACAAATGTTGTGGATTCATACGAGTGCAGACAGTCTACACTTATTCACATTATTTGCATTATCTGCTGGTTCCTAGTCTGAAGGTTATCGGAGTTGAAAAAACAGTAACCAGACCCCCCTGACCTTGAAAGGTCAGGGAGGTCTGGTTACCTGTTTTTCCAATATTGGCAATGTGCAGGCTGGAAGCCAGCAGATAATGCAAATATGGTGAATAATTTTGTTTTTGAGCAGTAATAAGCCGATCACATAAACTGAGTCTCGTAGTGACCACAACTGCGCAATCTGATCAGCAGCTTGGTCTTTCTTAATGCTTTCTCAAAGTGTATGTGTGAATGTGCGTGTGTGTGCGTGCGTGCATACATGCGTTCAAATGCCTTTTGCGAATTTGAGTTATTTGAGTGTTGCCCATTACATATTTCACAGGTAAATATTTCTCAGCGGCGGATATCTCGAGTAGGGGTCGGGTCTGTCTAATGGGTAATCAAAGAGAAACTCCTCTGTTTGAAGGTCAACATTGTCATCCACGCTACCGATAATGCTACTGAATACAAAAGTCACATAATAATACATTTGCCACTGACAGGCACTATCTTCAAAAGTCGAAATAGCAGTCGTATATCATTTTAAAGACCTGTCATGTTTTGGTAATGAAAACGAGTACAAATGTATCCCTAAAAAATGGCAGACTATTTTGACGTGAAAAAAAGCTTTTAGAAAGCAATCAGCATTACGGCTTTCTTGAATATGTAACCGAAATCCTGGTCTGTCAGAATTGTGGGCGTCCAAAATCTCTGATCGGTGTTGGTTGACAGCCACGAAAACAATAATCTGTAGTCAGAGACAGTAATTGTCTTGACACCTGGCTTCTTTACGGGAGCGTGGTTGGTTTATTAAACCGAGCTGTGCGGTCTAATTTGGCAGAATTGCTGCTAAATTATTGTACCTGTTGTGTGAACAAGTGGATGTTCCTCAGACGTATAGTTGAAGACGCAAACAAAATTTAAATGCGATTTTCTTTAAACATATTTTTCAACGAGCTGGCAACATCTTATCTGGGCTTTAAATATAGGCAGAGAGTTGTTGCGGTTTCTGCAGTCATCAAGTATCTTCTCCATTAGCAGCAAAAGGCAACAGATTGCCTGCTCGATTTATACAAACAAAAAACCTTCACACACGCTTTCTTGGTCAATAAAAATCAAAAATGAGTTCCTTTAAGAGCAATGAAAACATTCATAAGAAAGAAGATGGGCCATACTACGTAGTTTCGGCTAATAAAGCCTCATCAACTTTACTTTGATCCGTCTTAGAGGCATTCATCCGTCTTCTAAACAGCCGGTTGTATGGTGTGACTTTGGCCCCTTTATCGTACGGATGCTTTTTTTTTATTGATTTAACGTCCCCGCCAACACTATATAGGTGATATTGGAGACGTTGCTTCCAATATTGTGGGACTTTTACCCGACATTGAGATGAAATGATATCTCAAGCCCTGCCGTCCGATGAAACCAAAAGGGTTCATATGCATGGACGGTCCGACTAGCACCATTTGTCTGGGCAGGCTGAGAGCCTCTAAGTGGTTTACCGGTTCTCATGTGCGCGGTTGGTTTCATCTCTGCGTGGAAGCATCGTGGAGTCTGTAGCCAATCTATTTCTTCAAGCCCCGATGGGCGGGGATGAATAGAAGGTTGTGTTATCGTTATTTATATAGAGAACCTTAAATGACTGTTCGTGTATTATTGAATTTATTAAATGAGTTGAGAAAAGGGATAAAATGCGAAGCTTTGCCGAGCATTTAATCCCTTTTCCCCAACAAGTTTAATAAATTCAATTATACATGAACACGAATGCAAGATTCTTTTTAAAACACATTTTTGTCACATTTTTTGTCGAAAATGTCAATATTCCGTCATAAGCAAACGAGACGTCGTTAATGACGCCGTACATGTAACGTTACGGGCCGCATTTACCTAATTTGCATATGTCATCCACTAGTGTATAATCGACTTTATTACATGGCGTTATTACACTCTCAGACGCGACGTCATATGATAAAGTATTCTAATGCACTATAGTATGTAACGCGACGTTTGACTGGATAACGTCAAAAGTTTGCGACCATATATTCTGTGATATACTGTCGGAAACCCGGCGTCATCATGTAACGTAGCTTCTCACTAGCTGGCATTTGGTTTTACGCAGCTCACAGAGTCTGCTGCTTTGACCAAATAGTAGAATTTTAACAAAACAACTGATTAAGTGCATTAGAATGGGGATAACTGTATTGAAAATTGTCTTTTGGGGAGGTAAATCGTCGGTATTACGTTCGGAAATTCCGTTTTACGGCTCCGCTAGCGCGTCGCCGTAAAACGAAATTTCTGTCCGTAAAACCGCCGATTGCCTCGATAGCGCAGTGGTTAACTCATTCAACTCATGATCGAGAGGTTGTGCGTTCGAATCCGGCACCCGGTATCGAGGTGTGTCCTTGGGCAAGACACGTAATGACACTGCCTCACTCCACCCAGGTGTAAATGGGTAGCAGTGGTGTAATAGTCACTGCCTCTCTCGCACGCGCGTGTAAACATCCCGAATGAGTGTTCGAGAGCGATTAAATAAACTTGAAGCTTCCATCGCAATCGAACTAAAATAAATTAGTATAAAATAAATGACAATTTTGAATACACTTATCCCCTAATTTATGATCTTTTCAGATGATGATGAAGATCAGTCGGTTTGTAATGTGGATGGACGCTTCAGTTAGGTTCTCCCGAAAATTTGATCTCGACCCTATTTTTATCAAAGCAAAACAACAGGGCGTCATTTGTTACCAATCTCGCTTGACAGTACTGCCTCATACCTCCCTAGACACATTCAGATTTCTGGAAGAACCGCCTTGTCTATACGAGAACTATGGCCAGTATGGATCAGCACTTGTTTTAATTCACAGTGGTAATAGCGTAGTAAAGAACTATATCCTTGACCCCTGGGTTAAATGTGCCCTGATAGAGGCTTGCCTGAAAACGAAACAAAAGTTGGGATCTATTCTATGGTGTTATAGGCACGATAGAAATCACCACTGTCACAGATTTGACCAGGCAGTTCTAAGTTTGTTGACAATTAGAATATTTCCTGATTCGTACAGGAACCATTCCTTGGATCATAAATATTACGGTATTTGTTACGGGGATTCATGTTGATGGACAGGCTCTAGTCATTCATGAATTAGTGAGACAATTCCATTTCAATATGAATTCTATACGTTCACTGTACGTTCACTCGCATGCACTCAACGATGAACTCACGTTGAAACAACGTCGGGAACGTTGTTTCAAAGTCAGTTCAACATTTAGTCAACGTTTTGTGCCTGCAGGGAGTCCTTGCAGTCTTAACTACACTGCAACTAATTGCTGAGTTACCATTGCCTGTTATGCTGGTACTCTCCTCTCACTATGACCACGATTGAGTGCATTTAGTTCGTCATAAATGAGTCGGCGCATGACAAAATCTACAGTTAAACCGGTTCGATCAGCAGAGACTCAAATCATCCTGCTCAAACATCCACTATGACAAGACCTTTTACTTATGTCTCTTTGTATAGCTATTAGCCTATAGTAAATACATGCGATCAGCGAAGCCTCTGATGAAACTGCGCGAATGCGTAGGCTGATCTGAGTCTTCGCTTATCGTTCAAGACTTCTTGTAGAATTTGTCGTGCGCTGGCTCATTGTTATTTTGGTTTGTAGATGTAGGCCGACTTCACCTCGAACCACAGTACGTAAAACAAGTTGGCTGCTTTCAAAAAGCATCCAATAGGGTTGGTCTTGTCAGTCTACATTCTGATTTGAGCCAGCTGATATCATTATCCCACTTAATGCTTTTTTTTGAATAAAAATAATAAACTTTAAACGTTCCAATGCGGTTTTTCTGTCGAGGTGTATTTTTGTTATGGTTTGTCTGAAGTTTGGAGGCCTTCATGCGGACTGACCAAATTATTTGTCTAAATCGCGACGAAAGTAAGGGCGAGGATTGTGGCCACGTAAAATCGATTTAAGCCCCCCAGTTGAATTCGTTTCCGCTGACCGTTCCAAGGCGGTTCTTCTGTCGCGGTTTGTTTTTGTTATTGTTTGTCTTTGGATGTTTGTGTCGCTTATGTTATTTTATTTTGGATAGCCTATTGGCCATTTTATGGGAAAGTAACTTTCCTTTTGGCTTTCCGCTGTTGGTGTTTCCATTAGGGTCTGTTGTTTCATGTTTGTGTGTCTTTCCCTTTGGTGTCTCTGATGGGAGCTGTGGGTTGATTGTAACGATTCCTGATCATTGCCTCCACTTCTAATTTTAATACAAAACGTGTATATAAAATTTCGAAGTCTGTGACCTTGGTATCAGGAGGGGTAGGTAGTGATGAGTATTCTGTGGTAAATTGTTTAACGGCATGGCAAGTATAAACTAAATGTAACTTACATATGGTTTACACATGTATAGCACAAAACTTAACCAAACGAAAATGCAAACCAAATTTTTCAAATTCCATAACTCTGTAATATTTGGAGGACAGTAATTCTCGAAACTTAAGGCACATCTTCACATCTTAGCCTTACTACATACACATTTGAGGCTTGATCGGATGAAAACTGTATAGTAGGAGTTATTCGGAAACACCAACCCCATAACTTAATACGACCGTTTTTTTTGTTGTTGTTGTTGTTGTTTTTTCAAACGGGTATATAAAAAGATTTTTCCTAAGTCGTCAGGCCTTCTATAGGGCCTTGGTTATCTATTACATTTGTTGTTAATGTCCCTGTTAACACTGTATGAGTCTTTTTTGAGACATTGCTTCCAATCTGTCGCCCAATGAAACTAAATGGTTGAAATGCATGAACGGTCCGACTCGAGCCACTTTTCCTGGGCAGGCTTAGAACTTCTAGGCGATTTAACATTACTCATGTGCGACCGGTATCAGCTCTGCGTGGAAGCATCATGCAACCCAATCTATTTCTTCAATCCCCGATGGACGGGGGGCCGATCAGACCTTGGGGCAATATGCTGGACAGCATGAGCTGAAACCGACCGAACTTTGAAGTATTGCTGAACCGCCTAGGAAGATCTAAGCCTGCCCAGGCAAAGTGCTGCGAATCAGACTGTATCTTAAACCTCGGCAGTTTCTTTGACCCACCGCAAAAACTTGAAATTTGCAATCCTTTTGTATATCTTTCTGGATCACAATTTAGTTGTAAAAGAAACTGATTAGTTAAACGTCAAGTATTGAGTGGAAATAAAGAACACCACTCTCGGCTATCAGATTCAATAGCTCCCATCGAATGCGCCAAAAAAATCTTTTAACAACTCAGTCTGTAACTGGTGGCAGGTCACTTAGTAGTCATGAAGTTTTTGAACAGAAACTATTGCCATCTGTGCTGGGCTCAAGAACAATAAACAACGACCCATCAACGTTATGACTTTGTTTCGCTCCCCAATTTTTTTTTATTTTATATTTTATTTCGTATCTATTTGGAAGAGTTAGAAGTTCGACCTTGGCACTGACGTTAATTCTAGTAGCAAAGACATGAAAATGTTTTTACACACCCAGCGATCTTTCTTATGTTTGGTTTTACGATCCTTTCAAGATTATTTCACTCACATCAAGCCGGTCGTTAATCATAGGTGAGCGAAAACTGGAGTAACCGAGGAAAAACCTCCTGACCTTCCTTTGCAGAACTTCTCATTATGTGACCTGAGCCATGCTCAAACCTACAGCGTTGAGAGACCTAATCACTGGTTGGGAGCGTACAGTACACTTAACCCGGATGTTCCGATCTGTATAGTGGACAGATCCTTGTTCCGATATGTCGGGTATGTTACAGAATGTTTATTTTTGTGTTTTGAAATTATTAATCATGAGAATTTCAATTTCATAGCAGTAGTTCGGGAAGCATAACTAAAAGTCTTTTCGACATGCTACCTTGATTTTCTGTTTATTGCTATGATTTCGTTTATTTTCACATTTGTTTCTAGAAAATCATTATCCTACTTTCGATTTCAAACGCTGCACCGGTACAATTTAATCAAGCTTTGCCACCAACCTTACATGAAACGACTGCTTATGCATTTTAACTATTTTATGATGTATTTCTGGTCAGCTTTTATTAATAGTACTAAACATCTTGCCATGTAAGGGCAATTGTTTTCAAAGAAAACAATAAAGGGGTCAAAAACTGGTTTGTATCGCATGTCGCAAAACTGATTTCTCAGCACTGTATGTCTTGTTCCGATCATACTATTTTGTGTGTCCTGATAATACTATAGAGCGATTTCGACATATTCGTAGGATAACATTTAAATACGTTAGCTATTTTGTTTCCGAAATGTGGAGACTTGGCATAAACACACTGTCTTCATCGGATTCTTCAAACTGTCTCAGATGAAACACAAAACATGACAAAATGATTGCGCCCGACGAAGATTCAGATCAGCTTGCACATCCACCAAGTCTGATAAGATTCTTGGCTGTGCCCTTGGTGGGTAGTTTACCACTCGATTTTTTTTTCACACTGTTCAGACCGGACAGATGCTCAGACTGAGATTAGTCTTTGCTGGGCGCATAGATAAGTTTTTGTTCTGTTATGCTCAAGTTGAAATAGTCCAATTTTGTTTCTTTCACTAATTTCAGACGTGATGAATTAGTCGTTCGTGGTGGATCCGGTTGGTGGTTCTTTGGCATGGCACACTGTTTCAACCTGTTTACCCTTTTCCCATTTTAAAGCACAGGGAACCAAATTTGACCTTTGTGTAAAGTATGTCAAGGTCAACTAAGCATCATTATTTTTGCAAATATGGGAGTGCTCAGTCACCCAATGCTACATGTCAAGGTACAAGACAATTGGTTTGGTTCTTGAGAAAAAGACGGTTGGTCAGGCCTCAGATTCTATGACGGCTCCAACGTAAAGGCTTATTGGGAATTAGAGAGATCTAATTCAAGGTAATGTTGGTTGGTGCCTGATGCTCTGTCTCTGGTCGGGCCCATCGGAGTCTAACTGTTGGTTTTCTTTTGCTCCAGCATTTCAGTGGTTTCTTGCTGTCGAGTCCACACCGTTGTCTCACCTCTGTGGTTCTTTGATTTTTGTGTTCACGGAGATGTTGCACGGATGAGTTAGGAGGCCTTCATGCGGTTTGAACAAATTATTTGTTTAAATCGCGACGGAAGTAAGGGCGAGGATTGTGGCCACGTAAAATCGATTTAAGCCCCCCAGTGGAAATCATTCCACTGACCGTTCCAAGGCGGTTCTTCTGTGGCGGTTTATTTATTGTGTTGTTTGTTACGTACTGTGTGTATCACTTGTGTCTTTTTATTTTGGATGGCCATATGGCCATTTTGTGGGAAAGTAACTGTCCTTATGGCCTTCCTTTGTTTAGGTTTCCATTATGGTCTGGTCGCTTAATGTTTGTGTTTCTTTCCCTTTGGTGTCTTTGATCGTCGGAGTAAGTTAATTGTATCGATTCCTGATCTTTGTTTTACTTCTACCTTTTATATGCATAATATTGCATTTAATGGGGTGAAATCTCATGTCCCATTTTCGGGCCCAACATCCTGATCTATCTATATCATTCTGAAGTTTCAGTGAATCATCTGGAGATCTAATTTCCTGGTAGCAAACACAATAGTATGCGAACAGTCTTATTGCTAAGTCAGTGTCAGTAGAAACATCATTGATGTACAGGGAGAATAACAGTGGACCAAGAACAGTCCCTTGTGGGACTCCAGACAAAACTGGTGCCCACTTTGAAGATTCACCATTAACAACAACGCGGTTTTCTGTAGCAAAGAAAGGAATCTATCCATATGAGAGTATTTTCCTCAATGAGATAACCAAATAACTTAGATATAAGTAGTTCATGTGGTGTGGTGTCAAAAGCTTTCTCGAAGTCCAGAATAAATGTGTCTACCTGTCCCCCTTTGTCCAAGATTTTTGCCCAATCATTAATAGTTGTTTTCAACTGAGTTTCACATCAATGCCTTTTCCTTAATGCATGTTATCTTTATGACAAAAGTTTATGTTCATCCAAGTGGGCCATGATGTTTGAGCAGACTATATGTTCAAGCAATTTACACACAGAACACAAGTCAGAGACATAGGGTGATAATTATGATTAAGAGTCCTATCTCCTTTTTTGAAGAGTGGGCAAATGTTCGCTAAGTGCCATTCTTTGGGGATTTCACCTGTATCAAGAGACTGTTAAAACAGGTGGACAAAAACTGGATCTAACTGTTTTGCTAGGTCCTTCAGGAATCTAGGATGTAGCTCATAAGGTCCTAAAGTTTTAGTGGGGGTTAAGCCTTTAAGTAACTTGATCACTCCTGCCGATGACAGTCACACAACAATAGTATCCATAAATGAGGCCGATCTTCTTGTCAATGGAACCTCCGTGAACTCAGTTTTAATAAACGCATCATTGAATTGACCAACTAGTTCCCCTGCCCTTTCAGAGTCTGATTCAGCAACCCCGCTCCCTCCTCTTTTATTAAAGGGTGGGATACCTTGTCTGTCTCTCTTCTGACTATTGATATATCTGTAGAAAAATAGAAGTGGAGGCAATGATCAGGAATCGATAAATCAACCCACAGCTCCCATCAGAGACACCAATGGGAAAGAACAACAAACATGAAACAACAGAACCCAACGGAAACACCAACAGCGGAAAGCCAAAAGGACAGCCACCCACTCCTCCACCCCACAAAACGGCCAACAGGCCATCCACAATAAAATAATATAAGCGACACAAACACCCGAGGACAAGCCATAACAAAAATAAACCTCGACAGAAGAACCTCTTGGATTTGCCTTTACATCACCTACTGCGTTAGTCACAAACAAATGATGCTGATTTTTTTTATATATATATCAGTCTTGATCTCACGTCTCAAGTTTTCAAATTTTGTCCAGAGTTTGCCACTGCCCGTCTTTTTTGCCTGTGCATGAATCTTATTTCTTCTGCGAAAGAGGAATAGCAGTATTTATTTCATTCTTTATTGCTAAACGCCAATAATGGACAACTTCTTTCTCCCCCACTTTTAAGGGTATATATGCTTTCCCCGACCAACGGATCATGGAGAAATCTATCTATCTATCTATCTACTGCGATTGGCCGGCCTCGGGAGCTCAGTCGAATGTGCGTCTGACTGGTGATCAGGAGGACGTGGATTCGATACGTGCCGGGGTCGGCAACACTCTGTCGTGGAGATTGATCATGAAATCTTTACTCCTCATTGTCACCCTTTGGCTGATTCAAGAAGAGTAACCGCTTACATATAATATGTTCTAGGTAGGGTTATCCTTTGGAAGCAAAGAATACACCACAGAACTGGAAACTATGGAGTGTACACGTTTTCTGGTCCAGACTAGCTAGTTTCGGCCAATTAGGCCTCATCAGTGACCCTCAAATATTCTCAAAATTCAACAATGGAATCAAGGAAAGAATAAGCCTGCATAGTAAAAGTGTGGATGGGTAAACTGTTCGGAAAAATGGCCTAAATAGTGTTGACTGGGCCGTTGAACTGCGATCGGACACATTTGACCATTGCTCTCAGGTGTACAATATACATACTCCAGAGTTGCAGGATGAAAGCCTGCACAGTAATTATGTACCTTTACCATGTCATCCCCAATGAGGAACTCATCTGGCACCTCTGTTTACACATTTGATTTGGCTTGCAACCTTCCGAGATTGAAAAGCTTCCCACCTAATCGGTATACCATTGTCGCCCTCCTGGAAAACATCTTTGTGCATGCTGAACAGTGTTGGGGCTATCACACAACCTTGCTGGACTCCATTTGTCTAAGGAATTGGATCTGAGTGATAACATTACATGATTAGTTTAAACAATGGTTTATTAGTGATCGTATATAGTTAACTGATAAACTATTGTTTAAGCTCATCGTGTAATTACGCAACGATCTCTAACTTGCATAGGGTAGGATTCTCCCTGCACAGGGGTAGAGGGCTCCAGTTAACGTCTCGATCCGATAGACGGTGCATTTTGGGGCATTTATCCCGGCAAATGATACCAGTGTAGCATTGAAAAGCTTCCCATCAAAATGATACTTAATCGGTATACCATTGTCACCCTCCTGGAAAACATCTTTGCGCATGGAAGCGAACATCATGCTGAACATTGTTGGGGCTATCACACAACCTTGCTGGACTCCATTTGTCACAAGAATTGGATCTGAGTGATTACATTACATGATTAGTTTAAACAATGGTTTATTAGTGATCGTATTTAGTTAAGTAGTTTAGGTCGTGGTACCAAAGCGTTAATCCAAAATCATTAATCCATAGACAAAATGGCAAATATCAATGTTCAGAACAACAGACATGGACTCCAGAAGAGTTTAATCAGGCACTAATAAACTATTGTTTAAACTCATCATGTAATTACGCAAAGATCTCTAACTTGCATAGGGGAGGATTCTCCCTGCACGGGGATAGAGGGCTCCAATTAACGCCTCGATCCGATAGACGATGCATTTCGGGGCATTTATCCCGGCAAATGATACAAGTGTAGCATGTTTGGACACCGTAACTTTATTACCGCTGCAACTTATCGAACCGCAGAACCTAGAGACACTGGATAAAGATGTTGTGACAGGCAGGTGAATCTATTGATGTAGCCCCAGTTCTTGCCGGCCATTGTTTACATTTCGAAGCAGCATGTTCGACAAAATATAACACCCGACTTTGACAGGACATACATGCAGAGCAGTACAGTCCTCGTTGATGTGAGAGAAGCATCGAAAGGCCGGTCGGTATACTTTTGAAATGTTATCAGCTATAAACATGGAACTATTCACCGTACACTTTCGTTTACGCTAATTTGCAACACGCCGTACACCACACTACTATTCGCCGTACAACAGGTAATTTACGTTTAGGCAAACATTTGTGTTGAAAGTACAATTTGAGGCGAGTTTCTTTTGCAAATTATTTTTTCCATCATTGTTCTTTCTGATTAAGTGGAAAAACTTCAGTAGAAAGGCATAAACATTAAACAAAACAACAACGAACTTGCCAAATCCATTTTGTTTACGGTACCAGCTGTCGAATATTCGGTCTGTAATTGCACAATTGTGCGTTTTATAAGAAAGCACTTCTCATGGCAGCAGCAAATTATGTCCTATACTGATATTTGATAACAGTAATCTTAACCTTAAGCTTACAAGCATTAAAATAATCCATTTTCAAGAGGCATCCCTTCTCCTGCAACTATTACTTTCGATTCACAGGGATTGTATTTCCGGTGTAGATGATAGACGGTGATTTTGTAAACGATGAAACATTGAATTTTTAGAATCCAGTTCCGGATCAGTCATTTCCGTATATTTGTTTCCACAGAGGTTAAAAGAAACTGATATTCGTATTCGATATCTGTGGAAGCCAATATACGCCAACAAAATGTCAGAATGTCTTGAAACTTGTTGTTTTGCATCGAGTGACCGAGTACTAACAAATTTGCAAAAGTTGATCATGACGTAATAAAATTCGGTTCCCTAGGCTTTTCAATGGTAAAAATGTTAAATGTATTTTTATGTCCTGGGAATATAAGAATCTTATATGGGTGTGAGGGGTGGATTGAAAAATCCGTCCCGAGGGACACTGCCCGGCATCACGAGGCTTGCCGAGTGATGCCGGACAGTGATCCAGAGGGACGGATTTTTCTATCCACCCCTCACACCCATATTGGATTCTTTTTCTTGCATGCCTTCCATTTCCATTGCAAATTTTTGATGCTGCTGTCACTTCGGTTACCGACGTCCGCCATTTTGTGATGACACAACAGGAATGTTTAGTGGCGTCACGCATGGCGACGCCGCGCATGAGGTTGTAATCAACCAGTGCATTTATCAAACACGCGATTATATTCGATTTGGGGTCGGAACACCAGGGTCAGAACATAAATTTCTATCCCAGGGTAAAATCACGGATTTCCTTGTCTGGTGTGCAAGAATCAAATAATCGGGGGGGGGGGTATAGTTTTTGGCCTGTCTGTCCGTCCGTCTGTGTGTCCGATTGTCTGTCCTCAAAATGTTTAACACTGGGCATGACTTTTTAATGATAACTGATAGGGCTTTCATATTTTACATGTTTATACCATTGTACAAGACCCTTACAGTGGTGGTCCCATAATTTTCTTATCCTATGACCTTGACCTTGACATTTGACCTTCTTTTTGAAAAACTTTAATATTAACCATAACTTTCGGTTAATAAGTGATAGGGCTTTCATAATTCACACGTGCATATCTTTTAACATGACCTTATCGGTTATACCATAATTTTTGACCTTATGACCTGACCTCGGCATTTGACCGACTTTTTAAAATTTATAAACTTTAACGTTGTCCATAATTTATGATTGAAAAGTGATAAGGCTTTCATATTTCACATATGCATTCCTTTTTACAAGACCTTGTGACCTTGACCTTGACCTACTTTTTAAAAACTAGCATCAGTCATAATTTTCGACTGGTAGGTGATAGGGCTTTCATATTTCACATATGCATTCCTTGTCAACAAGACTTTTCCAGTGATACCATAATTTTAACCTTATGACCTTGTGACCTTGACATTGACCTACTTTTCAAAACTTTAACATTGACCATAACGTTCGATTGTTGCGTGATAGGTCATTCATATTTAACATATGCATTTCTTGTTATATGACTTTTCCGGTTATACCATCATGTTTGACCTTATGACCTTCACCTTGACGGTTGACCTACGTTTCAAAAAAACTTTAATGTTGGCCATAACTTTCGGTTGGTAAATGATAGGGCTTTCATATGTCACATATGCATTCTTTGTCACAAGACTTTTCCAGTGGTACCATAATACGTGACCTTGACCTTGACGTAGACATACTTTTCAAAAACTTTAACATTGGCCATAATTTTCAATTGGTAAGTACATGTGATAGGACTTTAATGTTTAAAATATTTGCATTCTTGTCATAAGACCTTTCCGGTGATTCCATAATCTTTTGACCTTGACCCTGAAATTTGACCTACTTTTTAAACTTTAACATGAGCCATAACTTTTGAATGGCCAGTGATAGGGCTTTCATATTTTACATGTACATTTGTTGTCACAGGACCTTTCCATTGGTTACCTTGTAACATTTACCTTGACGTTTGACTTTGTAAAAAACTGTAACATTTGGCATCACTCTCGATTGGTAAGTGATTGGGCTTTCATAAATCACATATGCATTCTTTCTTATAGACCTTTCCAGTGGTACCATAATTTTGACCTTGACCTACATATAAAAACTTGAGCATTTGCTATACCTTTTGACCTGAAAGTTTAGCGCTTTCATATTTCAAATGCGCTGTCCGAAGGCATCAGCATTTGCAATCAGTCATACAGTGCCTACTCTCATTTCACAATCACACAGTTTTTATAACAAGATGCGAAACGCATCTTGTTATAAAAACTGTGTGATTGGTTTCGCATCTTGTTATAAAAACTGTGTGATTGGTTTCGCATCTTGTTATAAAAACTGTG
This sequence comes from Lucinisca nassula, assembly GCA_963580285.1. NCBI lineage: Eukaryota > Metazoa > Mollusca > Bivalvia > Lucinida > Lucinidae > Lucinisca > Lucinisca nassula. The sequence continues at coordinate 29,918,965 of OY757023.1, read as the reverse complement.
TGATTGTGAAATGACAGTAGGCACTGTATGACTGACTGCAAATGCTATTATATGTCAAGATCAGTCATCAACTTAATTTTAATACACAGCAGCCTTGGAAATGGATGAACGATAGTTCGTTCAAATGGTCTAGGTCACATGGCCAAAATGGATGCCATGGCAATAAATTAAAATCTTAAGAAAAAAAGTCTTCGCCAGAACCTCTGCCGATTTCTTGAAACTTTGTGTCCAGCTTCATGTGACTTAGAACTCCAATATTTATCAATAATGACCTAAGTTTGACCTTGACCTATTTATCAGTACCAAAAATCATAGTCGCTCAGGTGAGGGGAAAAGGAACTAAATAGTATTCAGGACTCAGGGGAGCGTCCAGGACTTCATGGTCCTCTTGTTTTAATTTCTTATTTTATCCAAGTTTATGTTGCTGTGCAACCTGTTCCACAGGGTCACATTATTGTTTTATAGGTATGTAGATTAAGACGCTTGTAGAATTGCTAGTCGTGTTCCGTCATTCAAACTTGTGATGGAATAGACCCACTTTTTTCATCTTAGCAGATTTACAAAGTTGCCGAGCAAATATTGCAATATTTAAACTCATTCATTTCTAGGTAATGCCAAGGCAACGATTCAAATGTACACGGCCAGTGTCCGCCGTTGCTGAGTATTTATTTAGAACTTTTGCTAGATGAAATAATAGGCTGAGCTTTCAATAAATAAAGTTTCTATTATAAGAAAAATATAAAAGTTGTTAATATGTCAAATTTTAACCTCGCCCGTCCGATAGCATAAGTACGGAAGAGCATTAGGGCCAGGTATTCTTTTTTATTTTGATAGGTATCTAGAAATTTCGACTTAATATCTCGAAATTTCGACTTAGTCACTCTAAATTTCGACTTATTAACTAGAAATTTCGACTTAGTATCTCGACATTTCGACTTGATAACTGGAAATTTTGACTTAATATCTCAATATTTCGACTTATTAACTCGAAATTTCGACTTAGTATCTCGACACTTTGACATACTAACGCGAAATTTCGACTTAGTATCTCGAAATTTCGACTGAATAACTCGAAATTTCGACTTAGTATCTCGAAATTTCGACTTAAGAGATATTAAATCCTAAATTCCGTTCAGAAAATCTGAATCATTGATTTTTTTTCGGTTCTTCCTTTTTATACTCATTTTAGCCAATATATCACTGTGGGAAAGTTTTAGACCTGACCCTCCTCCGACTTCTCCAGCAAGCCGCATGCCTCTGCGATAGTCAGGAAATGCTGTGATTATTTAGAGAAAATTGCAAAACAAAGAAATGAGACCACAGACTAAGTCCATTTGATGATGATTGTCAGGTAAAATAATAAATATTCAAATACACGTGACGCACTTTATAAATAGATATGCAATTGCGACACACCTTACATTCGAATGGCTGGATAGAAGCTAACTAGGAACGGGGAGCCACTAGCGCGATGTGCTGTCAACAGTGGTCAAAATGAATTATACCGATACCAGATGTGGTGTCACAGCTAATGATTTTCCATGAAGTGATCGTGCAAATAAAATGTAGACGCCCTTGTAATTTACAAAAGCAGTAACCACTTCTGTATATGGTTTAAAAGGGTGTGTCGAACCTGTCAGAATGTCTTAGTCTGTGAAAGAAAATTTATATTTTGCAATTTTCTCCAAATAATCACAGCCTTTCCTGGCTGTCGCAGAGGCATTCGACTTGCTGGAGAAATCGGCGGATGGTGTGATCTACAACTTTCCTACAGTGATACATGAGTATTACAAACGAGAAACGAAAAAATCGATGATTCAGATTTTCAGAACGGTGTTTATACACACAGCTAATGTTAAACGCTCTCGTGTCATCATTCCACCGCTTTGAAAAAAAGTGTGAGTCACCATTAAATCTAGAAGCCGATTATGCAAATTATGTGATACACATGTAAAATTGTGTAGAGACTATGGTCATTATCGGCTTACTTGTATCGTGTAAAAGCCAATAGCCTTTCTCAGTCAGAATCAGAATCAGAATTGTTACTGGTGACACGTCAAATGACATTCATACACTAGGACCTGTGATGTGGGAAGTTAGTCCCTAGCTCTAACCAAAGAGGTAAATTTAGCTACACAATCATCAGCACCTTCAGCTGTCGAAATAATCGAATCGGGAAGGGCATTCCAATCTCTAATGGTTCTGGGGAAGAACGACTCTTTATAAATGTCAGTTTCTTGCGCTAAGGGTCTGAAACGCCAACGAATGGTGATTTCTACAGTGTCTAGCTGGGGGAACAAGGTCATCTGTTGGAATGCTGGCAGCACCCTTTAGACCTTTGTATAAAAGGATTAGCCTAATGTCGTTTCTCCTTTTCTTGAGAGACTCCCATTTTAATTTTCCAAGTATTCCAGTCATGCTTCCAGTTTCAAAGCAGTAATTGCCTGTTACAAATCTAGCAGCTCTATTCTGAACTTTCTCAATTTCATCGTTAAGGACCACTCCATTGGGGTCCCAGATACAACTACCATATTCCAAGATTGGGCGAACAAGACCTTTATATGCTGCCTCTTTTACTTCCTGAGGGCACGGATGAAGATTTCGCCTCAGGAAACCAAGCATTCTATTTGCCTTAGTACACATGTTGCTAATATGAGTATTCCATCTCAAGTTGTGTGAGATTGTCACTCTAAGGTATTTAATGGAGTCCACATTCTCGAGGACTGTTCCCTCTAAGGTGTAAGAAGCCTCAACTTTATTATCTCTTCCTAGTTATCTGCATAATATTGCATTTAACTGGCTGAAATCTCATGCCCCATTTACGTGCCCAACATCCTAATCTATCTATGTCAGCCTGAAGTTTTCAATGAGTCATCTGTATCTCTAATTTCCCGATAACAAACACAGTCATCTGCGAACAGTCTTATTTCTGAGTCAATGTCAGTGGAAATATCATTGATGTACAGGGAAAACAAACTTGGACCAAGAACGGTCCCTTGCGGGACTCCAGACAAAACTGGAGACCACTCCGAAGATTCACCATTAACAACAACCCGCTGTTTTCTGTAGCAAAGAAAGGAATCTATCCATTTGAGGGTCTTTCCCCCAATTCCATAACCAAATAACTTAGATTTAAGTAGTTCATGAGGAGAGGTGTCAAAAGCCTTCTCGAAGTCCGGAATAAATGTGTCCCCCTTTGTCCAAATTTTTTGCCCAGTCATTAATAACTGTGCTTAGCTGAGTTTCACAACTGTGCCTTTTCCTAACTGCATGTTGTCTGTCTGACAAAAGTTTATGTTCGTCCAAGTGGGCCATGATGTTTCAGCAGACTATATGTTCCAGCAATTTACACAGAACACAAGTCAGAGACACAGGGCGATAATTACGGACAAGAGCCCTTTCTCCTTTTTTGAAGAGTGGACAGATGTTTGCTAAGAGCCATTCTTTGGGGATTTCACCCGTATCAAGAGACTGTTGAAACAAGTGTGCAAAAACTGGACCCAACTCATTTGCTAGTTCCTTCAGGACTCTAGGATGAAGCTCATCAGGTCCTAAGGCCTTACTGGGGTTTAAGCCTTGAAGTAATTTGATCACTCCTGCAGCTGTCACAACAATATTATTCATGAATGGGGCCGATCTTCCAGTCAATGGAACCTCCGTGAACTCAGTTTTATTAAACGCATCATTGAATTGACCAACTAGTTCCTCTGCCCTTTCAGAGTCTGATTCAGCAACCCCGTCCCCTCCTCTTTTATTAAGGGGCGGGATACCTTGCCTGTCTTTCTTCTGGCTATTAATATATCTGTAGAAGTCTCTGGGATTAGCCTTCACATCACCTACCAAGTTATTCACATACAAATCATGCTGAATTTTTATATCAGTCTTGATTTCACGTCTCAATTTTTCAAATTTTGTCCGGAGTTTACCACTTCCCGTCTTTTTTGCCTTTGCATGAATCTATTTCCTTCTGCGAATTTTCCTTCTTATCTCTGGAGTGATCCAGGGAATAGAAGATACAGACCTACTAGTTTTTGAGAGGATATGATTTTCTGCCGAAGAATGAATGAAAGAAGTTATCAAATCAAAATTCCCCTGTACAGACCGAGGATCTGAATGACCATTTAAGTAATTCTCCTTTGCAAATCTGAGTGCATCCTTCCTCATAGTTTCATAGTCACCTTTCTGATATGAGTACACCTTCCTCCGAGGTTTCTTTATTGATGGAATGTGAATTTTTAAATATCCGGAGACAACATCGTGGTCACTCAGTTTATCTGGGGAACGTATGTCTTCGAATTGTCCTAGCAAAGTCGTAAGGATCACGAGTGGGGAAGTTAACAATTTGTTCAAGGCCATGATCGTTCATAATGTCAAATTATATTTGTCCTTCCGACTGAGTCAGCATTGTGCCTTGTTTGCTGAGCCTGTCGGGCCAAGCAATGTCTCTGAAGTTGAGGTCACCTAGAACATGTACAGCCGGGAGTTTTTTACCCTTATGCTGCGACTTAATGCAATCCAGTTGGTCTTTAAACAACTGGAAATTTTCGATTGTACCATTTGGTGGTCGATACCAACTTGCTACGAAGTGGGAAGTTTTATTTGCAAAAACCTTTACACAGACCGATTCGGTGTCATTTTCAAGTTCCATGAAAGGCATGTGAGGGATGTCGATATGAATGAGCAACATCACCCCACCGCCATGAGAGTTCCTATCTTTTCTGTACACACAGTACTGACAAGTTTCAGGGAAAAGCTCAGATGTAGTAATTGAACTGTCAATCTTTGTTTCCTGAATAGCAACAATATGAGGTTGAGATGTATCGAGGAAAGCTAAAAGTTCAAGAATTTTCCCTCTAATTCCATTTATGTTTATACTGCAAAGTTTCAAACCTTTCACAAAATTTGACTTGGTTTCATCAGCAGTCGAAGATTTGCCTCTCTTATCCTCTGACAGAGGTTTAAACCTGTTTGGCTTACTCAGTGCTACATATTCATCAAAGAAGGAGTCTGAAAAGTTACAGACCTCACATTTTGGACATATCCAGTGGCAGCTTGAATTTACCAAAGTGCCATATTCTGCATCTGAAATGAAGGAACAGTCAGTGTGTATCCACATTTCACATTGATCACACTGAACGGCTTTGTATTTTTTCACACGTTCTTTCATTCGTCTTTATCTCTGTATTGGCGAATTTGTTAATTTTTATCAATTTTTTCTCAAGAACTATAAAACTATAGGCCCCAAACATGTGTATCATGCAAGAGACACAGGGTTTTCTGACTCAACAGGACGTCACGCATTCAAACTCGTTTCAGTAAAATGGAAACAGACTAAATGTCAATTTTGACAGTTTTCTTATGGAGGTGAAATGATTGCTGTAAAATCAATTATAGATCAAAGCACTGTCATCATTGCATGGTGGGTCGATTGTCTTAGAGTGTGGATTGGTACATGTTTTGTTTAACCTTTAAATTCCCATATTATAAGCAAAACGTATAGATCCTGATCATACGCCGCACTTGGGTCGATTAATAATTAACTCACTAAAAGTTACTAACTACAGAAACGTCCCGCCTTCTACTGAGTATTGTCCATGTGACTGCCACTGACCATGTTCAAAATTCATGTACCAGTTATTTATAGCTAATCTTTTCTTGTGACATCAGTGCGCCATGTAGACTGGGCTGGCGATGACTGGTCAGCTCTAGCCATGTGAGTGTGGTGGTGGTGTGTATGCCTGTGTGTGTGTGTGTGGGGGGGGGGTCAATGTTCCGTATTCTCCTAAATATGTTCCAGGGGATTCAACTCCGGGCTACTTGCTAGCCAAGCCAATGTCTCAATTCGGTACCGGCGGGGTCTAGCACACAGGTCTAGTAGCAAATGATTCGTTCTCAAAATGAGGCATGATTTCTGGTGCTAAACATGCAAAAATATCCATACTCCATATTAAAACCGTGATAATGAAGATGTGGAAAGTTGGTTCCAAGATCTGGGGTCTTCTTTCTACGGAAGAGCAGTAATGCCAGGTTTACTTTTTTCTTTTGATAGGTATCTCGAAATTTCGACTTAGTAACTCGAAATTTCGACTTAGTTTGTCGAAATTTCGACTTATAAACTCGAAATTTCGACTTAGTATCTCGACATTTTGACTTAGTAACTCGAAATTTCGATTTATTAACTCGAAATTTCGACTTAGTATCTCGAAATTTCGACTTAGTAACTCGAAATGGCGACTTAGTATCTCGAAACTTCGACTTATTAACTCGAAATTTCGACTTAGTACCTCAAAATTTTGACTTAGTAACTCGAAATTTCGACATAATAACTCGAAATTTCGACTTTCTTTCTCGAATTTCGACTTAATAACTCGAAATTTTGACTTATTAACTCGAAATTTCGACTTACGAGATATTAAATCCTGTACACATTGTTAATGTTAAACACCCCCGTTTCATTATACCGCGGCTTTGAAAAAAGGTTCTCAAGAACCGTAAAAGCTATAAGCAGGTTATACAAATTGTGATAACATTGTGTAGAGGCTATGGTCATTATCGGCTTACATGTATCGTGTAAAAGCCAATGGCCTTCCTCGGTGTATTTTTTTCATATGTTCTTTCATTCTTTCTCTCTATATTGGCCAATGCTAATTTTTATCAAATATATCTCAAGAACTATAAAACTAGAGGCCCCAAACATGTGTATCATGTGTTTTCTGACTCATCAGGACGTCACGCATTCAATCCCGTATCAGTAAAATGAAAGCGGGCTAAAAGTCATATTTTGCAGTTTAAGCTCTTATGAAACTTTCTCATGAAATGATTGCTGTAAAAATCATTTATAGATCAAAGTACTGATAGCACTGGTTGGTCGGTTGTATTCGAGTGTGGATTGATGCATTTTTCGTTTTACGTTTAAATTCCTATACTATAAGCAAAACGTGTTGATCCTGATCAGACGCCGCGCTTGGTCGTTTAATTATCAATTGACTAAAAGTTGCTAACTACATGAGCTTCCCGCCTTCTGTTCTCCACCTGACTACTAATGACCATGTTCAAAATCCTTGTACCAGTTATTTATAGCCGCGCAAGTCTTTCCTTCTGACGTTAGTGTGCCATGTAGACTGAGTCGGTGAACATGGACATTGCAAAAAGTGTAGACCTGGATCAGACGCCGCAGAACAGAGCTTCATCAAATAACCGGTACCTTCATGGTGTAGATGGTCAGCGATAGTCACGTGGACAATAGCAGGCGAGAAGCTTCTGAACTAGTTACTTTGGGTCGACTGATAAAAAATCGACCCAAAAAATGTACGTAACGCTCGGGGTCTAGCAAACAGGTCGAGTGGCAAATGGTTCCTTCTCAAAATAAGCCATGACTTCTGGCGCTAAACATGCAAAAATATCCAAACTCCATATTTGAACCGTGATAATGAAGTTGTGGAAAGTTGGTTCTGAGGTCTGAGGTCTTCTTTCAACGCTGAGTTGACCATAACAAGATTCCTGTTAAGGCTACTCCCGATTCAGAGTTGAATACACATCGCAGATCACAGTCAGCTTTGAGTTATTATGTCGAAATTTCGAGATACTAAGTCGAAAGTTCGATTTATTAAGTTGAAATTTTGAGATAGTATGTCGAAATTTCGAATTATTATATCGAAATTTTGAGATACCAAGTCGAAATTTCGAGTTACTAAGTAGAAATTTCGAGTTAATAAGTCGAAATTCCGAGTCAATAAGTCGAAATTTAGACACCAAGTCGAACTTTGGAGTTAATAAGTCGAAATTTTGAAGTAATAAGTCGAAATTTCGAGATACTTAGTCGAGATTACGAGTTAATAAGTCAAAATTTCGAGATACTAAGTTGAAATTTCGAGATACTGAATCAAAATTACGAGATATTAAGTCGAAATTTCCAGATACTAGTCGAATTTTCGAGATACCTATCAAAAGAAATAAAAATTACCTGGCCCTTATGTATGGAAGCGTATTGGTACCCCCTTAAAGAGTTTTTCGCGACACAAATTTATATCGAGAAACACAATAATAACACGATATGTTGACATAGTTTTGTCGACAAATCATGATAAACCATGATAATAATGATATAAATTATCGTGTTCGCTGCATCTATGTATATTGATGTCGATATAAGTAATTACATATGGCGTTGTATAAATTGCGTGGAATTTTAATAACGAAGATTTCTTTTTTCGGCATTCTTCATGAAATCGCAATAATTTTATTTTCACTATCGCGAAACCTTTTGTCGTCATAAGGAATATCGGCGGGAATAAGTGACGTCACACAGTTGGACACAATAATGGCGGCTCATTCAGACTCCCATCAACAACGAGAAATCGGCCATCAGTCTAGAAATGTTAGTAAATTTCAAAATCTGCCAGCAATAGATCTATAAAGTTTTCAACACGCCTTTTGACATCATACGTGAATGTGCGCCCCACTGATATTGGCTCTACAGTGGGGCAAGGCCTGCTGTCCTTGCAGCAGGTTAGGGTAGACATCACGTGAATAAGACCGTGAAATGAACACCCCCTTACACCCCTTTTTATATAGAGAAAACTGGGGTTTACGTGGGTAAACAATATTTTTCTTATTTCTGCTCCAAGACATAGGTTGTGGGTACTCAATGAGGCGGTTCTAACGAGTACCCACAACCTATGTTTGCAGTATAAATAAGAAAAAATATTGCAGATTTTCGTCAGAAAAGTAGCCATTTTGGAGATGTAAAAATTTCCCTATATCGCACGGGTCTGTTATCGTAATGGAGGGGAAATTTTTTGTTTCGTAGGTTTCCCCACTTTCTTATTTTATAGAGGATCTTACATGAGTGTTCATGTATTATTGAATTTATTAAACGAGTTGAGGAAAAGGGATAAAATGCGAGGCTTTGCCGAGCATTTTATCCCTTTTCCACAACGAGTTTAATAAATTCAATAATACATGCGCACGAATGCAAGATTCTGTTTATCATATGACATTTAAAACGCATTTTATTCACGATTGTTTGCAAAAATAATATTCCGCCATTAGTTCACGCGACAGGGCTTGAGATGTCATTTCATCTCAATGTCGGGTAAAAGTCCCACAAAATTGGAAGCAACGTCTCCAAAATGACCTTTACAGTGTTGACGGGGACGTTAAACCTCAAATCAAACAAAATTAGTTCACGCGACGTCGTTAAGGACGTCGTACATGTAACGTTACTGGACGTATTTAGCTAATTTGCATATTTAATCCACTGGTGGATTATCGAAAATATTACATGGCGTTATTACACTCTCAGACGCGACGTCATATGATAAATTTATTTCTTTCTTTTTAATTTTATTTCTTCCCTGTCCCTCTCTTTCATCTCCTTTATTACACTCTTCTGGAGTCCATGTCTGTTGATCTGAACATTCATATTTGCCATTTGTCTATGGATTAATGCTTTTGGATTAACGCTTTGGTACTACGACCAAAACTACTTATTATCGCTTCTGTCTTTTTCTACCTTTCTCTGGAAGACAAAACAAAATGACCCATTAGGTTGACATGTCATTTAATCCAATACAATCAATCGCAATGGATTGATGTAAAAGAAGAAAAGAGGCCTTAATTATTATTATTTTTTTTCTCTCAAAAGAGGTTGGTAGTATGGTAGGTAGTTAGGTGGGTAGGTAGTAAGGAGGATTGTTTGAGTTTGTGCCCCACCAACAACTGGGGTAATATTCAGGCGAGACCTCGGTTTAAGACTCATCCGGAAGTCTGGAGCAGCCCATAATCGATCCAACGTTATCTGGTTTACAAATGGAATATGAATAGATGGCTTAATGAAAGGAGGAGGCCATTTTTCTGCTACCAAAAGCGTGCATGCCACCAGTCCCGCCAGTTCCGATCCTTCACATTAGAGATTACGACTTAGATTTCTTGAATATTAAGATATCCATTTCGCTTTCTGCAATAACTTTTCTAATTTCGCCGTGAAAGTAAGGTGCGATAATACAATACTGGGTGTTTGGACAACGCATTACACCAATTAAGTTTTACGTTATAAAAATATAACAAAATTTTTCATAACGAGATGTAATATATAACGGAATAAATATAACGTGTTATCGTGGTAATTTTGTAATAATTGCGGCTAACATTTTGTTGCAATAACATGATCTTTACACAGGTTTACGACAAAAATTGAATACCGAGTAAACTAGATAAGGGGGGTACCAATACGCTTCTATACTTATGCTCCATCGTATCTTTCAACTCTGAGTTGACCATAGCAAGATTCCTGTTATGGCTAATCCCAATTCAGAGTTGAATCATACACCAGATCACGGACTCAGCTTCGAGTTATTATGTCGAAATTTCGAGATACTGAGTCATAATCTGGAGTTATTATGTCGAAATTTCGAGATACAAAGTCGAATTTTCGAGTTATTAAGTCGAAATTTCGAGATTGTAAGTCGAAATTTCGAGTTACTTAGTCGAAATTTCGAGTTATTAATTAGCAATTTCGAGTTATTAATTCGAAATTTCGAGTACTTAGTCGAAATTTCGAGTTTATAAATCGAAATTTCGAGACACGAAGTCGAAATTTCGAGATACTAAGTCGAAATTTCGAGTTACTAAGTCGAAATTTGGAGTTGTTAAGTCGAAATTTCGAGATACTAAGTCGAAATTTCGAGATACCTATCAAAAGAAATAAAAGTGTACCTGGCCCTTATGCTCCATCGTACATATGTGAGCAACGTCATGTCAACATCATGAGACAACGTCATGAGTCAACGTCTTGAGACCACGTCATGAGATCACGTCATGAGACACGTCATGAAGAAACCGTGGCAGTTGTTCAAAGCAGCTTTAGTTTAACAAGCTCATTAATGGCTGAATTGTTAATTATTCTAGCAAGTGCAATAACAAATTCCTTTCTATTTTGCTGGAGAAACCTCTTTATAACACTATTGTTGGGGTCCAAAGCAGAAGCCTTATTAGTTAAAAAATCGTGTTATATCGAAACAAAAAGGTACAGATCATATAAAAAATGACAAAATGTATCGATTATATAGAAAAATGACCATTTATGGTCATTTTTCTATATAGACTATACATTTTTGGGATCCATCTTGAAATCGTGTTATATACAAACCGTGTTATAATGTACCGTGTTATAACGAGGTTGCGGTATACCCTTCTATTTTGCTGGGAAAATGTGAGTTGCTTTTGCATTTGAAAAAAAAAACTGTTCATATTTTTCCAGCAAAAATATTATCATATTTGCAATATTTCATGATCGAATTGTTAACAATACATTAACTCACGAAGTCGTTAGTTTTGTAATGGGTATTTGCGAAAAAGCAAACAGTTTTCCCTTGGCAGGGTTGGACCTAAACGGTTTACCAGTACTCAAGTTCGGTCGGTTTACATGTACCTAGTAATCTTGACGGAATTCAACATAACTCGTACTAAGTCTTACAGTTGTCAGGCCTTCTCGTAGAATGCAGTAGCCAACTCGTGATATCTCGCCATTATATCGTACTTTGTCGTAGCAAATCGTTTGTTTGTTTGTTTGATTTGAAGTTTAACGTACCCGTCAACACTTTATAGGTCGTTTTCGAGACGTTGCTTCCAAATTTTATGGGACTTTTACTCGACATTGAGATGAAATGACATCTCAAGCACTGTCGCCAAATGAAACCGATAGGGTTTATAAGCATTGAACGGTCCGACTCGCACCTCTTTGCCTCGGCAGGCTTAGATCAGCTAAGCAGTTTACCAGTACTCGTGTACGAATGGAGGTAGCAGTCTTCGTTTTGATTGGCTGTTTATGGACTTGCCTAACTTTGACCCTTGCCGTAGGTGTGATATAGGAAAATGGAACAGCAACCAAAGTCGCCAAAGGTAGCCAATGGCTCCAGGTGAAGTCGGCCGTAGTGGTTAACAGCACTGCTACCCAGATCATCTATTAACAGGGGGAACAAGCTATGTCAGAGCAGTGACGTCATAACCATTCGTAGGTTTGCCGGCGTTTACTACACAACAGGCATTTGCCACAAAAAGTAGGCGCAGTCGGTGCATTAGGTCATAAAAGAATCAAACATACTGAAATGTGGCCTTTTCTTTAAATAATTCGACATAAGCTGATTTGGCAATGATGTCGGAACTATCATTGTTTACAACGCCGAATCAAAACTTGTGGTGAAGCTATCGAAGCATTTTCAATTGTCTCCAGGTGGAATTATCTCACTGATTGGGTGCAAATATTGTTCGTTACCAACTGAAGTATGTTTTCTGAAGACTCGTAATGTACATATCTAGTTTGAAGCATTTTATTTACCCTATTTACACCAATATGGGCGCTTCTGAAATGGGTACGACATCTCTGCTATGACGTCGGTTGTCACCCCTGATTAATGAGCACGAGATCCCATACGAATTTGCAACGAGATTTACACGAGTTACGAGATCAGTACGTTTTTCATTCATAACCAAGCTTGAGGTGTTTGTGGACATTTTATTTACCCTAATAGAGGGCACAGATCAGCTTTCGCATCCGCACAGTCTGATCAGTGCTCTGCGGTCCCCACCAATCGGGGCTTGAAGAAAAAGATGGGCTGCATGATGCTTCCAAGCAGCGCTGAAACTGACCGAGCACGAGTACTGGTGAACCGCTCAGAGGATCTTAACCTGCCCAGGGAAAGCGGTGGTTTCATTGGGCGACAGAGCTTGAGATGTCATTTCATCTTAATGTCGGGTAAAAGTCCCACAAAATTGGAAGCAAGGTCTCCAAAATGACCTACACAGTGTTGATGGGGACGTTAAACTCAAATGAAACAAACAGTCTGATCAGTGCTCGCTGGTCGCACGAATCTTCTGTATCCTCGGGCTATCAGCAATTACACTGACCAGGCTGGGCAGATGCACAGGCTATTCTGTATTCTGTACCTTCTCTGAAAGCTCAGATTATGACATGCACTGGATCAGTTAACCCTTAAAACGCCTAGAAAAACCACATCTGAAAATGTCGTATGCTAAATCTTCTTTCGAACTTTTTAAAAATATTTTTGCATATAGGCAAACAGTGTGGATCCGGATCAGACTGCTCCAAGAGGAACAGTCTGATCTGGGTCCACACTGTTCGTAAAATGACTTTTAAAGTAAGAGCAGACGACAAAACAGACGACATTTGTCGTGATAGACATGTTATAGGTTAAAGGGGATGGCTACACATAGCAGATTTTTTCCGCCATTTTTCAAAGGGAGACAATTTTCGGGACTTCCTGATCACTTTTCTCCAAACTCTGTCCCACTGAAAAGGAGGGCTACTCTTAAAGCAAAGAAATGCTACTGAGGCCTGCTTTCAAAGGAAAGAATTTGCTCCCAAAAACAAATTTCTTTCTTTTAAGACTTGACCCCTATTGACATGGGAGACAAAAATAATTTTGCGGGAGTTGCCTCCGCTGAAGTGTATACCGATCCATTTGCGTAGTCCGATCAGAGTCTACGCTTTGCCTAGCTCAAAATGGATGCACATAGAGGATCTTACATGAGTCCTCATGTATTAAAGAATTTATTAAACGAGTTGAGGAAAAGGGATAAAATGCGAGGCTTTGCCGAGCAGTTTATCCCTTATCCTCAACGAGCACATGAGCACGAATGCAAGATTCTATTTATCATATGACATTTAAAACGCATTTTATTCACGATTGTTTACAAACAAATGTCAATATTCCGCCGTTAATAAACGTGACGTCGTTAAGGACGTATTAAATGTACCGTTACGGGACGTATCTAGCCAATTTGCATATTTAATCCACTAGTGGATTATCGAAAATATTACATGGCGTTATTACACTCTCCTACCCGAGGTCATATGATAAATTCATTTAATGTCTTTTTTTTTTTCTTTCTTTATTCGCAAAGGAAAGGCCAGTCTGTAAGTTCTGTGAAAAGATGTACAGACAGATTTGCCTTAAATGATTAAATACTGTTTTGGTACATATTTTGCATGTCTAATGTGCAGTTCATTTGGATGAGAGGTCAAAACATAAAAAAATACAGGTTTTGGTAATTACATGTCAAGTGATAAGAGAAATGATTAAGATATCAAGATGTATAATTATTTATAGAAAAAAGTCTTTGACGGCCCGTGGGAAAGACGAATGTGTGTATATACAGAGAGATATTAAAGATCTGCTGTCCATGAAAGTATGAACGCAGTGGATCGCGTGCAAAGTAAATTAACCCCGAATGGGTTCCGGTAAGCTTTGCTAGCGACCCGGTGTCGTTCGTACTTTCATGAAAAGCAGAAAAATTAAGGTTTATTTTTTATATTTTCATTCTTTACCTCTCATTATTGGGCGAAAAATGCTTATATGGCAAAATTTTAAAGCTGAAAAACATTTACACACTGTTTTTCTACAAATCGCGGAACGGCGTTGACGCCACCAACAACCGTAGAGAACCATGGTTGAGACTGGCGTCACTTGACGTCACAGAAAATCATATGACTCAATGCGTTCATGGAAGTATGAACTACATTGTTTTCTAAAGGTTTACATTAGGCTTGCACTGGAAATGTAAATATACATGGTTGTCTGTCATTTTTGTGCATACAATTTGTTTGTTTGCTTGCTTTGAGGTTTAACGTCCCCGTCAACACTGTAAAGGTAATTTTGGAGATGTTGCTTACAATTTTGTGGGACTTTTACCCGACATTGAGATGACATGACCTCTCAAGCCCTGTCGCCCAATTAAACCATAGGCACGGTTTATAAGCATGGACAGGCCAACTCGCACCGCTTTGCCTGGGCAGGCTTAGATCCTCTGAGCGGATTACCAGTTAGTAGTCGTGTGCGGGTCGGATTCAGCTCTGCTTGGACGCATCATGCAGCCCATATATTTTTTCAAGCCCCGATGGGCGGGGGCCGATCGTGCATGCAGTACAATTCCGCTATTAAGACCACCTAATATTAAGACTAAAGCTGCTTATGAAAGTTTATTGAGAAGGTTTCGGTTATTCTTTCTTTGTATGTTTTGCACACATTGTCTCATAATACGGGACCATCTTTGAGACTGTTCAAAAGTGGTCTTATAGACCACTTTTGAACAGTCCCAAAGTTGGTATTAATACATGATTTTACCGTACATAGTTTAGGTGGAACAAAAGCTTTTAAATCTAGGAAACGGTACAACGAAGAAAGCCTTGGAAGGTCTAAAGTGCTAATAAAAAGGCAAACATCATTCCTCCAAAGGTATCCACCATATTCAGATTGTGCCTAGGAGCTTCAGAAAATATATCAAATTTGTTACTGTCAGGTTAAACCGCTTACATTACGAAAATACGCCTATATAATTTTTACCCCCTTGAACCCCACTTTTATATAGTAAAACTGAGGTTTCCGGGGGTATACCTTATTTTTCTTATTTCTGCTCTAAAATATAGATTGTGGGTACTCGTTAGAACCGCCTCGATGAGGCGGTTATATAGATTGTGGGTACTCGTTAGAACCGCCTCGATGAGGCGGTTCTAACGAGTGCCCACAATCTATATTTTGAGCAGAAAAAAGAAAAATGTCAAAATTTTTCATCATAATTTTTCATTTTTTTTCGGTGATAAAGGTGGCAATGTATTTGTATAGGCGTGTTTACGGAATGACTATAAACTATATATAACTGGGCCCAGTTGTTTAAAGCATCTTTAGATTAACGAGGTTGTTAGTGGTCAAATTGTTAACTGTTCTAGTAGTAAGTACAATATCTAATACCCTGGTATTTTTGTTGAAAAAAGGTGAGCAGCTTTTGCAGATGCAAAAGCTGCTCACATTTTTTCAGCAAAAATATTAGCATATTTGCTTTTTTTCACTGTCAAAGTTTTAACGATACGTTAACTAACGACGTCGGTAGTTTTGAACGACTGGCCCCAGATGAAGTAGTTGTTGATCATATTTGAGTGATACGGACCATATACCAGAATCTGCAGGTACTACAATTGTAAGGGCATTTCACAACATTTACATTTCCAGTGTAAAGTCTAATGTAAACCTATAGAAACCACGTAGTTCATACTTGCATGAACGCATCGAGTTACGTGATTTTCAGTGACGTCAAGTGACGTCAGTTTAAACCATGGTACTCTATGGACGTTGGTGACGTCAACGCTGTTCCGCTCTTTGTAGAAAAAAAAAACAGCGTGTAAATGTTTTTTAGCTTTAAGAGTTTGAAGGGCGTATCTCCAGTTACAATGAGAAAAATATTCTACCTCAATACGAAAACACGCCTATACGAATACACTTTTAATTTTAGTGCAGAAACAAACCCGAATATTTTAGATGAAATAAACAGATATTTTCTTATTTCAGCTCAAAACATAGATTGATGGTACACGTTAGAACCGCCTCATCGAGGCGGTTCTAACATTTACCCGCAATCTATTTTTTATAGTAGAAATAAGAAAAATAACAACGGTGCAACGTCATGACGTTTATGCAACGTCACATCTACGTCGGTACAACATTATGACGTTGCACCGACGTTGATTTGACGTTGCCATAGCGACGTGTGCCTGGTGGGATGTACACACGTCAGAGGCCTACATTCTGTTTGATACGGTTCAAATGAAGACTTGGTTTGATACACATCATTGTTTAAGTCATAGAACAGCTCTAATGTGTGATTCGTTGAGTAATAAATCACGGTTCGGAAGTCAGTTACAAAGTAGATGAAATCAGAAGCGTGTAGCGCGTGTGAAATGTCGACAAACAACTGACCGACAAACTGTGACTGATCACTCAACAAATCACACACTAGATCTGATCTGTTTCGATTCTAACACACTAAAAGTCGACAATGTTGTTCTTTCCTTCAAATTCTACCAGTTTTCTACAGAAAAGCCCGCCAACATTACTGACTTTGACAATTACAGAAGATCCGCTTTATAATTACATTCGTTATAACGGCAAAACTCGTTATAACGACAATTTCAATAGAACGAATTCTTAGTTCAAGGTTTAGCCTCGATTCCGAGCCCTTGGGTCGGAAATGCCCAAATCGAGTCCATACTCATGAAAGATTCTTGTAATTTAATGCTCCAAGAAACAAACGTAATAGCCATTTGTTAGAATTCTTAGTTCAAGGTTTAGCCTCGATTCCGAGCCCTTGGGTTGGAAATGCCCAAATCGAGTCCATACTCATGAAAGATTCTTGAAATTTAATACTCCAAGAAACAAACGTTATAGACATTTGTTCGAATCGCCTCATCGAGGCGATTCTAACAAATGTCGATAACATTTGTATCTTGCAAAAATGGTGTGGAAAAGACCTTTTATAACTTACTTTCTTGCACACCAGACAAGGAAATCCGCGATTTTACCCTGGGATAGAAATTTATGTTCTGACCCTGGTGTTCCGACCCCAAATCGAATATAATCGTGTGTTTGATAAATGCACTGGTTGATTACGACCTTGTGTGCGCCGTTGTTAAGGTTGACGTCATGCACGATCCATGACGTCACTTTACATTCCTGCAGTGTCAACATAATATGGCTGACGTTGGTAACCGAAGTGACTGCAGCATTGAAATGGCAAGAAATGGAAGGTATGCAAGAAAAAGAATCCAATATGGATGTGAGGGGTGGATAGAAAAATCCTTCCCTCGGGATCACTGTCCGGCATCACTCGGCAAGCCTCGTGATGCCGTTCAGTGACCCTTGGGACGGATTTTTCTATCCATCCCTCACACCCATATAAGATTCTTATAATATTCCTAACTGGGATTCTTTATAACGACCGATTTATTATAACGGCACAATAATACGGAACATTAACTGTCGTTATAGCGCGGGTCCTCTGCACATCCATAACGTTACGTCATAGAATTTTAGAGTGACTAAATAAAACTGCGGAGTATAGCGTCACGCTCTTCTATGGAACAGTATTAAGGTAAAAACTCAATTATGCAATGTGCAATTACAATATGAATTGTTGAAACCGCACTTTGCATTATGAACCTTTCCATATCTTTCTACTTTATTCGAATATGCAACATGCACATTCTAATTTGAGACCTTTGTATTTAAATATGGCATTTGGACGTCCTATTTTGCATTATTCAGTTTCGATTCTGCTGTGGTTAGACGGGGTACCAGTCATTGAGGTGACGGTAACGTTCGGTAATGTCCGTGGATTTGCCGTATTTTTTCCGATGACAAGCGTCCGTTTGAGAAGATCGCATTCGCTTTTCCAGGGGCCAAATTCAAGCCAGCAGCGATAAATTTTATCCAGCTATTCAATAATTCGGATATTTACAATAATGTGTACGTTTGCATCTTTAAAATAAATTTTACAGCGCGGTTCCTTATTTATGAGAAACAGGATTTTTATTTAAAAATTAATACTTGTTTGACGTAGGGGAAAATACTCTATCGTTGAACATTTACTAAATTACCATGAGGGATTAGTCTGTGCCGAATCCGTGGATTTGAAATGAGCAATTATTGTTAAAATTGATTAATTCATACAACTTTCATAAATCTGATCCTTCTGAGGTGTTACTTATAAAGATATTATTTACTAATTGCAACCTCACTCAAAACTCAAATGTTTGGATATTATAGAAGTATGTATATGTCCGCACAGCGTATCGCCGATCGATACAAAACCAGTTTGTCTCTCTGTTCACCGGCAACGGGGATTCGTTCCCTGGGACCTCACCAGCTGACCACACGGGGAATTTGGAAAACAACAACTAGTTCCCCAATTCCCATTGTAATTCTGATGTAAATACTTCATCCATTAACATGAACAGTACTTACTCATTCTCAGCCCCGACCCATAACCATAGAAACGCACCTGTGGTCACAATGACAGCTGTCCTATTCATATGTCCGTCTGTCTGTCTTCATAAGTTAGACTGGGGCAGGATAGCTTTCATCCAACAGAATCACAACGCGAAAATATTAGCTGGTCGTCTGTCAGTTCGTCCGTCCGTCCGTCTGTCTTCAGCCAGCAAAACCTTGCTAATCTAGTGTCGCGACTGTCTTAACCAGCCTACTACATATTTCTTCAAGTTCTACATGTAACGATTTGGCAAATGGAGTGGCTGAATCCAAACCATTTTGTACTTACATGTATTTCCATGTATTAGGTCTACACCAAAGTTTTTTTTCTTCTTGTTTTATTACAGTGAGACCGCGTACAGCGTACCCAGGTTTACCTGGCGGAACTTAACGACATTATCTATTTATTTATTTATTTATTTACTTATTATTAGTTTACAGAATCCAGAAAAAAAATGTTTTTGATGCATTAGATTTGTACATTTTACCGCCGAAAAATACAACAACAAAAATTGAAAGATGAAAAGTCGTGATGATATTTTTCTGACTGTTGCTTAAAATATACATGTTGGGTACACGTTAGAAGCGCCTCTTCGATCCCATTTTAACGATTACCCACAATCTATATTTTGGAGTAGAAATGAGAAAAATAATGTTTACTCCTGTCAATCCCAGTTTTACCCTATAAAAGTGGGGATCAAGTGTGTGTGTGGGGGGGGGGGGGGGGGGGGGGGGTAAGAATTATAAAGATGTTATTTTATGGTGGGATGCGCTTGGTATGTGAGTGCGTTTTTAGTTTTACGTCTCGACAACAGCTAAGGTCATACGGAGATGGGACCTTGGTTTAAAGACTCATCCGAAATTCTGGAGAAGCCGGGGTCGATCCTGCGATCCCTGGTTAATGAGGCGAGTAGCATAACCACTACACCACAGAGGCTTCCAGCGCTTGATATGTTACATTGTAGCAGGTGCGGGTTTTCCACCTGCACTCCGGTATGAAAGAATTTGCTGCGCGTTGTGTTTTTCTCAAACAAGAGGGCCATGATGGCCCTGGATCGCTCACCTGACCCATATGATAGAGTTACAAGTGGGCCTCTGGGAGGGCCATTATTGACCCCAGGGCTACAATGTGCATAATGTTGAGGGAGGTCTAAAAAGGTGAAGCTTCATACCAAATATCAACAAAGCCTATAATTTGAACAATCTTGGCAAAGGTCCACTAGATGAAGCTACACACCAAATATCAAAGACCTGGGCCTTGGGGTTTCAGAGACCATTTTTTAAAGATATTCCCTACATAGCCTATGTAAAACCAAATGGCCCCGGGGCGGGGACATTTTTGGCCTCAGAGCTATAATTTAAAGAATCTTGATAGAGGTCCACTAGATGAAGCTTCACACCAAATATTAAAGACCTAGGGTTTGCTGTTTCAGAGAAGAAGATTTCCAAAGATTATCTCTATATATAAGTCTATGTAAAACCAAAGGGCCCCAGGGCAGGGGCTATAACTTGAACAATCTTGGTAGAGGTCCACTAGCTGAAGCTTCATACCAAATATCAAAAACATGGCCCTTACGGTTTCAGAGAAGAAAATTTTTAAAGATTTTCCCTATATAAGCCTATGAAAAATCAAAGGGTCCCGGGGCGGGGGCATTTTTGGCCCCAGCACTATAATTTGAACAATCTTCGTAGGGGTCCACAAGATGAAGCCTCATACCAAATATCAAAGACCTGGGCCTTGCGGTTTCAGAGAAGAAGATATTTCAAGATTTTCCATATATAAGCCCATGTAAAACCAAAGGGCCCCCGAGCAGGGGCATTTTTGGCCCCAGGGCTATAATATGAATAATCTTGGTAGGGGTCCACTAGGTGAAGCTTCATACCAAATATCAAAGACCTAGGCCTTGCGGTTTCAGAGAAGAAGATTTTTAAAGATTTTTCCTATTCACTAAAGTTAAGCCCATGTAAAACCAAAGGGCCCCGGGGCGGGGGCATTTTTGGCCCCAGCACTATAATTTGAACAATCTTGGTAAGGGTCCCCTAGATGAAGCTTCATACCAAATATCAAAGAACTGGGCTTTGCGGTTTCAGAGAAGAAGATTTTTAAAGATTTTCCCTATATAAGCCCATGTAAAACCAAAGGGCCCCAGAGCGGGGGCATTTTTGGCCCCAGCACTATAATTTGGACAATCTTGGTAGGGGTCCACTAGATGAAGCTTCATACCAAATATCAAAGACCTGGGCCTTGCGGTTTCAGAGAAGAAGATTTTTTAAGTTTTTGGTGAAAAAAAATCTATTTTTGGCTCCTATGACCTAGATGTGCAACGGACCGGAACCATTTGAACAACTTTGAAAGGGGACCACCATTCCTGTGAAGTTTGGTCAAAATCCGATCAGTGGTTTAGGAGGAGATGTCGTTTGAAGAAATTGTTTACGGACGCACGGACGCACGCACGGACTGACGACGGACGACGGACGAAAAGTGATCCCAAAAGCTCACCTCGTCACTACGTGACGGTGAGCTAAAAAGTGGAAACCTTTGCGTTTTGTCACTTGAAGCCAAAAATCTAGTATAAAAAGTCAGATAGTTTTCTATTTTCTTATAAATTAATGAATGCATTTAACACAAACAGTTACGAACATCTATATAAACATGTGACAAAACAAACTGGGAATCAGACCCCCGGCCATCGGGGCTTGAAGAAGTAGATGGGCTGCATGAACTGAAACCGACCCGCACACCAGTACTGGTAAACCGCTTAGAGGATCTAAGTCTACCGAGCCAAAGCGGTGCTTACAAACCCTATTGGTTTCATTGGGCGACAGGGCTTGGAGATGTCATTTCATCTCAGTGTCGGGTAAAAGTCCCATAAAAGTGGAAGCAACGTCTCCAAAATGATCTATACTGTGTTGAAGGTGACGTTAAACATCAAATCAAACAACAGAACCAAAATGCCTAGTTTTAGAATTCCGTTGGATATGCCCTAAATCAGAAATAAATGTTAGAGGGAACGTAAGTCGTTTCTCATCACAGGTGTTTCTCATCTGAAAGCATTTTCACAAAAGAGAGTTGTAACTATGTTTGATGGTGATCATAAAGGAGCAGTCTCACCAAGGTCTACACGACATTGGACAGGAGCCTTTCTGTGCCATACAAAATTATTATAAGTATTTACAACAAATTTATATTTTAGAGGTGCAATGGCCTGAACACATTTGCGATATATTTAGATAAAACTTGGACACAAAACAAACACAGCAAAGCTGATTCCTGGTCTGACATATAAAATAAAAATTATGTGTAAATGATTTTATCGGCAAGGGTGTAATGTCCCCAAATCGTCCGTTTTATGCCAAAAATATAGTTCTCTCGTTTCTTTCACTCCTCCGTGTCACCAATACGCTTGCAGATTCTTTTTGGTATCTTCCGAATACAGGCGGACGTTTACGGAAAATCGATCACAGCGCCACTTAACGAGAATAATGAGAACTAGAAGAAGGAGAAGCGGAATATTTTGCACAATTGTAACTGAATATAGCATAACAGAATATCAAAATTGCATATTGCAATCTCAATGTTGCATAATTGAGTTTTTACCTAAATCCTGTTCCATACTCTTCCGTTACAGTGATTTGTTTCAGATTAAACATCACGCGAACAAATCCGTGAAATGAAACCCCCATAAACCCCACTTTATATAGAGAAGGGGTATACCTTATTTTTCTTCTTTCTGCTCCAAGACACAGGCTGTGGGTACTCGTTAGAACCGCCTCAGTGAGGCGGTTCTAACGAGCACCCACAACATATGTTTGCAATATAAATAAGAAAAATATCACGTATTTTCATCAGAAAAATAGCCATGTTGGAGATGTGAAAAAATGCGCTTTGTTATCGTTATGTAACAGCTTTATACAGCCGCGCCGTGTTATAACTTTCAGCCGTAACAAGTGCAGGTTTTCCCACAGTTTTTGGCGATGAACTTTAAGTCCATGATAGATTTGATATGCTTCCAGATAACACGCTTCCTCCTTTTAATATTTAAATAGGACGACAAAACATTACAGTAAGTAAATTCTCCTCTTTTATTTTTGAGCACTAATAAGGAAAATGAGGCACTTCTTTTTCGCTATGACTCTGCGCTTCTCAAAGCAGTTTGTGGGCACTTGGGTGAGGCGAAGGTGATATGTATCTTGCGTCACCTGGGCGTCCAACAGACATTGGCTTACAGTTGGTTTTGTTTGTTTGATTTGAGGTTTAACGTTCCCGTCAACACTGTAAAGGTCCTTTTGGAGACGTTGCTTCCAATTTTGTGGGACTTTTACCCGACAATGAGATGAAATGACATCACAAGCCCTGTCGCACAATCCAATAGGGTTTATTAGTATGGACGGTCCGCCTCGCACCGCGGTTCCTGGACAGACTTAGATCCTCTAAGCGGTTTACCAGTACTAATGTGTGGGTCGGATTCAGCTCTGCGTGGAAGCATCATGCAGCCCATACAGTTGGGCAAAGCCAGCTGTCCTTGCGTAGATGGGGAATATTGGAATTTCGTCAGTTTTTGCACTTTCATTCATTTGCTTTTTTGTTTGTTTGTTGTTGTTGTTGTTTTCGCCCGTGTCCTTTATTTTATCTCCTCTACTTAAGAAATAGATCAGCTCTAACTGTGATTTGTTGAGTAATAAATCACAGTTTGGAGGTCAGTTGTAAAGGAGACAAATCACGAGCGCGTAGCGCGCGTGATTTTTCTACTTAAAACTGACCGACAAACTGTGATTTATTACACAACAAATCACAAACTAGAGCTGATATATTTCGATTCTAACAGGCTGAAAATCGGCAATAATGCTGTTGTTTCCTTCAGAATCGCACAACTTTTCGCCATTGTAAGAAGAAATCCCGCTAAAATTATCGACTGAAACACATGCATTTATATCCTATTCTAACGTTTTCGATGCGAAAAAATGACCACGTCAAGAATATCGACTAGTGACGTCATAAATTTGCATGTTTTAATGACGTCACCCATCACGCTCTTACCTGATTTGTTGAAGAATAAAACACAGTTATTTTCCATTGGCTATATAGGCGTGCTGTGTTAGAATGTCTCTTCTATCTCTTTTCTCTCTGTCTCTGGGAGACGACACAAAATAACCCACAAGGACTGACGTGTTACACCCATAAGATGTCAATCACGACAATTGTCATCTACTTTGTCGTCTGCTGGTTTTTTAAACGTCATCTTTTTTGCAAACGGTGTGGAGGAGTCTGATTTGGGTCCACACTGTTTGCCTGTATCCAAAATATTTTTAAATGTTTTCAAAACGATTGAAAACATCACGTGAACAAGTCCGTGAAGTAAAGACACACCCCCCCCCCCCCCTATAAACCCCACTTTATGTGGAGGAAACTGGGGTTTACGGGTGTAAACATTATTTTCCTTATTTCTGCTCCAAGGCATATGTTGTGGGTACTCGTTAGAACCGCCTCAATGAGGCGGTTCTAACGAGCACCCAAAACCTATGTTTGGAGTATAAATAAGAAAAATATCACAAATTTTCATCAGAAAAATTACCTTTTTTGAGGTTTGAAAAATGCACTATAATACGCGGATGTGTTCTCGTCAAGAAAATCAGCAAACGACATAAGCAGACGACATTTTCAGATGTAGCTTTTTTCGGTCTCTTAAGGTATAATTGATACTTACATTATTTCGTGATTGACTCTTTAAAAGTGTAAATTTTTACGCAACTGGAACCGGGCTTTGCTTTGCGTTTTGTTTCGACGTTTATGAGTCCGGGCTGTGTGAATATGTGGGTTGAGATATAACAACGTTTTGTTTGGAGAAAAAGAAGTATTGTCCGGAGAAAAAGACCGAATTATTCACTTGTCGCTATGAATATATGACATTCAAGTGTTCTAAATACTGGTCACTATATAAGAATCTTATATGGGTGCGAGGGGTGGATGGAAAAATCCGTCCCGAGGGTCACTGTCCGGCATCACGAGGCTTGCCGAGTGATGCCGGACAGTGATCCTGAGGAACGGATTTTTCTATCCACCCCTCACACGCTAGAATCTTTTTCTTGCACACCTTTCATATCTGAGCATGGGTTTTTAATAATACAGTCAAATACAGTGACGTCATATATCGTGATGTGACGTCAACCTTAATGCGGTCCATATCAGGTGCATATCAAACACGTGAGAATATTAAATTTTTACACTGTCCCTGGGTAACAACACTAGGGTCATTACTGAATTTCTATTCCAGGCTAAATCAGGTATATCCTTATCTGGTTTTTGTTTGTTTGATTGAGTTTTAATGTACCCGTCAACACTGTATAGGTCATTTCTGAGATGTTGCTTCCAATTTTGTGGGACTTTAACCCTACATTGAGATGAAATGACATCTCAAGCCCTGTCGACCAATGAAACCAAAAGGGTTTATTAGTATGGACGTTCCGCCTCGCACCGCGGTTCCTGGACAGGCTTAGCTCCTCTAAGCGGTTTACCAGTACTAGTGTGCGGGCCGGAATTAGCTTTGCGTGGAAGCATCATGCAGCCCATATATTTCTTCAAGCCCCTATGGGCGGGGGCCGTTCTTATCTTGTCAGCACAGGTCTTATTGTAGGATTTGCGATGCGCCGGCTCATATGTTCCCAGTAATGACGACCTTTCTATTTCATTCATAGCACACTCGACACAATAAAGTACGGAACCCTGGAAGGGACATGCAATTTATTTTCATATGTTGTACGAACAAGATAATATCTTGTGCGCACAAGATATTATCTTGTGCAAACAACATAATATCTTGTGCGCAAAAGTTTTTTTTCTTGTGCCCGCAAAATAATAGCTTGTTGACACAACTTAATATCTTGTAAGCACAATATATTATATTGTGTGATCAACATATATAGATCTTTTTCCTTGTGCGCACAACATATTTTCTTGTTCGCACATTATATAATCTTGTTCGCACAACATATTATCTTATTTTCACAACATGTTGTGCGAACAACATAATAACTTGGTGCGCACAACATATTATATTGTGCGCGTCCGCACAAGATCTATGTTTTGCAAACAAGATATTATCTGGTGCGCACAAGATAATATCTTAAGTGCACAAGATATTATGTTGTCCGCACAAGATATTTTATGTTGTCCGCACAAGACAATATCTTGTGCGCTATCTTTTGCTTACAACATATTATCTTGTGCGCACAACTTAATATCTTGTTCGCACAACTTAATATCTTGTTCGCAAAAATATTAAAAAGAAAATACATGTCCCTTCCCGGGTCCAGTAAACAAGAGGGTCAAGATGTTCCTTTCTTGCACACCAGACAAGGAAATCCGTGATTTTACCCTGGGATAGAAATTTATGTTCTGACCCTGGTGTTCCGACCCAGGCAACTAACATAAAATGCGCTTCAATTCTATTCAACTGCCGGAACTACTTCCGCACTACTTTTATTTTGTAAACAATATACATGTGCAAGCTGTCAAAAATTACCGGAGGTGATGTGCAAGAAAAAGAATCCAGTATGGGTTTCTGTTGCAGATGGGCGTTTCCAACCCTCGGAATGACCGTGCTGAGCGGAACCTCGGCGTAGCCTCGGTTCCGCTCAGCACGGTCATCCGTCGGGTTGGAAACGCTCATCTGCAACAGAACCCCATATCAGATTCTTATAATCTCTCACCTGAAATTTCAGGAAGTTCCAATCTTTACTGAAGGTAAAAAACAGTTATTTTCAGCATTCAAGGAGATATTACTACATGAGAGATAGGCAGGCATCACCAGTTTTCAATCTCATCCGAACTTTCATTCCCAACAAATTTATATGCTAGTTTCAGGAAGATTCTATCAAAACTAAAGGACTAATGGTACAAAATAGTTATTTTTAGCAAAAAAAAAGGTTACTTACACTTTGACTAATGTGCCAACAATGTTAGTTTGCAAACTCATTTAAGCTTTTATCCCTAACTTATATGTAAGTTTCAGGAAAATCTGTTCAAAATGATGATGACAGTATGATAAATAGGCCAACCTCACCAGTTTTAAATATCATCCAAGCTTTTATCCCTGACTTACTTGTTTGTGAGTTTCAAGAAGATCCTATCAAAACTAAAGGGGCAACAGTGATGACAAGGTCGAAAATAAGCAGCCAAGCAGGGGACATAACTCTGTGATTAATTGACTGACATCGCTAGTTTTCGAACACATCTGAGATTTTATCCCTGACTTACTTACATATAATTATCAAGAAGATCGAATGCAAACTGAAGGGGTTACGGTCAAAAAGGGACGTTTTCTGCAATCAAAGGGACGTAACTCTATGATAAATAGGCTGACCTCGTCAGTTCTCGAACTCATTCAACATTTTATCCTTCCCTTACTTACATGTAAGTTTTATGAAGATCCAATAAAAACTGAAGGAGCTACGGGGATGGCGAGGTTAAAAATAAGCATTTTCTGTAATGAAGGGGGACGCAGCTCTTTGAAATATAGGCAGACCTCACCAATTTTTGAACTCAGCTAAGGTTTTATCCCTTACTTACTTACATGTATGTTTCAAAAAGATCCGATGAAAACTATGGGGCTATGATGATGACAAGGTCAAAAATAGGCATTTTCAGCAGTAAAGGGGACGTAATTCTACGATAGATAGGCCAACCTCCTCAGTTTTCGCACTCATCCAAGCTTTTATGACTGACTTTCTTGTTCGTAAGAGTCAAGAAGTTTCGATCAAATCTGGCTACGGTGATGACAAGGTCCAAAATAAGCATTTTCAGCAAAGTAGGGAGAAATCGACCGACATCGCTAGTTTTTGAACTCATCCAAGCTTTCAACCTTGGCCTACATGTATGTAAATTTCAGGAAGTTCCGATCAAAACTGAAGGGGCTATTGTGATGACAATGTCAATAATAGACATTTTCTATTATCAAGGGGGACATAACTCTCTGAAATATTGACAGACCTCGCCAATTTTTAACTAACCAAAGCTTTTATCCCTTACTTACATACATGTAAGTTCCAAAACTGAAGGGGCTATGCTGATGACATGGTCAAAATAGGCATTTTCAGCAGTAAATGGGGCGTAACACTACGATAGATATGCCAACCTCGTCAGTTGTCGAACCATTTCGAGCTTTTATCCCTTACTAACTTGTTCATAAGTTTCAAAAAGATTCGATCAAAACTGAAGTTACTACGATGATTGCAAGGTCCAAAACAAGCTTTTTCAGCAAATTAGGGGACATAACCATGAGTTATTAATCGACATCACTAGTTTTCGACCTCATCCGAGCCTTTTACCCTGATTTACTTGTTTTTAAGTTTCAGGTAGATCCGATCAGAACTGAAGGAGCTACGGTGATGACAAGGTCACAAATAGGCATTTTAGCAATTAAGGGGACGTAACTCTATGATTAATAGGCCATCTTCGCCGGTTTTCGAATTTATCCGAGATTTTATCCCCAGCCACCTTACATATAAGTTTCAGAAAGATCGGATCAAAACTGAAGGCGCTACGGTGATGTCAAGCATTTTCCCATTGTAAGTCTATGGAAAATTGTGGTTGCCATAGCAACCAAAGTTTTTATTCAATTTGGATAAAAAGCTAAATTCTTCGTTGCCCAATCAGATGCATGCTATAGATAGGAAATGATTGAGATCAGCATGCAGGCTGCAGAGATATAACTGGTCAAAGGCGCTCATGGACATACGACGGACAGACGACGCATGGCGGTCGACCAGCCATACTATAAGCTCCCCTGGAGCCTTCGGCCAAGGTGAGCTAAATTAGGCATTTACAGCAATCCAAGGGACGTAACTCTATGATAAGTGGGCCGACCTGGCCGGTTTTCAAACTCATCCGAGTTTTTATCCTCAGCCACCTTACATATAGGATTCAGAATGATCCGATCCAAACTGCAGGCGCTACGGTGATGACAAGGGCAAAAATAGGCATTTTCATCAATGAAAGGGACGTAACTCTATGATAAATGGACCGACTTGGCCGATGTTCGAACTCATCCGCGTTTTAATCCCCAGTCACCTAACATATAAGTTTCAGAAAGATCCGATCAAAACTGAAGGGGCTACAGCGATGACAATATCAAAAAATAGGCATTTTCAGCAATCAAAGTCTCGTAACTGTACGATAAATGGGTCGATTTGGCAGGATTTAAAATTCATCCGAGTTTTTACACCCAGCCACCTTACATATAAGTTTCAGAAAGTTTTGATCAAAACTGAAGGGGCTACGCTGATGACAAGGTAAAAAATAGACATTTTCAGCAATGAAAGGGACGTAACTCTATGATAAATGGACCGACTTGGCCGATGTTCGAACTCATCAGCGTTTTAATCCCCAGCCACCTAACATATAAATTTCAGAAAGATCCGAACAAAACTGAAGGGGCTACGGTGATGACAATTCAAAAATAGCCATTTTCAGCAATCAAAGGGCCGTTACTCTATGATAGATAGGCCGACTTAGCCCGTTTTTGAACTAGTCCGAGTTGTTATCCCCAGTCACCTTACATAAAAGTTTCAGAAAGATTTGATCAAAACTGAAGGGGCTACGCTGATGACAAGGTAAAAAATAGACATTTTCAGCAATGAAAGAGACGTTACTCTTATGATAAATGGGCCGACTTGGTCGGTGTTTGAACTAATCCAAGTTTTCACCCCCAGCCACCTTATATATAAGTTTCAGAAAGATCCGATCAAAACTGAAGGCGCTACGGTGATGACAAGCATTTTTCCATTGTAAGTCTATGAGACCTTATGGTTGCCATAGCAATGACAGTTATACTGTGATTTAAAAAAAAGCTTACGCCATCAATGCCCCACCAGAGGCATGCTACAGATGAGAAATGGTTGAGAACAGCCTGCAGGTTGCAGCGATATAACTGATCAAAGGTCTGGAAGGATGGACACCGGACGACAGAGGGACGACGGACGACCCACTATACTATAAGCTCCCCTGGAGCCTTCGGCCCAGGTGAGCTAAAAAGCGCGCCAGTCAGCATTATCTGTTAATGTCAGTTAAGACAAGAACAACATAGTACGAGGGCGAGGCAACAAAAACCAGCTTTACTTATTTCTGGATGAGATCTCTTCTTTTCGATGTAGTTACCATCATTTCAAGTTTGGGACTAGGAGCTAAGTCCGGAGAACAGGCGGGGTGCGGTATTGGCTCGCACCCATTCCACCCGACAGCATCCAAGGCAATTTTGCAAGTGTGGATTCTTGCATTGTCCTATTGGAGCAGAATCCGTTTGGAGAGTTTACGTCGGCGTTTTTCTCGGATCGCAGTTCTCCGTTGGGCGAGCAAATGTGCACAAGACGCACCTGTTATTTTACTTTTGTCTGCTAGAAAAGGCAACATAATGACGCCTTCTGCATCCCAAAATGCACATGCCATAACCTTGCCAGCAGAGGGTTGCGTTTTGAACTTCTTTGGCCTCAGAGACCCCGGCCCTACCCGCTGGTGACTTTGAGTTTTATTCTCTGGCTCATAATAATGGACCCAGGTCTCATCGTCAGTCACCAGACGTGAAAGAAAATCATCTCTCATTACTCTAAACCGCTTCAACAATGTCCTGCATACAGATGCTCTGGTTGCCATTTGCTCGTTGTTAAGGAATTTTGGGACCCATCGGGCTGTTAGGTTGCGCATACCCAAGTGATCATGTAAAATTGTTGAAACGCCACCATGTTAAATGTGTAATGCATTCGCTTTTGCTTCCACCTTAATTCGCCTATCAGAGTACACCAGATCCCGTACTTTGTTACACATTTCTTCATCGGTGGCATCTGATGGGCGCCCAGACCTGGCTTCGACTTCTAAAGACGTTCTAACGCGTTTGAATTCCCCAACATAGACTTTAATTTGTGCATACGATGGTGCAGAAGACCCATAAACATTGGTCAACTCGCAATGTATTTCCTGACCAGTTTTCCCTTTCAAATACAAGAACCGAATTACAGCACGGTACTCAACCTTTGACGAAAAGCTTGCTTTTGCATCGCTAGCCATGTTTGATGTTCAATTAAGAAATGATTTTTTCGGCTGTTCATGAAAGTTTGAGCGCAGTGGGTCGCCTGCAAAGTGAATGAATTCCGAAGGGCTCATGTAAACTTTGCTAGCAACCCGCTGTTGTTAATACGTTCGTGAACAGCAGAAAAATATCTCGTGTGTGAATGACACGATAAGGGTGCAATTTTGCCCTCATGCCTAAAACATGTTTTGAAACAAGGCATGATAGGTCAACTGGAAATGGGAATGGCTGGTTTCTCATTGACTTGCCCTCGCAAATATTTTACGTGTATGCTCGGATCCTAATAAACAAACCGCCTCAATGAGGCGGTTCTAACGAGCACCCGCAACCTATATTTGCAGTATACGTAAATAAGAAAATATAACGGATTTTTATGGATTCCGTTTTACTATTTAATTCATAATTATAGATATCCATAATTCGATTTATGGATATCCATATTTCGAATTATGGATATCCATAAATCAGCTGAATAATAGATATCCATAAATCGAATTATGGATATCCATAATTCGATTAACGGATATCAATAATTCAGATCGATTTATGGATATCCATAATCCGAATTCGAATTATTGATAAACATTATTCAGCTGATTTATGGATATCCATAATTCAATTTATGGATATCCATTAATTGAATTATGGACATCTATGAATCGGAGTGAATTTATGATATCCATATTTCGAATTATGGATACCCATGATTCACCGCAAAAGCCTTCGGTTTCAGTTATTATTTATTTTATTTATTTGCAAAGACGAATTATTGATAACCATAATTCGAATTATGGATATCCATAAATAGACCGAATTATGGATATCTATATTTCGAGTAAATGATATCCATAATTCGAATTACTGATATCCATAAATCAGCCGAATAATGGCTATCCATAATTCGAAATATTATATAGATATCCATAAATCGAATAATGGATATTATAATTCGATTTATGGATATTATTAAATCAGATTGAATTATGGATATCCATAATTCGAATTATTGATATCATTAATTCAAATTATGGATATCCAAAAATAAATATGGATATCCATAAATAATTATGGACATCCATAATTCGATTTATGGATATCACTAATTCAATTTATGGATATCCATAAATAATTATTGATATCTATTAATAGGGAATAAATAGTAAAACAGCGCCCCATAGATTTTCACCACAGAAAAGTAGCTTTTTTGGAGGTGTGAAAAAATACTCTATGTCGTAATGTGTTTCAGATAAGTATGCACAGCACGTTCCTTTTGCTGACTTTGATTACCGGGGTTGTGGCGGACTACCAGTGTTTATGTAATAAAATACTCTATGTCGTAATGTGTTTCAGATAAGTATGTACAGCACGCTCCTTTTGCTGACTTTGATTACCGGGGTTGTGGCGGATTACCAGTGTTTATGTAATAAAATACTCTATGTCGTAATGTGTTTCAGGTAAGTATGCACAGCACGTTCCTTTTGCTGACTTTGCATCACGAAAACACGCCTATATAATTTTGACCCCTTTGAACCCCACTTTTATATAGTAAAACGGGGGTTTCCGGGGGTATACCTTATTTTTCTTATTTCTGCTCTAAAATATAGATTGTGGGTACTCGTTAAAACCGCCTCGATGAGGCGGTTCTAACGAGTGCCCACAATCTATATTTAGAACAGAAATAAGAAATATATCACAATTTTTCAGCATAAAATGTTCATTTTTTCGACAATAAAGGTGGCAATGTATTTGTATAGGCGTGTTTACGTAATGGATTACCGGGGTTGTGGCGGATTGCCAGTGTATATGTAATAAAATACTCTATGTCGTAATGTGTTTCAGATAAGTATGTACAGCACGCTCCTTTTGCTGACTTTGATTACCGGGGTTGTGGCGGACTACCAGTGTTTATGTAATTACCACGTGGAGTTGGAAGTCCACTCTCAACCCGACACTTCTTCTACAACGACGGGCTACATGTACGAGTTTGACTGCAAACCGATCTTTCCTCAAGTCCGGGATACACAAAACTGGGAGGCTATACAGTATGAAAAACAGGTAGTTTGGTTCACTCCAGTTTTCTCCCAAGCCATTCGGGGCTTTGCTACATAAAATCAGATGCATGGTACTTCCGCGCAGAACTGAAACCGTACTGGTAAACCGCTTCCATTTCAGCATGCCCAGAAAAAGTGGTGTAAGTTGGACCGCTCCTTTACCCATTTTGTACCAAATGGAATAGTCCTCCTTATATATAGCTCAAGTCCATTTCAAACTTTAGGTGTGTCAGGTTGTGTGTGTGTGTGTGTGTGTGTGTGTGTGTGTGTGTGTGTGTGTGTGTGTGTGTGTGTATTTTCAAAATTTATTTGGAAATTGGCTGAACCTTTTGCAAACAGTGTAGGCCTTGATCAGACGCCGCGTTCTGCGGCGTCTGATCAAGGCCTACACTGTTTCCCAATTACCCGTTCAGGTGTTTCTGGTACAAAAAGGGTTAAACCGTGGCGGTTTCTTTGCGCGATAGGACTTGAGATGCTATTTCATCTCAATGTCGGGTAAAAGTCCCACAAAATCGGAAGGAACGTCTGCAAAATTACCTAAATAGGTTGACGGGAAGTTTAAACTTAAAGCGACAATAAGCCGGCCTCGGTAGCTCAGTCAGATGCTCGTCTGACTGGTGACCAGGATGACGCAGGTTCAGTACCTGCAGGGATCGGCAATTTTCTTTCGTGGAGATTGATCATGAAATCTTTCTGCGGTCATTCTCTCCCTTTCGCTGATTCAAGAAGGGCAGTTGTCAGTTTCTGGCGAAATAATGTGCACTGTTTTGGTTAACTGCTTACGCATAAGCCTGCCCAGGAAAAGTGTGAATAGGTAAACTGACCGGCTCAAAAATGACTTAAAATAGTGTTGACTGGGCTGTTAAACTCCAATACACACACACACAGGCGCGCGCGCACGCACGCACGCACGCACGCACGCACGCACGCACACACACACACACACACACACACACACACACACACACACACACGAATACCTTATAGGCGCAAATGTGTTTTCGAGTGTAAGCCCTTAGCGAAAATCCATATAGGCATGCGTACCCGCTTAGTTATAATGTATTCTTCCTAGCCATTGGCCATCGAAACAGCCATATAGCTCGCAGCGAGAACCCTGACAGGAGATAGCACAAGCTGACCTTAGTCTGCTTTAGACGCACATGGTTGAAAACACTGTGTTGCTTGTCATGGTGCATATTCTTTGGGGGGGGGGGGGGGGGGGAACAATTATGATCATGTTCATGTACAATAGAACTTCAATGGCACGAACACCGATGGCTTGTTTACCATGGCTGAGTCGAACCCGTTCTTAAGGGGAATGGGAACACCTTCAGGGGAGGCAACTCCTGCAAAAGTATTTTGTCTCCCATGTCAATAGGGGTCAACTCTTAAAGGAAAGAATCTGCTCCTCAGGAGCAAATTCTTTCCTTTAAGAGTAGACCCCTTTTTCAGTGGGGCAGGGCTTATAGAAAAGCGAACAGGAAGTCCCGAAAGTTGTCTCCCTTTGAAAAATGGCGGAAATATCGGCGAGGTGTTCCCATTCCCCTTAAGTCCCTAAGGAATTCCTTTACATAAGACGTAGTGCGGGATAATTAAGATTTTCCACTTTTATCTTGCAAATGTACGCTGTGTGTACTCATTAGAATCGCCTCATCGAGGCGATTCTAATGAGTAAACACAGCATAATTTTATTCCAAAAAGATAAAAGAAACAAATGTCTTGAAATTAACCGCGTTATGCTTCCTGGCAGTAGCCCTCATTGGCTCAAACTAGCCCTTTCTCGAACAGATTTTCGTGGTCCCAAGTGTGTTCGAGCCATTGAAGTTCGACTGTATATTCGTGCTTATCATTAAATAATCAAAGCACTGACTGTTCTGGCAGTTGGATTATGTCTAAGTGCAGCCTGAAAGAAAATGGTCATGTACACGGACTTACAAACTTCAGTTCGTTTAATTGTAGCAAACAGTGTAGATCCTGATCATATGCCGCGTTTTGTGGCGTTTGATCTGGGTCTACACTATTTCCTTATATCCTCATTTGGGCTCATAAGCATAATATGACTTGATTTATCCAATAATGAAAACATTTTTCGGTACTTGCGGATCGTTTATTTTCACTAGGTTTTAATTTGCGCGTGGTTTAACATCTACCCAAAACGTGACTGCAAATGCCATACTTCTTCAAAACTTGCCTCAGATGGATAGGTGTGACATGTCTCTTGAGTTTTCCTTGCTAATACTTTTGCTTCAAATACTTTTTTTGGCAAATGGAAATCGCCAGACACTCAAAGCTTGTTGGATGCAGTGGGTCGATGGTTTTTCCCTAAACTCTATATATGGTGATATGGTGAATTACAAAACTACGTTACATAGTCAACCCCTTTCAAAAATATAGAAATGCAGTAGAACTTCGATGGCTCAAACACCGATGGCTCGTTTACCATGAAAGTGTCGAACCCATTCTTGAGCGCCTAGCGAAATCCTCTACCTAAGACATAGTGGGGGATAATTAAGGAGATTTTAGTCTTTTATCTTGCAAATGTATGCTGTGTGTACTCATTAGAATCGCCTCGATGAGGCGATTCTAATGAGTACACACAGCATACATTTTTATTAAAGAACACCGACAAGATGTCTTAAAATATCTCGTTATGCTTCCTGACAGTAACCTCAGTGGCTCGAACTATCTCTGTCGCGAACAGATTTTCGAGGTCCCAAAGGTGTTGGAGCCATTGAAGTTCGACTGTATTGTGAATTACAAAGCTACTTTACATAGTCAACCGCTTTCAAAAATACTGAAACAGATGCCTAGAAAAGCTACAATCAAAGATTACAGCCTACCGTTGGCACAAAGAGGAGGAGAAACTAACAATGAGGCAAACAAAAACAACACAACAAAAATAAAAAAGAAGAAAGAAACACAAACCGCATAGCAACCGGCTCCCTCTACCCACAAGAGGTGACCAAGGTGCAACAGGCGCAATTAAAAAAATTAAATACACACAGTCGACATTCAATGGCTCGAACACCTTTGGGACCTCTAAAATCTGTTCGAGACAGGGGTAGTTCGAGCCACTGCGGTTACTGTCAGGAGGCATAACGAGATACTTTTAGACATCTTTTCGGTGTTCTATAATGAAAATGTATGCTGTGTGTATTCATTAGAATCGCCTCATCGAGGCGATTCTAATGAGCACACACAGCATACATTTGCAAGATAAAAGACTAAATTCTCCTTAATTATCCCCCACTATGTCTTATGTAGAGGATTTCGCTAGGGGCTCAGGAATGGGTTCGACACATCCATGGTAAACGAGCCATCGGTGTTCGAGCCATCGAAGTTCTACTGTAATAATAATAATATTTCACAACGATAAGCTCATACAACATGAAGATTCCCGTCGGGAAATCAGAAAAAGCTACATTTAAGAAATCGACACTAATACCACCGCCTTAGGACGGTCTGTAGCGAGAACCACTGAGGAGTTTAAAACGATTCTAAGGTTCCAACCTTCACCACATAACTAATTGTTTATTATAATCAGTTGACAAGGAAGCCTGTTGAAAGTGTATAAAATTTATCTCATTTGCTGTAATTAAGAAAACTACTTATCTTGCATGACAATGTGATGCAACAAGCCATAAAAGGTGCTTTGAAATATGTCCTTGAGCCCCTACCGTCAATCAACTTGTCCAAATTGCACGACCCGCAGAAAAACCGACTGAAGTCAGTTGATTTTCTAAGAGTGCCCTAAAATTACCGTGTCATTCTGTCAGTCTGTCCGTCCGTAACCCGTTTGTAAAAATTAGTGATAATGACTAAACCGCTTGGAATATTTAAACAATTTTTGGCATACTGATAGATATCAATGGGATCTAACCAATGAACTTGCGAAATATTACATTCCATTTAGTATAGCCTCGCCGAGGCGAAAAATGTGAAAATTTTCGAACTGCTTCTCCTCGGAAACCGTTGGGCCGATTGAAGTCAAATTTCATATGGAGCCTCTATGGGATGGGGGAAACCAAAATTTGCTCATGAGGTCCAGGTCACATGACCTAAATGGCCGCCAAGCAATATATGGTCTGTCTGTCTGTCCGTCCGTAACCCGTTTGTGAAAATTGGTGATAGTGATTTAACTGCTTGGAATATTTAAACAATTTTTGGCATACTGATAGATATCAATGAGATCTAACAATGAACTTGCGAAATATTACATTCCATTTAGTATAGCCTCGCCGCGGCGAAAATGTGAAAATTTTTGAACTGCTTCTCCTCGGAAACCGTTGGGCCGATTGAAGTCAAATTTCATATGAAGCCTCTATGGGATGGGGGAAACCAAAATTTGTTCATGGTGTCCAGGTCACATGACCAAAATGGCCGCCAAGCCATATATGGTAAAAACCCTTCAAAAATAGTCTTCTCCAGAACCACTGGGCAGATTTCCACGAAACTTGATAAATAGCATCTGGGACGTAGGCCCATCATAAATTGCTAAAATGGTGACCCTGGGTTGACCTTGACCTTCCTTGTGCCTAGGTCAAACTTTGACATATATGCTTTTGTATTGGAAAAGTGAGAATGCATTTTATCCTGCAAACGATTCAGAATACAGTACTAAAGTATAAGACATATTATTGCTCCTTACGATAAGGCGCATTTATTGGGGGAACCGTTTTAGGTCCAGGTCACATTACCAAAATGGCCGCCATACCCATATATGGTAACACTCATAAAGCTAAAAGCATCCGGCGGGTCGTGCACTTCAGCTGAAGCACTGGTTTCTTGATTTGCAACACATTTTGCAAAACATAATGGGTGTGGCTTAAATGAATATTCAGCAAGCTAAGGGTTAACTTTACAAGACGTTAACATGTCTATTTTTATACAATAGGTTTTCATATTTAACTCCTTGGGTTATAAATAAGTCATAAGTTGTGACAATGGAATTTACTGCATATTGCAATAGTTATATCATAATAAACAATAGACATACGACGTTGAAACATCGTCGGAATAGTTATTTCGGCGCTGTTTCAACGATGTGTGTCTGTTGAGATATTAAGACCGAAAAACGCACAATTTAAACTAATTTACATAATTACAAGAAAAGCGCCAAATGGCATTATGGACGTGTTTTTGAAAAAAGGTTAACCAAAAGGTAAACCGGGACGCGGACGCCCGCCCGCCCGCCCGCACGGACATCGCTATTCTAAAGGACGGAATTTTTCCTTGAAAAAAAAAACAAAAAAAAAAAAAAACGTCCAAAAATGTAAATGAAGTTCCATGCCACCTCAATTGTTGGGCGATAGTGAATAAGCTGACTGAGACAAATACCTTCAGCTGCCATGTGTGAATGCTGAATGTTTAAATGTTTCTGATGCTGTTTGCTAAGTAAACTTGAAATTTAATTCTAACACAGAGCGCCTATATAGGCAATGGGAAATAACTGTTTTATCCTACAACAAATCACGACAAGGAAGAGCGTGACGAGTGACGTCATTAAAAACTGCCAATTTATGACGTCACTAGTCGATATCCTTGACGTTAGACGGTGTTTTTCTCGCATCGAAAACTTTAGAAAAGGATATAAATGCATGTATTTCAGTCGATAAATTTAGCGGGATTTCTTCTAAAAATGGCGAAAAGTTGTGAGATTTTGAAGGAAACAACAGCATTAGCCTGTAAGAATCGAAATAGATCTGCTCTAGTTTGTGATTAGTTGAGTAATAAGTCACAGTTTGTCGGTCAGTTGTAAGTAGACAAATGTCGGTCAGTTGTAAGTAGACAAATCACGCGCGCTACGCGCGCGTGATTTGATCTACTTTACAACTGACCTCCAAACTGGGAAACAAATCACAGCTAGAGCTAATCTATTTCTTAAATAAAGTTCATGAAGAAAAGTTAAAGTAGTCTTAAATGTATGGATCGATTGTGAACATGAGTTCCTCATTCTGTTACTTACAGGTAGCTTATGTGAATTTAGATGAACAAGTAAAGGTCCAGACATGCCCAGGACAGCCACCAAAAGATGATTTAGGTATAACACATGTTATTAATTTACGTTAGGGGGGACATAATAAAATTTCAAACTGAACAAAGCACAAATATTCCATTTGCATTCTACCAGTGTATCAGCTCAACCGTTTCATCGCAGGATCGCATCAATAAAACCGAGTCTGCTATTTTCGTTTATTTTGTGTAATCTTTGCTTCCAAAGGATCTCACTATTCAGAACTTTTTTATCACTTTGGTGAGGCTATTAACATGAATTGACATACATCTGTGGATTAACTGGTGTACAGACTTTTACAGACTTAATTTCAATTTGAATGGAAGCATTAACATCCCGTCCATCAACTGATAGCGGGGTATAAATCCAAAAACACACGAAAGATGGCAGACAGCTGCATTGTCCAATTGAAACCTATTCCAATTCTCAGTCAAGACAATACATCAAAGTAGAAGTAAAACAAAGATCAGGAATTGATACAATTAACTTACTCCACCCATAAAAGACACCAAAGGGAAAGAAATACAAACATTAAGCGACCAGACCACAATGGAAACCTAAACAAAGGAAGGCCATAAGGACAGTTACTTTCCCACAAAATGGCCATATGGCCATCCAAAATTAAAAGACACAAGTGATACACACAGTAAGCAACAAACAACAACATAAATAAATCGCCACAGAAGAGCCGCCTTGGAACGGTCAGTGGAAGATTTCCACTGGGGGGCTTAAATCGATTTTACGTGGCCACAATCCTCGCCCTTACTTCCGTCGCGATTTAGACAAATAATTTGTTCAGTCCGCATGAAGGCCTCCTAACTCATCAGTGCAACATCTCCGGGAACACACAAATCAAAGAACCACAGAGGTGAGACAACGGTGAGGACTCGACAGCAAGAAACCACTGAAATGCTGGAACAAAAGAAAACCAACAGTTAGACTCCGATGAGCCCGACCAGAGACAGAGCATCAGGCACCAACCAACATTATCTCTCTAATTCTCAATAAGCCTTTACGTTGGAGCCGTCATAGAATCTGAGGCCTGACCCACCGGTGTGCAATTAAAGAGGGAAGCAAAGTTGCCAACCGTGATTGGGTTAATGATGAGTTGCACTGATGAGTTAGGAGGCCTTCATGCGGACTGAACAAATTATTTGTCTAAATCGCGACGGAAGTAAGGGCGAGGATTGTGGCCACGTAAAATCGATTTAAGCCCCCCAGTGGAAATCTTCCACTGACCGTCCCAAGGCGGCTCTTCTGTGGCGATTTATTTATGTTGTCGTTTGTTACTTACTGTGTGTATCACTTGTGTCTTTTAATTTTGGATGGCCATATGGCCATTTTGTGGGAAAGTAACTGTCCATATGGCCTTCCTTTGTTTAGGTTTCCATTATGGTCTGGTCGCTTAATGTTTGTATTTCTTTCCCTTTGGTGTCTTTTATGGATGGAGTAAGTTAATTGTATCAATTCCTGATCTTTGTTTTACTTCTACTTTAACTACCATGCATGCAGTCTGTCGTATAATATCCATGTTGTACCCAATCTTTTTATATCGAAGAATGATTTTACGAAATTGGGTGCTGAAGTCATTGCAGTTATATATTTTTCTGAATTTATATACTAAGTCACCATAAAATTCTGGTTCCGATAGACCTTGTTGCAGAAGAGATTTAAGTCCAATATTGAATTTTGAAATTAAATCAGAATGGCGTCTATAAAATTTTGAAAAGGCTTTGCGTAGTTTATGGTACCGATAACCCTGATTAAGGAGTTTAGCCGTTAATAATTTATTACGAGTGTTGAAGTCAGTTACATGACTACACACTCTAGCAAATCGAATTAATTGCGAAATATAAACGCCATAGGATGGCGCACGAGGAACATCACCATCCAAAAAAGGAAAATTTACAATCTCAAAATCAAAGTCATCGCGTTTATCATAAATTTTGCACGAAACAAATCCATCTTCAATAGAAAGATGTAAATCCAAAAACGGGGCCTCGGTATCAGAAGAATTTGCTTTATTTAACTGAAGTTCAAGGGGGTAAATCTGACTGATCAAACCATCAAAATAGGTATTATCAATATTTAATAAATCATCTAAATATCTAGAAGTAGAGCTAAAAGCTTCAATAATTTCAGATTGGTTATCAACGGAAAGCGACAAAATGAAGTCTCTTTCATAACAATACAAGAACAGATCAGCCACAAGAGGTGCGCAATTAGTACCCATCGGAATACCCACACTTTGTCTAAATAACTTAGTACCGAATCTAATATAAATATTGTCAAGTAGAAAGGTGAGGGCATCACACACTTTCTGACATGACCAAAGGGTATAATTCTTATGCTCTTTAGAAGTGAAAAATGCATTTCTGACATTACATGCAAGATAGAAAGAATCTTCTCTGTGAAAAGCCCATTCAATTAAATCATTAAGCTTTTCTTTTATAAGATTATGAGGAAGTGTAGTGTAAAGAGTGGAAAAATCGTAGGTAGACAGACTAGAAGCACGAAAATGTCTAGATTTCAATTTATTTAAAGTAGAAGTAAAACAAAGATCAGGAATTGATACAATTAACTTACTCCACCCATAAAAGACACCAAAGGGAAAGAAATACAAACATTAAGCGACCAGACCATAATGGAAACCTAAACAAAGGAAGGCCATAAGGACAGTTACTTTCCCACAAAATGGCCATATGGTCATCCGAAACTAAAAGACACAAGTGATACACACAGTAAGTAACAAACAACAACATAAAATAAATCGCCACAGAAGAGCCGCCTTGGAACGGTCAGTGGAAGATTTCCACTGGGGGGCTTAAATCGATTTTACGTGGCCACAATCCTCGCCCTTACTTCCGTCGCGATTTAGACAAATAATTTGTTCAGTCCGCATGAAGGCCTCCTAACTCATCAGTGCAACATCTCCGTGAACACAAAAATCAAAGAACCACAGAGGTGAGACAACGGTGAGGACTCGACAGCAAGAAACCACTGAAATGCTGGAGCAAAAGAAAACCAACAGTTAGACTCCGATGAGCCCGACCAGAGACAGAGCATCAGGCACCAACCAACATTACCTTGAATTAGATCTCTCTAATTCCCAATAAGCCTTTACGTTGGAGCCGTCATAGAATCTGAGGCCTGACCCACCGGCGTGCAATTAAAGAGGGAAGCAAAGTTGCCAACCGTGATTGGGTTAACTACCATGCATGCAGTCGTAATAAATTATTAACGGCTAAACTCCTTAATCAGGGTTATCGGTACCATAAAACCTCATTCGAATTTTTTATAGACCAAAACAGATTTCCTCCTGATCTTTCAAAGACTTTATCACAATATTTAATTACATGCGTTTTAATAGCAGTAAGACAGGAAGTTAATAATTTAGAAAGTTCAGTGGTAGTGCAAGAGCTAGAATTTGCAATAAACAGTGCTTTGTAAGTTTTTTTTTATGAAGTTTTGGTAACCAGTATAGCGTAGGAAGCTTGTCTTGGCCTCCGTTAACACACACAGCAAACTTGGTGGCTAAAAGACAAACATGTTTATCTACTATAGCTCTCTCTTCAGCTAAAGGCTTAAGTTCATAGGCCTTCGTACCACCAAGCTCCTGCTTAAGCGTGTTAACATAGTGGAGCCGTCACACAACGACGACGTTGTTTGCGGCCTTGTCTGCAGGGGCCAAAACAAACTTCTTATGAAATTCTTGAATACCTAGTTTAAGATGACGTAAATGCTTGAAACAGTACCAGAATAATTTGATGACTGGCAACTGAATGTCAGACTCTGGATTTAAATAAGATTAATTGAAATAAACTTCGAAGGAGTTTATCTAGTTGTGTGTTCATACGCGCACTTCATTTCTAAATTTCAAACTGCTATCTTCACAATCTTAGTGTTATGCCGTAAGTGAGTCTTCAGACCACAGTCCATAAAGGCAATGATTCACGTCGCGTTTCAGGACTGATGCGACTTATAAAGCGTATACGTTGTGATTGATGATAATGTTGCGTCTGTTCCATTGTTTTAAAAACACACACCGTTTAAATCAAATTGTTTGCCAAAGACATTCTTAAAGAATATACATACATATGCGAGATAAATTATCTAAGTTTGAATGGCTTTAGATAGATTAATTTTAGTTGGCAAACATGACGTTTACAAAAAGGGGTTAAAGAAGTATCTAGAAAATTCCAGCTCACATTATGTTTAGCATATGACCCATTTCTTTCCACAAGAGTCTGGTAATGTTCTAGAATCTCCCTTAATTCTATAAAAGGGATAACAATTAACCTTTAGTTCAGTTTGGGAGTATTCAGGAAATTTCATTCTAAATTCTGTGTTGGTTTACTTGAGGATTATTATTCATTCTGGACTCTGCGTTTATAAAGTGGGATCAGAGAACAAGTTTGTAAGGATATTTAACATAGAGGATCTTACATGAGTGATCATGTATTATTGAATTTATTAAACGAGTTGAGGAAAATGGATAAAATGCGAGGCTTGCCGAGCATTTTATCCCTTTTCCTCAACGAGTTTAATAAATTCAATAATACATGAGCACGAATGCAAGATTCTGTTTATCATATGACATTTAAAATGCATTTTATTAATGATTGTTTTACAAAAATGTCAATATTCGCCATAAGTAAACGCGACGTCAATAAGGACGTCGTACATGTAACGTTACGGGACGTGTCTAGCTAATTTGCATATTTAATCCACTAGTGGATTATCGAAAATAATACATGGCGTTATTACACTCTCAGACGCGACGTCATATGATAAATCTGTGTAAAGTACACTTTTGTTTTATTACAGTTTTAAAGTTCAAACATTTTGTCAATGCATTTTGTTATTTTTTCTAAAAGACCCTTTTCTTTCTGCTATGCTTGGCTTGTAACAAAAATTGGGGGCTCATCCGGGATCGGACTTTATTTCGCCGAAAATGGCTTCGTGCCGAAATTGGCTTCGCGTCATCATAAATCATCGCCATCTCGGTAGATTACGGCCGCCGCCCGTCGGGGCTTGAAGAAATAGATGGACTGCATGATGCTT
The DNA here is from genome assembly GCA_963580285.1 of Lucinisca nassula. Classification (NCBI taxonomy): domain Eukaryota; kingdom Metazoa; phylum Mollusca; class Bivalvia; order Lucinida; family Lucinidae; genus Lucinisca; species Lucinisca nassula. The sequence goes on along the minus strand of OY757023.1, from coordinate 29,874,924 downwards.
CCACGCAGAGCTGAATCCGACCCGCACACGAGTTCTGATAGACCGCTTAGAGGATCTAAGCCTGCCCAGGCAAAGCGGTGCGAGTGTCGGACCGTCCATGCTTATAAACCCTATTGGTTTCATTGGGCGACAGAGTTTGAGATGACTTTTCATCTCAATGTAGGGTTAAACTCCCACAAAATTGGAAGCAACGTCTTCAAAATGATCCTTTCAGTGTTGACGGGGACGTTAAACCTCAAATCAAACAAAACCTTGGTAGATTATATGCATAGATTATAGGTTTATCACCATTGTCTGAGCTCTTCTTGAGGAAGTTTACTGTTTGGCTGAGTGGTTAGAGCATTTGATTTTCAGCCCAGTGGACCATTTCGAACCCCACTACATGCAAGGTTTTTTCGGCTATTTTTTTTTTTATTCTTTTGTTACGACTTTCAGGACGTAAAACTTACAATTGCCTGCTCGAAATCCCCAGAGACAGGCATCACGCAAACATGCCTATATAATTTTACCTCCTCGAACCCCACTTTTATATAATAAAACTGAGTTTTACAGGGGTTAACCTTTTTTTCTTATTTCTGCTCTTACATATAGATTTTGGGTACTCGTCAGAACCTCCTCGATGAGGCGGTTCTAACGTGTACCCACAATTTATATTTTGAGCAGAAAAATAGAAAAGAAAATCACATTTTTTTATCTTAAGTTTTCCATTTGTTTCGGCGGTAAAATTTACAGTGTATTTGTATAGGAGTGTTTTCGTTATGTTTTCTTTTGACACGGCTCATATCACAATCGTAGTCAATTATATTTACATGCTCACATGCTGACTATCATCGTTGCTGTATTCAAGAAATTATCCGCTCTAAGAGTGAACTGCTGCGTAATAACACACTCGTGCGACATAGTGCACTTTTTCACATCTACAAAATGGCTACTTTTCGGAAGAAAATCCATGATATTTTTCTTATTTATACTGCAAACATATGTTATGGGTGCTCGTTAGAACCTCCTCATTGAGGCGGTTCTAACGAGTACCCACAATCTATGTCTTGGAGTAAAAACAAGAAAAATAATATTTACCCTCGTAAACCCCAGTTTTATCTATACAAAATGGGGTATAAGGGGGTGTTCATTTCACGGACTTGTTCAGTGATGTGGAGGTCAGTGGCAAAATATGTTAAATCATGGGCAAATAGCACGAGTGATTTGTCTAGTCACAATTGACCGACAGACTAATTCATTATTCAACACTTCACATACTAGAGCTGATCTATGTCGATTCAAGATAATAATTTTGTTGTTCAGGGCAAATTATCCAAACCTTTCATTGTTTGAAGAAATCTACTTAAAACTTAGGACTGTATCTAATGGCATTTATTATTTAAATGTCCTCTTGTCACGTTTTTTTTTTTTTTTTTTTTTTTTTTTTAAGTAAATGACGTTGCACCGTCTAATGTCAATGAATCTACGGGCAACGCCATATATCGTCGGATTGTTAGGTCTCGCCTTTCTTCCCGGTGATTGTTTTCCTTGCCTGTATAAACTGTGTCTGTTATATACAATGAAATTCCGCTATTAAGACCACCTAAAATTAAGACTAATTCCCCTGTAGAAAGCATATTTAAAATGTTTCAGTCAGTCGTAGTTCCTGTGTGTTTTATGCACCCAGTGTCTTCTAGAAGGAGACCACCTTTTTGACTGTTCAAAAGTGGTCTTAAAGACCACTTTTGAACAGTCCCAAAGGTGGTCTTAGTATAGGAATTTTACTGTAGTTTTGTGCATGATGAAATAGAATAATGATAGAATATCAATTATTAGCAACTTGTAACTGAACTTCAAGCGCGTAAGAATGTATATGCAATTTTTATGTACTAAACAGATGTTTATGTGTATGTTGCAGTTGAAACTACGATACCGCCGCCAACAACAGCATCATCTACCACCTCATCCACATCAACAGCAACTTCAACATCGCCTACCACCATATCCACAACTACAACAGAAAGCACCACAACGCCTACGACAACAACTAGTACAACGTCCACGAGATCTACTACAACTCCGACTACCTCAGCTTCCACTACTACTAGCACGTCTACTGTACAAACAACAACTTCAACAACTACAAGACGGACAACAACGTCTACGAGCACATCTACAACAACTACCAGACCCGTCCACACCACTCCGGTACCGCATGGTATGGTTTTAATTTCTGTTTAGTATCCAGAATTGTCGCCCTTGTCCGAATACCACAAGTGATCATAAAGTGAACTGTTCATGAAAGTCCTATGTCTAATATTTTTGTTAACTCTTATCCTGCTGTTCACGGCAACCTCTATCTTTGGAAACAATGTAGATCCAGATCAGATGGCTTCTGAAGAAGCCATCTGATCAGGATCTACACTGTTTGACATTCAATTTATGAATTTGTAGGAATAAATTACATCAAGTAATCTGATTGGTTCAAAGTCAGAAATGGGTGTGGCTAAACTGAATATTCAGCAAGAGAAGGGTTAAAATATGAAAAACAAGCTACTCATATTCTTGTCATCAAAAATCTGTATTATATGTCTTGACAAATCTTCAAAGTTTCCACTTCCATTTTACGTCCCCGTCAATACTTTTTAGGTCATTTTCGAGACGTTGCTACCAATTTTGTGGAACTTTACCCATCATTAAAATGACATCTCAAGCCCTGCCGACCAAACAAACCTAAAGGGTTTATATGTAGGGGCGGTCCGACTTGCACCTCTCTTCCTGGGCAGGCTTAGACTCTCAAAGTGGTTTACCAGTACTCATGTTCGGTCGATTTCAGCTCTGCAGGGAGGCATTATGCAACCCTATTTAAATCTCAAAGTTCCAATGAGCTGGTACCCGCAAACAAAGTAGATCCAGGTTAGAGTCTAATCAGAATCATCACTTTTTGTCACAGTATCAATGAGTTTGACCTTGTTTCATATATGCAGTGAATATACAGTAAATTTCCTATATTAAGACCACCTTTGGGACTGTTAAAAAGTGGTCTTTTAGACCAAAAGGACCACCTTTGGGACTGTTCAAAAGTGGTCTTTTAGACCACTTTTGAACAGTTCCAAAGGTGGTCCCTGACCAAAGGACATTCTGTGCAGAAAACACGAAGACAAAATAACTATATCCCACTAAATAAGCTTTTTACAGCAGAATTTGTCTTAATTTTAGGTGGTCTTAATAGCGGAATTTTACTGTATATGTCAAAATTTAAAGGTAAGTCAGTCCACTTCAGAAGCCCATGTAAGCAATAGAAACCTAAGCTGAGGGCACACACTATCAAGGTTTATGAACTGCCCGAAGGCCAGGGCCTTGACCGTTAGGTTGATGTTCGTATTAGTGTGCCAGTAGATATAGAAGTTTATAAAAGCCAAATATTTCAATTTTTCACTTCGTTTTCTCATATGAAACCAACTACAAATCTCTCACAATTGCAACGACTCGTACTAACTAACCGAAGAATCAGTAGGGCAGACATACCTGCCTACATTTTGTCGTTTTCGTTCATTTCGCATTCTAGGTTTACCGTATGGAACAAGATCCCAGCTTGCCGTCTATCTTTTTTGAAACAAACACCTTACACGTATTTTGGCCCTTGCACCTAGGCAGACGGAAATGTTGCATGTGGGGCGTTGGTTCGCTCTCGGCTTTGGTGAGCGTTGTCCGTTTGGCGACCCTGTGTTGGCGCTCGGATTCGGCGCGTGGGGGTGCGGGGGACGACTGCTCCGTGGGCCTGCAGACGATGGCGAGGTGGAGGTGGCGTCGGTGGCGTGCTTGGTGGGCTGGAGTGGCCGTCCTTGGGGGCCCGTCGTGGGCGGTCCTTTGTGGCCTTCTTCTGTAGAATACACAATAATACGGTGTCTGTTTATGGGGATATGTCCTTGCCCCTGTGGCGGCGTCGGCCCGGGCGGGGATGTCGGAAGTGGGCGACTCACGGTACCGTAGGTGCCGGTCCTCCCAACTCTGCGGTGAATGCCAAGTCCACAGAGGGGTTCGGGGCCCGTGCGGTGTGGGATTGGGTCTCGAAGGTATGCATTTTGGGGTGCCTCTGTTGCGCGGGTTGTGGTTGGTTTCAAGGACGCATCCAGCGTCTCTTCTATTTTGTTTTCAGCTAAATTCTAAATTTATCCACCCAATCAACTGAGGTGATGGCCAAATTTAACCGACTCAGTATATGAATACAGATAGATAGATAAACAAACAAAAAGAATCATTGTGTTGTGGGAGCAATTAAACATGTAAATCCATGTTAATTTTGTAAGCATAAGAGCATATGATAAACTTAAGGAAGCGTTCCGGTCAATTCCGGGTTTTAACCATTTTGATAAATAACACTGAATTGACCAGTCAAATCAATCTTTTTCTAGCAAGGCATCATTAAATATAGTCCACGTCTGTGAGTGTAAACAATAGTTCCAAATGAAATGTATTTACCAAACTCGCAATACGTTTAAAGGCTTTTAATATTGCCGCTGTTTTCAATGTTTTTATGCCCCCCCCCCCCCCCCCGCCTATAGATTTCACCCTGTATGCATGTATGTATGTTGTGTGTGTGTGTGGGTGGGGGTAGGGGGGGGGGGTCAAATCGTGTCCGGTCAATAACATTCTTATTCTTAGATGGATTTTTTAAAGTCATTCAGCAGAAATGTGGAGCGCTTTAGTGCAGTGATAGCGCAACGGATTTGTGATCGATACTCACGCAGACCAAAGTGTTGTGTCCTTGAACAAGGCACTTCCTCCACATTAAAGAAGAAGAAGAAGATAAAAAAAAAGAAAAGAAAATGTAAACCATCAAGAGACGACTTGTTGCGCGCAAGAACCAGGTCGGTACCTCCAAGGTCATACTTACGAGGTCAACGGTAAAAAAAGGTTCTCTCTTCGTGTCCAGTCAATAACTTTCTTATTTAAAATTACTTGGCAGAAGTATTAACCATCATGAGACGATGTGTCGCGATGGCTTTTGAACTTACTTTGCAGAAATGTTAACCATAAAGAGAAGATGTATCGCGCGCAAGACCTAGGTGGTGCCCATAAGGGCGAGGTCATACTTAGTAGTCAAAGATTTTTACTCATCCCGTCAATAACTCTCTTATTTCTGGATGCATTTGGAAATTATTTGGCACCATTGTTAACCGTCATGAGGCGATATGTCGTGAGTATGACCCAGGTCATTTACTCCAAATTCAAGGTCAAACTTACAGATCAAAGGTAAAAAAGGTCCTTTTATGTCGGTTTCTGGTAAACTCGTACCTTAGTCAACTCGTACCTTAGTCAACTCGTACCTGTTTTTGGTCAACTCTAACCTTAGTCAACTCCTACCTAAGTCAACTCGTACCTTAGTTTATAATTTTGTCCCCATTAAACCCCACTTTATCGTAAAACTGTGGTTTCCAGGGATATCCGTTATTTTCTCATTTCTGCTCAAAAAAGTAGATTGTGGATACTCGTTATAACCGCTTCGTCGAGGCATCTCTAACGAGCAATCAAAATTTATGTTTTGAGCAGTTTTCATCTGGAAATCATCATTTTTAGTTAGTAAAACTTCCAATTATTTGAATACACTTGTTTTCGTATTAACAAAGCATACCCCTGTAAACCCTAGTTTTCTCTACCCAAAGTGGGGTTCATCTACATCATAGTGTAGATTATATTTTCTTGTCCTTTGGGATCATTGATTCCATTTTGGAATTTTGAAAATATCGGAGGGTCACTGATGAGGCCTAATTGGCCGAAACTAGCTAGTCTGGCCCAGAAAACATGTACACTCCATATTTTTCACTTCTGAGGTGTATTACTTGCTTCCAAAGGATAACCCTTTTATAGAACATATTCAGAAGGGTGTTCATTAAACGGACTTTTATAAATAAACACATGTTCACTAGTCTAAATATAGCTAATAGATAATATTTGTATTACATGTCCTACAAAGACGATGCTGCCAACGGTCAAAGATATCGCAGCTTACGGCATGCTGACGTCCACCAATAACCTTACCACATGCATTTGACCATAAATTCCTGCGTGTCATTAAGATTTGCAAAACCACAATAAACGCCTCTCATCGACAAAAATCAAAGGAATTAAAATCAGCTTTAAATTAAGAACAATAAGATTAAACTATTGTCGCTAATCCTTTTTTTACACCCTTATTAAACGGTGCACGATTTACTGTGTTTATTAAGGTTGAATATTAATAACAACAATAATAACTAGAGCAGGCCGATAGCACGCCATCGCATATTCGCGCGATGTAAAAATCATGTTGCAATAAGAACCCAAAATACTTTTTCGACCTCCGGGTACCCCAAGACATGTTACGTGCAATCTTTTGCACCACTGTATTCTTCTCTTAGTTACCTCTGATTTTACGCGATATGACTATGTTTGAACAAAATAGCTTTTTGACCCCTGAGCCCCTTCCGGGGTGGGGGGGGGGCAGGTCAAATAAAAATTCTGAATACGCGCCTCCATTCGCAGTCCATAGGGTTATTAACAGTGGCAGTTTCAGGATTCTAGCTCAGAAAGCCTAGGAGTTGTGTGACTTTTTTTATCTCTCGTGACCCCCCAAACATGCACCCCGTACAATTATTTTTGGCCCATCTGTATTCTATTCTTCTTTACCTTCGATTTGATATATAACTTGAATATGTTTGAACAAAATGAATTTTGAACCCTCGGGCAGTGTTAGGCCCCACCGCCTGCCTGGGGTCTCGCATAAAAATTCTGAATATCTTCCTGTAGTCATCAGCCATAGGGCTATTGCCTATGAAAGTCGAGAGAGTCTAGCATAATTGGTCTAGGACCAATGTCGGGAATTACAGAAGGACGGACGGACGGTGTTTGGGGGAGATCATTCAGATCCCCGCTTTTTGTTCGAAAAGCCTATCTATCTATCTATCTATCTATCTATCTATCTATCTATCTATCTATCTATCTATCTATCTATCTATCTATCTATCTATCTATCTATCTATCTATCTTATCTATCTATCTATCTATCTATCTATCTATCTATCTATCTATCTATCTATCTATCTATCTACCTATCTATCTATCTATCTATCTATCTATCTATCTATCTATCTATCTATCTATCTATCTATCTATCTATCTATCTATCTATCTATCTATCTATCTATCAGCTACATAGGCTGGGACCCAGTATCTTGTGTTCGACCAAACAAAAATCCAAGACTGACAGTGTACCCTCCGGTATATCATCAAATATCCAGTGTGTCATCATTCATCAATACTCCAGACAATATCTGCGCATTCTAGCATACCAAAAACAAACATGTATGTAAACATTTATCCCCAAATTAAACATGTTAAACTGGCTTCCTTTCTGTTATTTAAAACTTGTGATTTTACCTATTTCTGTCATATAATAATCTGATATGAGTGGAATGTGTCAAAATACTAATTACCCGTAGGCATTTAAAGCAATAAAAATAAAGATAAATAAATAAATATATAAATAAATAAATACATACGTAAATATTAAAGTTTGAACCCCCAAAATGAAGCAGGCAAAATTTAGAGTAACCCCGTCCCCGCACTCGGGGTACGAGTTAACCAAAATAGGTACGAGTTGACTTGGGGGTACGAGTTGATGAAAGAACAGGTACGAGTTGAACAAAAACAGGCACGAGTTGACTAAGGTACGAGTTGACTTAGGTACGAGTTGACCAGTTACCTTTATGTCTGGTCAATAACTTTCTTATTCCTGGATGGATTTTGCAATTACTTAGGTTTTGAAATTACTTGAAACGTTAACAATCATAAGACGATTTGTCATGCATGAAACTCAGGTCCATGACTTCAAGGTGAAGGTCAAAAATATTTTACTCACACTGATTCTTTCGTAACACTCACTGCTCTGTTCCAATTCTAGCTATCGTTTTCTTAATCGGTTTAAACCAGATAATATAATCTTAATCTAAATAAAGGTTATTTGCATTGGTGATGCAAATTTATGCGAATTTCTTCCAGAATAATTTAAAATATTTAAGCAACCATTGAACAGATTGATCAGATAACAAAAGTTTTTGGAGGGTTTTATGTGTCTTCTTTTATTCTGCACTATACACACGTGTACAGCAAAAAAAAAAAAAAAAAAACATTCCGAAGCGTTGCACATGCCTGTTTATGCAAAATGAGATGATACGATTACCAATTACCCTATAAGGTGATTTAAGTGTTTTTCATCCCCTATAAGATGATATCTGAACGACGCCTGTATCTTGATTTGTTCAAAAGTTACAATTTTCTGACACCAATAAGGCTTGGCTTCCCTGACGAGCCGCAAATGTGCACAGTTAAACCTTTGAAAAAGACCACCTGTGAGAAAAGGCCACGTGTCTACCAGGACCTTTTAAATTAATTTAATCCAAACAGACAATATAATGCACATGTGAACATATACCACCTATGCTCTAGGACCACCTAAACAGAGGCCACCTTTGCTTTGAATAGCATTGAACAGAGTCGTAAATTGGGCAATTAATTGTTTATGTACATCTTTAATTGAGCCAGATTTAAGAAGTGATACAGCATTAACACCTGAAGATAATAGAAGTGAAGGCAATGATCAGGAATCTATACAATTAACCCACGGCTCCCATTAGAGACACCAAAGGGAAAGAAACACAAACATGAAACAACAGGCCCTTATGGAAACAACAATAGCGGAAAGCCAAAAGGACAGTTACTTTCCCTCAAAATAGCCAATCGGCTATCCAAAACATAATAATATAAGTGATACAAACACTCAAAGACAGACCATAGAAATAAACCGCAACAGAAGAACCGCCTTGGAACGGCCAGTGAAACCAATTCCACTCGGGTGTGTGTGTGTGTGTGTGTGAGGGATGGGGGGGGGGGTGCTTGATTAGATTTTATGTGGCCACAATCCTCGTCCTTACTTCCGTCGCAATTCAGACAAATAATTTGTTCAGTCAGCGTGAAGTCCTCCTATCTCATCAGTGCAATATCTTCGTTAACACAAAAAAAATCAAACAACCACAGAGATGAAACAACGGTGAGGACTCAACAGCAAGAAACCACTGACATGCTGGAGCAAACGAAAATCCACAGTTAGACTCCGTTGCCTTTAGGGGATTGAATCTGTTTATTAATTAGATGTAACTGGGGTTATCAAATTCATATCTGAAATAATTCTTGTCTTCTTGAGGCAAAACTGACCCAATGAAGAAAGTCCAGCTGTGAATTAAGACCATATTTCCTCTTTCCCATGTGTGGGCTTTGCAGACAGGTTTAACTGTTTAAAATTCTAACTGTTGGTTTTTCTTTTGCTCCAGCATTTCAGTGGTTTCTTGCTGTCGAGTCCTCACCGTTGTCTCGCCTCTGTGGTTCTTTGATTTTTTGTGTTCACGGAGATGTTGCACTGATGAGTTAGGAGGCCTTCATGCGGGCTGAACAACTTATTTGTCTAAATCGCGACGGAAGTAAGGGCGAGGATTGTGGCCACGTAAAATCGATTTAAGCCCGCCCCCCCCCCCCCCCAGTGGAAATCTTTCCACTGACCGTTCCAAGGCGGTTCTTCTGTGGCGGTTTATTTATGTTGTTGTTTGTTACTTACTGTGTGTATCACTTGTGTCTTTTTATTTTGGATGGCCATTTGGCCATTTTGTGGGAAAGTAACTGTCCTTATGAATTTATTTAGGTTTCCATTATGGTCTGGTCGCTTAATGTTTGTGTTTCTTTCCCTTTGGTGTCTTTGATGGGTGGATAAAGTTAATTGTATCGATTCCTGATCTTTGTTTTACTTCTACTTTGACTGTAGTTACTAACGAGTTTCATTGCTCTTCAGGTGATATAAGTAAGTGTCCAAGATATGTTATAAGAGACACACAAAGAGTAAATGGCTTCGTGAATCAATATGACCAATACTGTTTCGTTCTGGATCCAAAAGCTGATACATGGTCAAATGCTGAGAAACACTGTACACAGAGACACGGACACCTACTAACTATCAGAAATGCCCAAGAACAAAAATTCTTCACAGAATACCTTAAAGGGCATCATTATGTAGAATCAATTTTTATTGGCCTACATGATAAAACAACAGAAGGCTCGTACGAGTGGACATCAGGTAAGCAACTAGTTAAGAACATACACATTGTACATTGCATTACGAAAACACCCCTATACAAATACATTGCCAATTTTTTGGCCAAAAATTAGAAATTTTAAGAGGAAAAATTGTGATATTGTTCTTATTTCTGCTCAAAAGATAGATTGCGGGGACTCGATAGAACCGCCTCGTTGAGGCGGTTCTATCGAGTACCCACAATCTATGTTTTTGAGCAGAAATAAGAAAAATAATATATACCCCCTTGAACCCCACTTTTACTATATAAAAGTGGGGTATGAGGGGGTCAAACTTATATAGGCGTGTTCTCGTGATGGGTATGCCACCAACTTTGAAGAAGTTTGAGGGGCATATAGCTTCTTTGGCATTCGTACGTTCATGCGTTCGTTCGTCCGCCGTTACGCTTTTTGACGCACACTAGGTATGCTGGGACTGTGAAATTTCATATATGGATTCCTCATGAAAAAAAATAGCTGACACTTATTTTTTTTTTTTTAATTTGAATAATGCCCCTTTCCAGAGTAATGGCCCTCTGATTTTTTTTTTCAGCAAGATATCTCAATAACGATTGGAGCTAGAGCCTTGAAAGTTGATAAATACATTGGTAGTGATGAGTAGATGACCTGATTAACTTTTGACTGAATTCTGAAAAACACTTCACGAGTTCATGACCCTTTGTAACTTTGGGCCTAAAAACTTGACATACTGTCAGTTAAGGGACGAGTAGTATTTGACCCGATTAGCATTTGAAAAAAACTTTAAAGAATTTCTTTGGTTTGGGCATTTAGGGGCAAGCATATGGTTGGGGACATTTTGTTTTAAAAACACCATTTCTAGATATATATGTTATCTCAGATTCTATAGTTTATCAACGACCTCTGAGAGTTCAACGTTCTAGCGTGGCAAGACTATTCCATATTTTAGGAGAAGAAGGTTTCGGAATTCTTTTTTTCTCAGGATTTTAAAATTATAAATACGTTTTTTTTTGTTTTTTTTTTGATAATGTCATTATGTAGAAGTCGTTGTCAAGTTGTTAGTATGATGCAGTACGAATCTCAGTAAAACTATATCTCCCAATGTAAAATCCATACTGAAGGCGACTTTCCTAAAACACGGACTAGTCCAAAATTAGTCTCACTGCGTTTTGAAAGACTACACTGACAGAACGTTAAAAAAAAACAAGACTTTCAATTTATAGCAACCATACAAAAACACGAATACAATAAGCGCAGATTTTTTCTGTTACATAAAATTTACTTTAATTTTCGCCGAGATTTTAGTGCAGATAAGAGTCTCATCGAATCAATCCAATTTGTATTTTGTTTGTATTGAATTTTAACGCCCCAATCAACACTATTTAGGTCCTTTTTCAGCCGGTCAGTTTACCTATCCATACTTTTCCTTGGTAGGCTTATACGTAAGCGGTTATCCTGTACAGTGCACATTCTTTCGCCAGAAACTGACAACTGCCGTTCTTGATTCACCGGAATTTACAGAATGACCGTAGAAAAGATTGCATTATCGATCTCCACGAAAGAATGTTGCCGACCCCGGCAGGTATCGAATCCGCGTCTGCCTTATCACCAGTCAGACGCCGAATCAATCCAATGTTAACCCTTAAGATACCAATCACAACAATTGTCGTCTGCTTTGTTTTCTGCTGGTTACGTTAACAGCCATTGTTGCAACAATGTGGACGCAGGTCACACTGCTTTTTTAGGAGCAGTCTGATCATTGTCCACACTGTTTGCCTGTATGCAAAACTAAGTTTTATCATAGACGTCGCGTCTGAGAGTGTAATAACGCCATGTAATAAATTCGATAATCCACTGGTTGATTAAATATGCAAATTACTTAAATACGCCCAATAACGTTAGGTGTAGAACGTCCTTAACGGCGTCGCATTTGCTAATGGCGGAATAGTAACATGTTTGTAAACAAGTCGTGAATAAAATGCGTTTTAAATGTCATATGATAAATAGAATCTTGCATTCGTCCTCATGTACTATTGAATTTATTAAACGCGTTGAGAGAAAAGGATAAAATGCTCGGCAAAGCCTCGCATTTTATCCCTTTTCCTCAACTCGTTTAATAAATTCAATACTACATGAACACTCATGTAAGATCCTCTATTTGAGACGCCTACAAGAAGATACAGCAGTCTACGAGCGTACATCAACAGACGACATTTTCAGATTCAGTCCGAAAGCAAAACTACGCATCTTAAGGACGGCTTGTTTGTTTGTTCTTCTAAGATTGTTTCACCTATTTCGAGTCGATCGTTAATCAGTGGTTGGCGAAATCCGGAGAAGAACCACCTGACCTTCCTTTGTAGAACTTGGCGTCTCACATGTGACCCGAGCCAGGCTAGAACACACACGCGTGGGAGACCTAATAATTAAATGTCAGCGTTCTTATTCACTAGGATACGAAGGCCCGTGTAGGTCGGTTTAAGTATGAGTAGCCCGCCTTTATTTTCGCCTGCTTACAGAATGCATTACAGAAAAGTAACATATATGATCTGAGTACAGAGTACCATGCCGTTTCGCACAGGATGACAATACCCCCTTTTAGGGAAAATTGGGATTACAGGGGTCTACATTATTTTCATTATTCTTGCTAAAGCATGGATTTGGGGTAGGTATCATTGCCCACGGATTAGAAATATAATAAAAAGGACACTATTTATGTCCCCGGTAGCGATAGCGGGGATATATTGTTTTTGTCCTGTATGTTTGTTTGTTTGTTGGTTTGTTTGTTTGTTTGTTGGTTTGTACGTGGACAACTTTAACGTTGGCCATAACTTTAATGAACCGTTTGAGATAGAGCATTCATATTTGGCCTGAATGTTCCTTGTGACAAGACCTTCACATTCATGCAAAAACAATTTACCTGTGATCCTGACCGTGACCTTTGACCTACTTAAAAGAAAAATATAACATTGGTCATAACTTTTGAAGCACTTGAGATACAGCCTTCATATTTGGCATGTATATTTCTTGTGACAAAAGCTTAACATTCATACAAAAAAGTTTGACATGTGACCTTGACCTTGTCCTTTGATCTGCTTAAAATAAAAAAAAAAAACATTTTGGTCATAACTTTTGAACGGTTTGAGATGGAGCCTTCATATTTTGCATGTAGGTTTATTGTGACAAGAGCTTTACATTGACACAAAAAATTAAAACCTTTGACCCTGACCTTTGACCTACATAAAAGAAAAAGTTAACATTGGTCATAACTTTTGAACCATTTGAGATACAGCCTTCATATTTAGCATGTAGGTTCCTTGTGACAAGAGCTTTACATTCATGCAAAAATTTTGGCCTGTGACCTTGACCTTTGACTTACTTAAAAATAAATATTTTTGGTCATAACTTTTGAACCGTTTGGGATAGAGCCTTCAGATTAGGCATGTTGGTTCCCTGTGATAAGAGCTTTACATTCATGCAAAAGGTTTCGACTATGACCTTGACCTTTGACCTACTTAAAAGAAAAAATAAAATTGTTAATAACTTTTGAACCGGTTAAGACAGAGCCTTTATATTTGGCATGTAGGTTCCTGATGACAAGAGCTTTACATTCATGCTTTTTTTTACCTGTGACATTGACCTACTTTATAGAAAAAAATATTATTGTTCATAACTTTTGAACCGTTTAAGATAGAGATTTCATATTTGGCATGTAAGTTCCTTGTGTCTAGGGCTTCCCAAACAAACAAACATCTTGACCTGTGACCTTGACCTTGAACTGTGAACAACTTTGATAAAAAAATGACCATGCCCGGGGACATATCCGTGTTTCACAAACACATCTGTTTTTTTAATCTTTTACACACATGGTAAGGAATACTTTTTATCATTTGACGTCGCGACTGAGAATGTAATAAGACCATGTAATAAATTGTATAATCCACTAGTGGATTAAATATGCAAAATAGTTAGATACGCGCCGCAACGTTATATGTACGGCGCCGTTTACTAATGGCGGAATATTGACATTTTTGTACAAAAAATCGTGAATTAAATGCACTTTTAGTGTCATATGATAAAGAGAATCTTGCATGTGTTCTCATGTATTATTAATTTATTAAACTCGTTGAGGAAAAGGCATAAAATGCTCGGCAAAGCCTCGCATTTTATCCATTTTCCTCAACTCGATTAAGAAATTCAATAATACATGATCCTCTATATGCTGACTACCAGTTCCTAGTGACCATAACGAAAACAGCTTATACAAATGCATTGTAATCTGTATCGCCGAAAAACTGAAAATTTTGAGAAGAAAAATTGTGATAGTTTTCTTATTTCTGTTCATAATATAGTTATCGAGGCGGTTCTAACATTTACCCACAATCTATATTTTAAAGCAGAAATAAGAAAAATAAGGTTTCCCCTGTAAACCCAAGTTTTTCTATATACTTTGGGGTCTCTGATGGGAGCTGTGGGTTAATTGTATCGATTCCTGATCATTGCCTCCATTTCTATTTTGCTTTTCAGGGCTGTTTGTTTGTGCCGTGCGGTGGCTGTAAAAGGTCTCCCCGTACATGCATTTAATGCTCTTATTTTTCCAAATCCTCAGGGATTGCTTTTACAATTGATTTTCATCGTTTCTTAATTTCACATCCTTTTGATACCTCCCTTTGGTGTCTCTGATGGGATCTATGGGTTAATTGTATCCATTCCTGATCATTGCCTCCACTTCAATTCAAGGGGTCAAAATTATATAGGCGTGTTTTCGTGATGGTATAGCTAGAGATCAGTCAGTAAATGGAATAGCCACGAAGAGGTAATGGAAAGTATAAAGATACATATAATACATAGAGACTCAAATATAATACATGAGTGTTCATGTATTATTGAATTTATCAAACGAGTTGGGGAAAAGGGATAAATGCGAGGCCGGCCGAGCGTTTTATTCCTCTAACTCAACGAGTTAAATTTATTAAACGAGTTGAGGAAAAGGGATGAAGTGCGAGGCTTTGCCAAGAATTTTATTCCTCTTCCTCAACGAGTTTAATTTATTAAACGAGTTGAGGCAAAGGGATAAAATGCGAGGCTTTGCCAAGCATTTTATCCCTTTTCCTCAACTCGTTTAATAAATTTAATAATACATGAACACGAATGAAAGATTCTGTTTATCATATGACATTTAAAACGCATTTTATCTATGATCGTTTTATCATAATGCCAGTATTCTGCCATACGAAAAGCGACGTCGTTGAGTACGTCGTACATGTAACGTTACGGAGCGCACCTAACTCATTAGAATTTTAATCAACTAGTTGATTATTGAATTTATTACATGACGTTATTACATGACGTTATTACATTCTCCAGCGAGACGCCATATGATAAAATAAAAAAAACAACTTAATTACTAGACTACAAGCTAGTCTAGGTTAGGCGATGGAGCCGCATAACGGGGGCTGTTATAACGAGCACCCACAATCTATGTGTAAAGCAGAGAACAAAAATAAAATATTTTTTCATCAGAAAAAATATCCTTTTCGCGACTATGAGAACGAATTACATTATCGTAATGACTTTTGCACCGAGTCGAACAACAGACGACTTCTGCATTTTGAAAACGCGAAAACATTGATCAGGTGATCACGAAACCTTTGTTGTCCCACGTCAAATTGTTAACTACCCATGGCAGAAGCATATGACTCTCTCGTGGAACTGTTATCTTAGACCGGGGTAAAGCCTTTAAAATTTTTCCTCCACTGGCTGTTGCTGCATACCAAGAATGATGTCTTAAGTGTTTTTCTTTTTAATTTTGGGTGGGTTGCTGAGGCGAAGGTGTTGTGTATGCTGCGTTACTTGTGGGGGTGGGGGGGGGGTCCAACTGATGTTGGGCAAGGCCTGTTGTCCTAAGGCCTTAATGACATTTCTTAAGTTTCTACACTTCAGTTCATTTTCTTTTTCTCCCCTGTCCCTCTTCTGTCTCTGATGTCACTTTACTGTCACATAAGGGCTCAACAGTAATCTGCTATGTTCCTGTCTATGGACTTGCAAAATACAAATGAATTATCACTTAGCGGTTATATTTTGTGAATTTACCTGAATGTTTAGATGTCTCGGAAATATATCATGTGATATAGTTCGAACAAATTGACCTGAGACTGGTGAACTCTATTAACATAATTTCACACCCGACTGAATGCGTGTATTTATCTTCGCCGTCTCCCGAAAATGGCAATATTGTTATTCAATACACAGAGGTCGGTAAATGGATCGAAATTCACGAGATGCCGAAAATTCAAGAGAAGTTTACGAACGCCGACGGATTAGGCGATAACATTGAATAATTTATTCCTTGCATAAAAGTCAGTTTCATGTCAAATTGTTCGAAAGATATATCATAATGACCTTTCTACGGAATTTCATTTCCATATTATTTTGTAACAGGCGCTCCTGTCACCTACACAAATTGGGCTCCCGAACACAATGCCCCTCAACATCGACATGAATCTGATGACTGTGTCGTTATGAAAGCTGATGGGTTCTGGAATGATGTCGATTGTGGTATAGGCTTTATTGGTGGCATCGGTGTGTTTACGAAGCATCATTTCATATGCCAGTATGGTAAGGAAGTCGGATTGATTTATGTTCCGGAATAGCATATAGACCAAATCTTGAATATTATCTCATTTTACCATATTGCTAGCAACAAAGGTGCAGATCAGTCTGCACATGCGCGTAGTCTGGCCAGCACGTTAGTGGCTGATCGTTACATGTGGGTTTACGGCGTCCTGCAAACCCCCATGCTGAGAGTGAGTAATTATGACGTCACATTAACGTCGGTACTACATCATGACATTTATACGTCGCATCTACGTCGGTGCAACGTCATGACGTTGCACCGACGTTGATTTGACGTTGCCCTAGCGACATGTGCCTGATGGGCACATTAGTATTCGCTGTTTGGATGATACACTACCTCTAGTCTCTAATTTAAAATTTCAGGACTCTGGCTTAGTCTTTGTAGCCGACGGACTTTGTTTGTTTGTATAGGAGTTTAACGGCTCCGCCAAAACTGTTTCAGGTCATTCATGAGCCGGTCAGTTAACCTATCTACACTTTACCTGGGCAGACGTATACGTAAGCGGTTGACCAGCACAGTGCATTCTTTCGCCTGAAACTGACAACTGCCCTTCTTGAATCGGCGGAAGGGAGAGAATGACCGTAGAAAAGATTTCATGATCAATCTCCACGAAAGAAAATTGCGGACCACTGCAGGTATCGAACCCGCGTCCTCCTAATCACCAGTCAGTCGCGCATTCGACTGAGCTACCGTGGCCGGTTACTTTTAAATAGTAAAACTGTGGTTTACAGGGGTTAACCTTATTTTTCTTATTTCTGCTCTAAAATATAGATTGTTGGTACTCGTTAGAACCGCCGCATTGAGGCGGTTCTAACGAGTACCACAATCTTTATTTTGAGCAGAAATAAGAAAAATATCATAATTTCTCATCTTAAAATGTTCGTTTTTTTCGGCGGTAAAGTTTGCAATGTATTTTATAGGCATGTTTTGGTAATGACCAAACGGACTAGTTTCTCTTATCTGAGGCCAGTTGTTCAAAGCATCGTTAGCTTAACGAGCTCGTTAGTGGTTAAAATGTTAAATCGTCAGCCTCGATAGCGCAGTGGTTAGCGCGTTCGACTTATGCTCGAGCGGTTGTGCGTTCGAATCCGGCCACCGGTATCGAGGTGTGTCCTTGGGAAAGACACGTAATGACATTGCCCCACTCCACCCAGGTGTAAATGGGTAGCAGTGGTGTAAAAGCCACTGCCTCTCTCTCGCGAGCGCGTGAAAACACCCGGAATGAGCGTTGGAGGTCGATTCAATATGCTTGAAGCTTTCATCGCAATCGAACTAAAATGTTAAATGTTCTAGTAAGTACAATATTTAATATAGTGTTTTTTTTTGTTGGAAAAAAAAATGAGCAGCTAATGCAAAAGCGTTTCACTTTTTTCAGCAAAAAACTAGTATTTTTCGAAACTGACTGAATGAAGTTTTGACGGCATCGTTAGTTTTGAACAACTCGTCCCGGGTCGCCAGCCACGAAGATAGATTTCTCGATGGGGACAATAAAATAATCAACCACAGATTTCGTGATTTTTAAGAAATAGATCAGCTCTAACTTTGAATTTTTCAATAGATCACGCTTTGGGGGTCAGTTGTAACGTAAATCATTTTCTTGCACACCAGATAAGGAAATCCATAGTTTTAGCTTGGGATAGAAATTCTGTTCTGACCCTGGTGTTCTTACCCAAAATCGAATATTCTCGCGTGTATGATAATACGACCTCATATGCACCGTCGTTAAGGTTGACGTCACAGCACATTAGGTGACTTCACTAAACATTCTTGTAGTGTCATCACAACATGGCGGACGTTGGCAACCGAAATGACAGCAACAATACAATAAAACCTGGGCTAGTAAATGGAAGGTAAGCCAGAAAAATGTCTAATGGACTGAAAACGTTGTCTTCAAAGGCGGGCGCGATAAGTTTGATTATATGTTCAGACGACTTCAGTATGCCTATGCTCCCAGCGCCACATATATATCATATGTTCTTGATTATATAGTTTTTTTACTAAGGTGTAAATATGAAGAATAAAACACGGAATCACGGTTTCCTATTATTGTTTCAGGATTTGATGCGAAACTGCCGAGTATTACGGACTTTTTGGGAGGTTTGATAGGAAGGTGAAGATGGTCCTGGAGAATTGCTCAGCAGTTTTGATTTTTGAAAGATTATTTCTTGTATGTTGAACGAAAGAATTTTGTTATGTCTGTTTATTATTATTATTGGTGTTATTTTTCCTCTGATCATTACGATAGCACACCCGTGCGACATAGTGCATTTTTTTCACATCTCCAAAATGGCTACTTTTCTGATAAAAAACATGATACTTTTCTTATCTATACTGCAAACATAGGTTGTTGGTGCTGGTCAGAACCGCCTCATTAGGGCGGTTCTAACGAGTACCCACAACCTATGTTTGGCAGCAGAAATAAAAAAATAATGTTCATCCCCCTTAAAAACCCATTTTTAGCTCACCTGTCACGTAGTGACAAGGTGAGCTTTTGGGATCACTTTTTGTCCGTCGTCCGTCGTGCGTCCGTGCGTGCGTCCGTGCGTCCGTGCGTGCGTCCGTAAACTTTTCTTCAAACGACATCTCCTCCTAAACCACTGATCGGATTTTGACCAAACTTCACAGGAATGATCCTTAGGTGGTCCCCTTTCAAAGTTGTTCAAATGGTTCCGGTCCGTTGCACATATAGGTCACTGTAGCCAAAAATAGATTTTTTTTCACCGAAAACTTAAAAAATCTTCTTCTCTGAAACCGCAAGGCCCAGGTCTTTGATATTTGGTATGAAGCTTCATCTAGTGGACCCCTACCAAGATTGTTCAAATTATAGTGCTGGGGCCAAAAATGCCCCCGCACCGGGGCCCTTTGGTTTTATATGGGCTTATATAGGGAAAATCTTTAAAAATCTTCTTCTCTGAAACCGCAAGGCCCAGGTCTTTGATATTTGGTATGAAGCTTCATCTAGTGGACCCCTACCAAGATTGTTCAAATTATAGTGCTGGAGCTAAAAATGCCCCCGCTTGGGGGCCCTTTGGTTTTACATGGGCTTATATAGGGAAAATCTTTAAAAATCTTCTTCTCTGAAACCGCAAGGCCCAGGTCTTTGATATTTGGTATGAAGCTTCATCTAGTGGACCCCTAACAAGATTGTTCAAATTATAGTGCTGGGACCAAAAATGCCCCCGCACCGGGGCCCTTTGGTTTTACATGGGCTTATATAGGGAAAATCTTTAAAAATCTTCTTCTCTGAAACCGCAAGGCCCAGGTCTTTGATATTTGGTATGAAGCTTCATCTAGTGAACCCCTACCAAGATTGTTCAAATTATAGCCCTGGGGCCAAAAATGCCCCCACGCCGGGGCCCTTTGGTTTTACATAGACTTATATAGGGAAAATCTTGAAAAATCTTCTTCTCTGAAACCACAAGGCTTAGGTCTTCGATATTTGTTATGAAGCTTCAGCTAGTGGACCTCTATAAAGATTGTTCAAATTATAGCGCTTAGACCAAAAATGCCCCCACCATGTGGCCCTTTGGTTTTACATAGACTTATGTAGGGAAAATCTTTAAAAATCATCTTCTCTGAAACACAAGGCTTAGGTCTTTTATATTTGTTATGAAGCTTCAGCTAGTGGACCTCTACCAAGATTGTTCAAATTATAGCCCTGGGGCCAAAAATGCCCCCGCTCCGGGGCCCTTTGGTTTTACATAGACTTATATAGGGAAAATCTTGTTTTACATAGACTTCTATATGCAGGGTTAACCTTTAAAATCTTGTTCTTTGAAACCACAAAGTACAGGTCTTTCATATTCGATATGAAGCTTCATCTTGTGGACCTCTACCAAGATTGTTCAAATTATAGCCCTGGGGCCAAAAATGACCCTGCCTGGGACCCTCTTGTTATACATTGGATCAGGTGAGCGAACCAGGGCCCTCTGGGCCCTCTTGTTCTCTATATAAAGTGGGGTTTAGGGGGGGGGGGGAGGTGTTCATTTCACGGACTTGTGCACGTGATGTATACATATGACTTATGTACTGCGCAAAGCGAAAAGGGATCTCCCAGCAAAGACTCAGAACAGACGACGCAAATTCTTCGTTTTGAGTAAGTAACTTAGTAAGTAAGTAAGTAAGTAATGTCTTTATTTAAAGAGGGTATAACGCAGTTGGTACAACCAATCTTCCCCGAGGCCCTCAGGCCTCACCTGAGCCCCACCCCCCCTGGGGTTTGCAGGGGTATACTTTTTTTTCTTATTTGTGCTGTAAAATATAGATTAGTGGTACTCGATAGAACCGCCTCAATCATCAATGAGGCGGTTCTAACGAGTACCCTCAATGAGGCGGTGCTAACCAGTACCCAAAATCCATATTTTGAGCAGAAATAAGAAAAATATCACACATTTTCATCTTAAAATTTTCGTTTTTTTTCGGCGTTAAAGTTTACAATTAATTTGTTCCGCTCCCGCCCATCGGGGCTTGAAGAAATAGATGGGCTGCATAATGCTTCCACGCAGAGCTGAAACCGACCCCTACACGAGTACTGGTAAACCGCTTAGAGGATCTAAGCTTCCCCAGGCAAAGCGGTGCGAGTCGGCCCGTCCATGCTTATAAACCCTATTGGTTTCATTTGGCGGCAGGGCTTGAGAAGTCATTTCATCTTGATGTCGGGTAAAAGTCCCACAATATTGGAAGCAACGTCTCCAAAATGACATTTACAGTGTTGACGGGGACGTTAAAACTCAAATCAAACAAAAACAAAACAATAAATTTGTATAGGCCTGTTTTCGTTAAGATACAGTCAGTGAAGTATACATTCTGACTAGGTTTGTATACAGGTTTGTATACTAGGTTTGTATACAGCTTTGTATACTAGGTTTGTACACAGGTTTGTATACTTGGTTTGTATACAGGTTTGTATACTAGGTTTGTTTACAGGTTTGTATACAGGTTGATTTAATTCTGACTAGGTTTGTATACAGGTTGATTTAAGACTTCGCTGAGCGCTCATGTTTATCGAAGACTCCTTTTCGATTGTCGTGACCCACTTACCACAGTCTACGTCCAAGAGGCAACGCTACAGGGACCTACGAGAGAAGATGTACCCTATAGTGGTTAAATTAAAGAGCTTGCACAACTGATCATTTCATATGGAATAAAAAAGAGCTTCCGGCGAGTTTCATAAATTGCATGTACTTGTAAACGGTCACGATTGTAAGATTACATTTTTTAAAGGATTTACGTAGAAAACATCAGAGTCTAACTGTTGGTTTTCTTTTGCTCCAGCATTTCAGTGAGTCCTCACCATTGTTTCATCCATGTGGTTGTTTGATTTATGTGTTCTCGGAGATGTTGCACTGATGAGTTAGGAGGCATTCATGCGGACTGAACCAATTATTTGTCTTAATCGCGACGGAAGTAAGGGCGAGGATTGCGGAGGCGTAAAATCGATTTAAGCCCCCCCCCCCCCCGCCCCCGCCCCAGTGGAATTCGTTTCACTGGCCGTTCCGAGGCGGTTCTTCTATCGCGGTTTATTTTTATTATGGTTTGTCATTGAGTGTGTGCATCACTTGTATTTTTTATTTTGGCTAGCCAATTGGCCATTTTTAGGGAAAGTAACTGTCCTTTCTGCTTTCCGGTATTGATGTTTCCATTAGAGTCTAGTTGTTTCATGTTTGTGTTTCTTTCCCTTGGTGTCTCTGATGTGAGCTGTGGGTCAATTGTAGGTCAATAATCGATTCCTGATTATTGCATTCACTTCCATTATCAAAGACTACGACAAGACGTCATGTGCCTGAAAAATCTGTTATTAAACGTCTGGTTTATATTAATATTTAGAAAATAGATCAGCTCTATCTGTGATTTGTTACGTAACATATCACAAACTAGAGCTGAGCTATTTCGATTGTTACAGGCTGAAAATCGGCAATAATATTGTTGGTTCTTTCAAAATCTCACAACTTTTCGCCATTTTTAGGAGAAATCCCGCTAAAATTATCGACTGAAACACATTTATTTATACTTTTCTGACGTTTTCGATGCGAGAAAATGACGTTACACCGTCCAGCGACAAGGAAATCGACTACTGACGTCATAAATTGGCAGTTTTAATGATGTCAGTCTTCCTTGTCGTGATTTGTTGTAGAATAAAACATAGGTATTTTTCATTGCCTATAAAACTCTTTAGAACGTGACGGTATCCGCAAAATAACAGCGACATTATATCATAGAACATATTTCATGTCAGATCTATTTCCGCCATGACAAGAGAAAAGGTAGTTTCGAGTATTTACGCTCAGATCGATCACGCCCTTCGCTAACTGAAAATGCTCTACATGAAAACACCATTATATTCCTTCTTTAGATACATGACCAAAAATGTCCACCATGCCCATATATGGTAAAAACCTTTGAAAATCGCCTTCTCAGGAACCAATCGACCGATGACCTTGGAATTTGGTATACAATATTGGGGACGCGGGCCCTATCAAATTTATTCAAATGATGCCATTTCGTTGACCTTGCTCTTTCTCACGTCAAGGTCACATTCGGTAACTTAAGATTTAGTATGGAAAAGACAGGATTTTCTGGTTCTGTTGCAGCTTATGAAATCATAGTTGATATTTGCAATCAGCTAAATGATCCTGAGCCATAAGATTAAATATTTAGTAAATTGTCTTAAACAACTGGACTAACTGATACCAAATTACATATACTGCATCAGTGTGGTAGAGAAATCAAAGTTTGTTAGAGGGATCAGTGTGATCGTCACACCAATATATGGCCAAAAGTTATTTTAAATTCTGCATCTCAAGAAATTCAAGACTTGGTATGCAGCATTTTGGACTTTAGCCCTGCTAAGATTGTTCAATGCTGACCATACTGTATGCGACGGCAACAAACCAAAAAAAATGATTGATTTCAAAATAATCTGGCAGTACTGGTCCTGGGATTGGCCTCTACTAAACCATTATGGTAAGTTAAAATAAGGGGGGGGGTGGGATTTACGCCCACTTGAGCTCTGGTGAGCGTAGTTACCCGTTGGAGGCTTGTTTATAATTATGTGTTCAGGGCATTTATTAAAGGCGCGTAAGCTTGATGGTTTGTTTTATTACTTAGCTGCATATTAGGTTTCAACCTCAAGTAAATTAACCCGCCCGCATAGTTCCTTTCATATGTACGAACGCATTTCCACCAGGACGCCTGAATGTAGATGTCTGATGCTCTGTCTCTGGTTGGGTTAACCGGAGCCTAACTGTTTGGTTTCCTTTGCTGCAGCATTCTAGCTATTTCATGCTGTCGAGTCCTCATCGTTGTTTCATATCTTTATTAGTTTGATTTTCTGTTCTCGGAGATGTTGCATTGATGAGCTAGACCTGTGCTGAAGGCTCCCCAAGTAACATCGACATTATTATAATTTAAACACGTAAATGTTACTGGCCACTACAAGGTCTCTATTGAAATCTTACTGGGTGCCTTATTTTCTGTTAAGTAGCACGACTAAAAATGAATAGTACCATAAATAAATAGGACAAAAATATAAATAGTAAAAAAATAAACAGTACTCTCACACCTTGCAGAGTGGTTAAACTTATCGGTTTTAACCAAGACAGCCAAGGGCGAGAATTGTGGCCACCTAAAATCAGTTAAGTGTCCACCCCCAGCCCCACCCCTGTAACACTTCTTACTGGCCCCGTTCCAAGGCGGTCTTTTTGTGGTTTATTATTTTCATAGTTAGTCCTTAAGATGTATGTATTGCTAATGCCTTTTTTATTTTGGATAGCCGTTTAGCCATGTGGGGAGATAACTGTCCTTCTGGCTTTCCATTCTTGACGTTTTCATTTTGGTGTTTTGAATGGGGGTGCGAGATATTTTGTACAGATTTCTGATCATTGCCTACACGTCTGTTTTTCAAACATGATAACTCCTGACGGCTTGTCATAGAAGGCCTTTTTGGCCAATTTGTATGGGGCAATTGGGGTGGTTGGGTGAGGCAAAGGTGACGCGTACCTTGTGTCAAAAGGGCGTTCAACTGATATTGATTTTGCGTGGCCACAATTCTCGCCCTTACTTCCGTCGCGATTTAGACAAATAATTTGTTCAGTCCGCATAAAGGCCTCCTTACTCATCATTGCAACATCTCCGTGAACACAAATAATAATAATAAAAAACCAGAGTTGAAACAACGGTGAGGACTCGACAGCAAGAAACCACTGAAATGCTGGAGCAAAAGAAAACCAACAGTTAGACTCCGATGCCCCCCCCCCCCCCCCCCCAGAGACAGAGCATCAGGCACCAACCAACATTGCCTTGAATTATATCTATATAATTCTCAATAAGCCTTTACGCTGGAACCGTCATAGAATCTGAGGCCTGACCCACCGGCGTGCAATTAAAGTGGAAAGCAAAGTTGTCAACCGTGATTGGGTTAACTACCATGCATGCAGTCTGTCGTATAACATTTATGTTGTACCCAATCTTTTTATATCGAAGAATGATTTTACAAAATTGGTTGCTGAAGGCATTGCGGTTATATATTTTTCTGAATTTATACACTCAGTCACCATAAAATTCGGGTTCCGACAGACCTTGTTGCAGAAGAGATTTAAGTCCAATATTGAATTTTGAAATTAAATCAGAATGACGTCTATAAAATTTTTAAAAGGCTTTGCGTAGTTTATGGTACCGATAACCCTGATTAAGAAGTTTAGCCTTTAACGATTTATTACGAGGGTTGAAGTCAGATACATGACTACACACTCTGGCAAATCGAATTAATTGCGAAATATAAACGCCATAGGGTGGCGCACGAGGAACATCACAATCCAAAAAAAAAAAGGAAAACCCGTTTAGTTTCATTGGACCACAGGGCTTGAGATGCCATTTCAATTCAATGTCGAGTAAAAGTCCCACAAAATTGGAAGCAACGTCACCAAAATGACCTATACAGTGTTGACGGGGACGTTAAACCCCAAATCAAACAAAACAAAGAAGATGAACGGTTTAACTTTTGAAAAAAAATCTGAAATGTTTCTTGAGTTGAGGCCATTTGAAAACATGGGCATTTAAAGTTGGTAAGCAAGGTATAGACTTTACAAACTGGTAGAGGATAATAAGAATATGATTTGATTAACTTTTGAAAAGAAATCTAAATTTTATTTTCTTGAGTTATGGTCCTTTGAAAATTTAGGCATTTTAATTTTGTAAGCAAAATATCTCTAAAACTATTCGAGTTATTTTCTTGGAGAAAAACAAATCTAAAAGTTTCCCTTTTGAGTTATGGCCCTTTGAACAACCCACCATGTTAACCTTGTCAGTAAGATATCTCGAAAACTGCTTGAGACTTGACTGATGTGGAATGATGAGCAAATGTACTGATTAACTTAAAAAAAAAAAAAAACCGATTATGAAAATTTCAACATTTTAACCATGTAGGCGTGATGTCTTAAAACCTGTTTAAGCTGTTTTCCTTATAACTTGATAGGCTGATAGGAAATTATGAGTAAATGGTCTAGTTAACATTTGAAAAAAAATCTGAAATATTTTATTTGAGTTATGGCCCTCTGAACAATTCGGTATTTCAATCTTTTAATCAAGATACCAGAGTTGACGGGGACTATAACCTCAAATCAAACAAACAAAACAAGATAGCTCGAAAACTGTTTAAGCCATTGCCTTGAAACTATACAGGCTGATAGAGAATGATTAGTAGTTGACCTGGTCAACATTTGGAAAAAAAAATCTGGAAAAAAAAATCTTCAGTTATGGCGCTTTGAAAATTTTGGCATTCAGTAGGGGCAAGTATACGGTTGGGGGCATAGTGTTTTACAAACACCATTTCTAGTTTTCGTTTGCTTCAGCATTTCAGTTATTTCATACTGTCGAGTCCTCTTCGTTGTTTCATCTGTTTGTATTGTTTGGTGTTTTATGTTCTCAGATATGTTGCGCTGATGGGATAGAAACAATTCATTTCAAAATTAAGGGGTGTCAGGTTGTGTTTCATCAAAATGTATTTGGAAAATGACTGAACTTTAAGCAAACAGTGGAGGCCCTGATCAGACGCCGCATTCTGTGGCGTCTGATCTGGGCCTGCAGTGTTTGCTAGGGTACCCGTTTTGGGGTTTCTGGTACTAAATGGGTTACATTATATAAAGAAAACTGGTGTTTACTGTGGTATACATTTTTTTGTTCAAAACATGGTGTTTTTGTGCTCGTTAGAACCGCCTAAATTAGACGCTTCTAACGAGCACCCTGGGGACTAAAAAATAATAAAAAAAAAAAAAAAAAAACAACATCTAAACAAATGCTAGTTAACTATGAAAGACGCCATTTTAGCAAACGGTGTTTCATCTAGATAAATAGAAGTTTATCATCACGTGTTATTTTAAAAACCATGATGCTTTTTCTTTTGCTTATGGGTTTACGGCCCTTTCAATATATACGGTCACTTCAATACTTCACCTATATCGAGCCGATCGTTGGTTTAAACAATATTTTATTAGAAGCAAATATCAAATACAATCACACATAATATAAGACATGGTGAAAGGATCTGACTGTAAGCTACGAGTACCAAGCTTATAAGTGTCATCCCCCTAACACAAATAAGAATATACAGCATAACTGAATGGAATGACTGATAATAAATATTGAGTATACATTAACGAGCGAATAAGAGAGAGAGAGAGAGAGAGAGAGAGAGAGAGAGAGAGAGAGAGAGAGAGAGAGAGAGAGAGAGAGAGAGAGAGAGAGAGAGAGAGCGTGCGAGAGAGACATTGCCTGACTACATATATCTGCCTACATGTATCTGTTTTTGTTTGTTTGGTTTGAGGTTTAACGTCCCCGTCAACACTGTAAAGGTCATTTTGGAGACGTTGCTTCCAATTTTAGGGACTTTTACCCGACATTGAGATGAAATGACATCTCAAGCCCTGTCGCCCAATGAAACCAATAGGGTTTATTAGCATGGACGGTCCGCCTCGCACCGCGGTTCCTGGACAGGCTTAGATCCTCTAAGCGGTTTACCAGTACTAGTGTGCGGGCCGGATTCAGCTCTGCGTGGAAGCATCATGCAGGCCATATATTTCTTCAAGCCCCTATGGCCGGGGGCTTGCCTACATGTATCTGCCGATCGTTAATCAGTGGTGGGCGAAAACCGGAGTACCCGGAGAAAAACCACCCGACCTTCCGCTGCAGAAGTTGGCATCTCACATGTGACCCAAGCTAGGCTCGAACCCACAGCTGTGATAGACCTAATGATTATGAGTCAGCGCTCTTATCCACGAGGCCACGGAGGCCCGCTTAAGAGCCATGGTACATAACAGTCTGTTACGAGCCAATCTTAGCAGACTGAATTAAGAAACCAGCAACACGACTTAAATTCTACAAAATTGATTCTTAACTATAAAAAAAATAAAATATTTCTTAGCTCTGAACTAAATTTAACTTGATAAAGTTCTAATGTCTGATTTCCACAGTATGTGAACAGTAAGTCCGGACCTCAGAATTTTCTCAAACTTCCGCGCTGTTGTTCCTTATTATCTCCACGCTGTTAAAGAAAGCATTGGGGATATTGTGAACGCCTCCGTCCGTCACGCTGTATCCTCCTTAACCGTTATTCAGAATGAAACCCAATTTGGTACATTGCTTCCTTACATGATGAGCGAGTGCGAGAGCAACATTAAAATTGGCTCCGCCCACAGGGAGAGAAAGCGTGGAAATTTGCGATGGCTTGCCATCGACTGCTCGCTCTCATTACGATAACACACCCGTGCGACATAGTGCATTTTTCACATCCCCAAAATGGCTACTTTTCTGATGAAAATCCTTTATATTTTTCTTACAAACCGTCAAAACATAGGTTGAGGGTGCTCGTTAGAACCGCCTCCGTGAGGCGGTTCTAACGAGTACCCACAACCTATGCTTTGAAGTAGAACTAAAAAATATAATGTTTACCCCCGTAAACCCCGTTTTCTCTATATAGAAGGTGGGGTTTAGGGGGGGGGGGTCTTCATTTCACGGACTTGTTCACGTGATGAGTAAAGATTTAAGATTTATGAAAGGTACCAGAAAATTCATGATAAAGTAATACAGATTTATTTAGCAGATAATCCAAGAATGAAATAAACCTAGGAACATGTAGACTACCCTTTCTTGTCAAAAAGTTTTTTTTTGTTTTTGTTTTAACTATTACCATTCTCTCATATTTCAGATCATTCCTAATCACACACTGTTAAACAGCGGATTAGACGTCGACATGTCTTTTTGTTCAGCCCACATACTCGAAGACACCTTTTTGCTTGGCGCTTCTTGGATAGAGTTCCGTTTAAGCCCCCTTTCTTTAACGTTAACACACAAGCATGACCTTGATAAAATCGGATGAAGGATTTACTTTTCGCGACATTCGCGCATTAAGTCATTCAAAGAACAGGGGATTATAACAGTTAAGGGATTTTCTAATTTACACTGAAAATCGGAAAGAAGGATAAAAAAGAAAACAATTTGAATTGACCAACCCCACCCTACCCCCTTCTCCTGTGACACCGCTCAGAACACATAAAACATTTGTACCATATGTTTTACCATAAATCACCTATTTTGTGATATCACAAAATCACAAAGTAAGACTGAATTTGTGATGTAACAAAATCTTGATTTAGTGAAATCGCAAATTCATATCACTGTAGTGATATCACAAAATCTATTTTGTGAGATCACTAATTCGATTTTGTGATATCACTAAATAGGAGTGAACTCGTGATATTTCTCAACTCATGATATCATATTTTCTCCTTGATGTTTTTTAATGATGAGGGCTCCCGAAATGATCACTGCGGATGCAGTTCACCTCCGCATTCTCTTTCGGAAGCAATCAGAAGCCTTCGTGGTGCAGTGGTTACGCTACTCGCCTTGTAAACCAGGGATCGCGGGATCGATCCCGGGCTTCTCCAGACTTTCGGATGAGTCTTTAAACCGAGGTCCCGTCTCCGTATGACCTTAGCTGTTGGTGGGACGTAAAACTAAAACTCACTCACTCACTCGGAAGCAATCAACCGCTTGGTGAATGCGGCAATGCTCGCCATTCAAAACGAGCAATCTCAAGTTTCACCAAGGGACAATGAAGATTTTTCTGATAGATCTACAGGCCCATCCACAAATCTGTACAAGTAGACTGTGTAACAGTTGCCACCACCCCCCCCCCCCACCCCCCACCCACAGTGGAACATGGAACTGCGTTTGGTAGATATTGCATGCACAGTTGTAGAAAGATTGTGATAATATAAGAATCTTATATGGGTGTGAGGGGTGAATGGAAAAATCCGTCCCGAGGGTCACTGTCCGACATCACGAGGCTTGCCGAGTGATGCCGGACAGCGATCCCGAGGAACGGATTTTTCAATCCACCCCTCACACCCATATAGGATTCTTTTTCTTGCATACCTGCCATTTCTATTGCGAATTTTTAATGCTGCTGTCACTTCGGTTACCGACGTCCGCCATTTTGTGATGACACAACAGGAATGTTTAGTGACGCCACACATGAGGTTGTAATCAACCAGTGCATTTATCAAACACGCGATTATATTTGATTTGGGGTCGGAACACCAGGGTCAGAACACAAATTTCTACCCCAGGGTAAAATCATGGATTTCCTTGTCTGGTGTGCAAGAAAATATATTCCAGCCATGTCAAAAGAAACTCTGTTTTGCGCTTCATCCTGCGCATCAGCACACTTATGTTTGCTGTTTGGATAGCACGATATTTTTTGTAGTTTCTAAATAGTCGAACTTCAATGACTCAAACACCTTTGGAACCATGAAAATCTGTTCGAGACAGAGGTAGTTCGAGCCACTGATGGCTACTGCCAGGAGGCATAATGGGGTTAATTTTACTATTTTCGGTGTTCTATGATGAAAATATATTGCGTGTGTACTCATTAGAATCGCCTCGATGAGGCGATTCTAATGAGTACACACAGCATATATTTGCAAAATAAAAATCGAAAATCCCCTTAATTATCCCGCATTACTTCTTATGCAGAGGTCTTACCTAGGGACTCATACATTGGTTCGAATTAGCCATGGTAAACGAGCCTTCCGTGTTCGAGCCACCGAAGTTCTACTGTATAATAGATCAAGAATCTTGCTAAGTCTGTCCCGCACTACTTCTCATGCAGAGGCCTTACCTGGGGACTCAAACATTGGTTCGACTCAGCCATGGTAAACGAGCCATCGATGTTCGAGTCACCGAAGTTTTACTGTATTAAAGCTCAAGAATCTTGCTTAGTCTGTATAGTTCAGCAGCCTGGTTTGTGTCTAACTTGGTCGGTAAACTGCATCACGTGAACAAGTCCGTGAAATGAAGCCCCCCCCCCCACCCTAAACCCCACTTTTTATAGTGAAAACTAGGGTTTACGGGGGTATAAATTTTTGCTTATTTCTGCTCAAAGACATAGGTTGTGGGTACTCGTTAGAACCGCCTCACTGGGGCGGTTCTATCGAGCACCCTCAACCTATGTTTGAACATTTTAAACAAAAATATCAAGGATTTTCATCAGAAAAGTAGCCATTTTGGAGATGTGAAAAATGCACTATGCCGCACCGGTGAGTTATCGTAATGTGGCCCGCAGACAGGTTTTATCTAACACAACCGGACATGTAAAGCTAAGATAAGAAACAGACTTACACTGAAATTTGCTGCAAGAAATATACAGGTATAGTGAAATTCCGCTATTATTTGTTTTTTGTTGAGGTTTTACGCCCCCGTCAACACTTTAGGTCACTTTTGAGACGTTGCTTTTGTGGGACTTTTACCCGACATTGAGATAAAATGACATCTCAAGCCCTACCACCCACAGAAACCGCTTCCCTTCACTTTTTCTGGGCAGGCTAAGACATTATAGTGTAGTTTGTATTTTCTTGTCCTTTAGGATCATTGATTCCATTGTGGAATTTTGAAAATATTTTGAGGGCCACTGATGAGGCTTAATTGGCCGAAACTAGCTAATCTGGCCCAGAAAACATGTTCACTCCATATTTTCCAGTTCTGTGGTGTATTCCTTTGTCACAAAGGATAACCCTTTCTAGAACATATTTGACCAAAGCGGTTAAGCAGTGTTCAAGTTCTGTTGCTCTCAGCTCTCAGGGCAAGCACAAATCTACAAAGCCCAAAGCGCGAAATTCCGCTATTAACCCATTTTGTATCGGAAACCCCAAAACGGGTAGTTGGCAAAAAGTGCAGGCCCAGATCAGACGCCGCAGAACGCGGCGTCTGATCAGGGCCTACACTATTTGCAAAAAGTTCAGCCATATTCTGAACAGTTTTTGAAGAAAACACAACCTGACACCCCTACATTTTGAAATGGACTCATGCTATATATAAGGAGGAAGATTCCATTTGGTACAAAAAGGGTTAAGTCAAGCTAAAATTACGACTAATTCTTTTTTCTAAAACATAACAAAGATGTCATTTTTTTTTTTTTTTTTTTGTTTAAGAAATAGATCAGCTCTAGCTGTGATTTGTTGAGTAATAAATCACAGTTTGGAGGTCAGTTGTAAAGTAGATCAAATCACGAGCGCGTAGCGCGCGTGATTTGTCTACTTACAACTGACCGACAAACTGTGATTTATTAATCAACAAATCACAAACTAGAGCTGATCTATTTCGATTCGAACAGGCTGAAAATCGGCAATAATGTTGTTGTTTCCTTCAAAATCTCGCAACTTTTCGCCATTGTTATAAGAAATCCCGCTAAAATTATCGACTGAAACACACGCATTTATATCCTTTTCTAAACGGGCCTCCGTGGCCTAGTGGATAAGAGCGCTGACTCTTAGTCATTAGGTCTCTCACCGCCGTAGGTTCGAGCCTCGCTCGGGCCACGTGTGAGACGCCAAGTTCTGCAACGGAAGGTCAGGTGGTTTTTCTCCGGGTACTCCGGTTTTCGCCCACCTCTGATTAACGATCGGCTCGATATGAGTGAAATAATCTTGAAAGGGCCGTAAAACCCAAACCAAAAAAAAAAAAAAAAAAAAAAAAATATCCTTTTCTAACGTTTTCGATGCGAGAAAATGACGTTACACCGTCTAACGTCAAGGAAATCGACTAGTGACGTCATCAATTGGCAGTTTTTAATGACGTCACTCGTCACGCTCTTCCTTGTCGTGATTTGTTGTAGAATAAAACACAGTTATTTTCCATTGCCTATAGAGGCGCGCTGTGTTAGAATTAAGAAATAGATCAGCTCTAACTGTGATTTGTTGAGTAATAAATCACAGTTTGGAGGTCAGTTGTAAAGTAGACAAATCACGAGCGCGTAGCGCGCGTGATTTGTCTACTTACAACTGACCGACAAACTGTGATTTATTACTCAACAAATCACAGACAA
Organism: Lucinisca nassula; assembly: GCA_963580285.1. Classification (NCBI taxonomy): domain Eukaryota; kingdom Metazoa; phylum Mollusca; class Bivalvia; order Lucinida; family Lucinidae; genus Lucinisca; species Lucinisca nassula. Next base: position 29,841,799 of record OY757023.1, on the reverse strand, counting down.
GAGCTGATCTATTTCGATTCTAACACGCTGAAAATCGGCAATAATGTTATTGTTTCCTTCAAAACCTCACAACCTTTCGCCATTGTTATAAGAAATCCCGCTAAAATTATCGACTGAAACACATGCATTTATATCCTTTTCTTACGTTTTCGATGCGAGAAAATGACGTTACACCGTCTAACGTTAAGGAAATAGACTAGTGACGTCATAAATTGGGAATTTTAATGACGTCACTCGTCACGCTCTTCCGAGCTGTGATTTGTTGCAGAATAAAACACAGTTATTTTCCATTGTCTATATAGGCGCGCTGTGTTAGAATTTTTCTTTGTGATTTCTGTTCCCAATCTTTTCAGGTAAGAGACTACCACTGAAACTGCTCAAAAGTGGTCATAAAGACCATTTTTGAACAGTCCCAAAGCGTTGACAAACAGAATAAAATAAGACTCTGTGGTACCGGCCCCGATAGCTCAGTTGGTAGAGTGTCCGCTCCGGGGAACGGGAGGTCACGGGTTTGATCCCGGGCCACGACATACCAAATTCGTTAAAAATGGTACTAGCTGCATCCTCCTCGCTTGGCACTCAGATTTACGGGGTAGAGCTAGGATTGGTCGAACCAGTGTCAGGATAATGTGACTGGGTGTGGTATCATGTAATGTGTCTGGGACATGATACTTCAGTGAGGCAGCACTATAAAATTGAGCATTGAGCTCCCTGTCGCAACCAGACACCGTCGTATTGTTGAAAGTGACGTTAAACCCGAATTCACACACACACAAGACTCTGTGGCGTCTGATCCGGGTTTACATTGTTTGTTTTAAGTACAAGTATTTTTGTAAAACGGACAAAATATCAGTAAGTAGTGAAACGTTGATTTATCAGCGTCGACAAGCGGTTCTTGTGAAAGTGAGCTGACAATATCCCATACGATTAGCATGACCTTGTTCGAGGGAGGAGCATAACTCTGCCTTATCGAGTCCGACAAAACTCGTGTCCACCTATGTCTTGTGTTAATTGCGTATTTTAAAGATAAGCTCAAAACAGCTTAAAAGTGTAACGGGAGCCGACGTCGGTACCTCACTCGGATGCGCGTCTGACTAGTTTTCCGGAGGACGCGGGTTTGGTACCTGCCAGGGTTGGCAAGACTCTTTCGTGGAGATTGGTCATGAAATATTTTCTACGATCATTCTCTCCCTTCCGTTGATTGAAGAGTTTCTGGTGGAAAATGTGCACTTTAATGGTTAAGCATATCCAGGAAAAGTGTAAATAGTAAACTGACAGCCTATATATGACCTAAATAATGTTGACTGGGTCATTTTACTGAAAAACTGTAATGGACAGGGCAGTATTAACCTGCCTCTCAATGCCGCTCTAGGTCGGGGACATTAAAAGGGGAATAACTATAATAATATGGCAACTCCGACGAAAACAAAAAAAAGATAAAACAAGCAATATCCCAGATACCTTAGGGGATTAATCGGAAATGGAAGGATAGATGATCAGACTGATAGGCACGAGGGAACCAATGTATCATCGTCAAAGCTTCGCGATGGAGACATAAAGCCGTCAAACCATCACGCCGTTTATACCGTTCAAATCTGTCTATCTTAAGATCTGCAGTAAAATGTCGTGGAGCATGAAGAGCATGGCAAGGCACTAACGAAGATATGGTCATCCATTGCATCCGGGCGTAGCTCCAGATGTCTCGACACTGTCTTGCCTCTGGATTAGGTTAGGTCATGACGAGAGAGTGAGGTTGACTATGCGCACCTCTCCCTCAGTATAATCCAGTACACAGCGCATGTCATCTTAATCATATACACACGGTCACTGCAGGCACGGTACACACATGCATGAAACTCAAACAGCCCTGTGGCGATGGGCGAGCGGTGAAGCAGTAGGTGAGGATACACTGGAAGCTGTAGTTGCGGATCTGCAAACAGGCGGCTTGGTAATATAAGGTCGCGTTCCTTAAGAATGAAACACTACGGGGAATTCGGCAGCCGAACTGAGTGACTGAGCAGACCTTTTTAGGATTGCACTGTTCACCCGCTTAGCACGGACAAGGGGCTAGAAAAGGTGCCTAAACAATTTCCTGCTTCAAAAATCATTGGCTGGTTAACCGCGATCAGCTGGGATCCCATCTGGCGGTCGAACAAAAAAGAAGGTGAATGAGATACCTCTAAAAATCGGCGCATTGAATGTGCGCACCTTGATGGATAGTGCTGGTTCAGACAGACCACAGCGTAGAACAGCTCTAGTTGGTAGAGAACTTACTCGTTATAAAGTCGAGACTGCAGCTCTGAGCGGGCCTGGTTAAGCAACAAGGCTGATGAAAGCCAGTCTTTTGCAGACAGGAAGGATAAAGAGACTATCTTGAAAAGATAGGCTGAACAATTTGATAGTGTTCATAATCGGCCATCCTCTATCGATGATGATATTATTAACATACTACCACAGGTTGAATGTAATCTGCTGCTTGACACGTTCCCAACCGTTACTGAAACTGAGAAAGCAATAAGACTTCTGGCATATGGCAAGGCTCCAGGAACAGATGCAATCGGACCGTCCATGCTTACAAACGCTATTGGTTTCATCAGGCGACAGGGCTTGAGATGTCATTTCATCTCAATGTCGGGTAAAAGTCCCACGAAATTGGAAGCAACGTCTCCAAAATGACATATACAGTGTTGACGGGGACGTTAAACCTCAAATCAAGCAAGTCAAACATACATTTTTTTTTTTATTTCATTTTTTATTTATTTATTGTTTTCAGTTGGTTGTACGCATGGGTAAATCATCGTTTGACCATAACCATTCTTTTTTCAGAACACTCATACTCAATAAAGTTATGGTATACAAGATTGTTTTGTTGTGGTTACTGCATGTTACGTGTGTACAAGCGGAGTATGAGTGCCTGTGTAACTCTAATATCCCAAGAAGCGTCCATGTGCAGCCGTTTGATATTTCAAGCGTCGTAGGTACCTTGACAGCCAATGAATGTAAACCAACCTTTCCTCTCGGATCGTTTGCGCAGTGGAGAACAATACAGTTTCATGAGCAAGTATGTTTTTGCCATTACGCAAACACGCCTATACAAATACATTGCCACCTTTATCGCCGAAAAAAATGAAAAGTTTAAGATGAAAAATTGTGATAGTTTTCTTATTTCTGCTCAAACTATAGACTGTGGGCACTCATTAGAACCGCCTCATCGAGGCGGTTCTAACGAGTACCCACATTCTATATTTTACAGCAGAAATAAGAAAAAAGGTGGTATACCCCCGGATCCCCAGTTTTAGTATATAAAACTGGGGTTCAAGGGGGTCAAAATGATATAGACGTGTTTTCGTGATGTTCGTCTGTGAAGCGATTATCCGGTTAACTACTGGATAGCGTTAACAAACATTTGTGATAGATAGCCTTGTACCCACACCTTATACCTACGATATTTAATTCATACCTAGAGCACCCGGAAATAGGACATTTGCAAACATTGCAGACTAAGATAAAAGCTCTACGACACGGCGTATGATCAGGGTCGATATTGTATGTGGGAGAAATTTAAGGGATTAACAACACAGTTTATTATCGTCCAGCCTATAACCAGGGACAATCTAAACAATAATGGCGTTAGTGCTTTGATTAAATTTGCTGGTGTGTCGATTGTCTCTGTGTGGGCTGGAATATAATATTCTTGCACAACAGACAAGGAAATCCGTGATTTTACCCTGGGATAGAAATTTATGTTCTGACCCTGGTGTTCCGACCCAAAATCGAAAATAATCGCGTGTTTGATAAATGCACTGGTTGATTACAACCTCGTATGCGCCGTCGTTAAGGATGACGTCACAGCAACGTCACTAAACATTCCTGCAGTGTCAACACAATATGACGGACGATGGTAACCGAAGTGACTGAGGCATTAAAAGTCCGCGTTAAGAAAGCGAAGGTATGCAAGAAAAAGAATCCAATATGGGTGTGAGGGGTGGATGGAAAAATCCGTACCGAGGGACACTGTCCGGCATCACGAGGCTTGCCTCGGTACGGATTTTTCCATCCACCCCTCACACCCATATAAGATTCTTATAATCTTATATGGGTGCGAGGGGTTGACAAATCCATCCCGAGGGTCACTGTCGGGCATCACGAGGCTTGCGGTTTGATGCCGGACAGTGATCCCGAGGGACTGATTTTTCCATTCACCCGTCACACCCATATAGAATTCTTTTTCTTGCATACCTTTCATTTCTTAGCGCGGACTTTAATGTTGCAGTGACTTCGGTTACCGACGTCCGCCCTATTGTGATGAGACTATAGAAATGTTGAGTGACATCACGTAACGTACTGTGACGTCAGCCTAAACTACGGCGCGTGTGAGGTCGTATTCGATTTTTGATAAGAATATCAGGGTTAGAACAGAATGTCTATCCCAAGCTGAAACTTTGAATTTCCTTATCTGTTGTGCAAGAAAAACTGTTCTCTCATCTTCACATACGAACAGTAGTCTTTACATTAGCGGAGCCTTAAAACGTAATTTGCGACCGTAAAACCGACGATTTACCTCCCCAAATAACAATTTTCAATATAATTATCTCCATTCTACTGCATGTTTTCGTTTGTTTTGTTAAAATTTTACTATTTTGCACAAAGCGGCAAGCTGTGAGCTGCTTAAAACCAAACGTCAGCCAATGAAAAGCGACGTTTCCTGATGACGTCGGGTTTCCGACAGTATATCGCAGAATATACTGTTGCAAATTTTCACGTTTTCCAATCAGACGTCGCGTTTCATACCCAAGTGCATTAGAATTTTAGTTCATTGTGCAATCCAAGCCAGCACTTAGGTGCTGATCTGTCTCACTGGTGATCGCAAAATGACAAAAACAGTTTTCTTATGACGTTGCTCATAACTATGGCAGACAGAGATGCAGTTGGCCCCCTAGACAACGTATTCAGTGAACTTATCCCTTGTCCTGCTGAATGAATTAATCCTGCATTCCATCAGATTCTGATCCGGATATACACTGTTTGCAAAGGTAGGCGTTATCCTGATTCAGAAGGACAATGGTTATATTTAATGAAATTCTATTCTAGGTTGGCTATGTGCATGTTACACAAGATATGCGACTGAAGAATTGCCCTGGTGCCTTACCTAATAAAGATGCAGGTTGGTCAGTATTCTATCAGAAGCAATTTTTCAATCAGGTGCTTTATGACAAGCAGAATAGTGAAACCAGTCTCAAATGCCATCTCTTATTCGTACCTAGATCGCAGTAATTAAGGGGAATAGGAACACTTGGCAGACTTTCCGCCATTTTTCAAAGGGAGACAACTTTCGGGACTTCCTGTTTGCTTTTCTATAAGCCATGTCCCGATGAAAAAGGGGTCTACTCTTAAGTGAAAGATTTGCTCAGCAGGAGCAAATTCTTTGGGTTTAGAGTTGACCCCTCTTTCACATGGGGGACAGATATACCCTTGCAGGAGTTGTCTCCCCTGAAGGTGTATCCATTCCCTTTAAATCAAAGCACATACAACACTTGCCAGAAAAAAATAGTCCCGAACTTGAACCTTGGCGGTCCCGTTTTACCCTTAAATACCTGCACTTCCAGGTGACAATCATTACAAAAAGACGCCTATACAAATACATTGTAAACTTAACCGCCGAAAAAAAAACACAAAAAATTTTAGTTGAAAAATTGTGATATATTTTTTTATATCTGCTCAAAATTTAGATGTTGTAGATATTTTAGAGCACAAATAAGAAAAATAAGATATGCCCCTGGCAACTCCAGTTTTACGATTTCAAAGTGGTGTTCAAGGGGGTCAAAACTATATAGGCGTGTTTTCGTGATGATGCAGATGCTGAACCAAACTTTGTTCAAAGGACCTTGATGTCACTCTAGTCCAACCAGACTAAAGCGGTAGTTTCTCTGGTAAACAGTGTACAAGATGGCGGCAAAATGGAAACAAATCTGTTGTCCAAAGGGAAAATACATATTTTCAGTGTTGTTAAAGCATGTTTATATGTAAGAAGATGTAAGATGTGCACAATATGAGACACAAAAATCGGCGCTTCTCAAAATGGTGATTTTCCTCGCCGTCCTAAAAGTACCGATCGTGTCATGGGGGCCGCCATGTTTGTTTACTAAAGATCTTCAAGAGGTTGTTCGATCACACTTGCGAAGGAACATGCGCAGCTTGACTTCCGCTACCATACGAATTCGCTCAATATAATGTACAACAATACAAATATTTTCCAGGATCTGACAGTGAGCCTTAGCTTGTCTGAATGTGCTCTCCTGGATTATCATTGCGCCCTGTCTGCAATTTAACAGTACCTTATTGGTTTGTGATAGTCACGTTGACAGCAGCAATATAGCATGGAAATATTGTTACCTTTTGGCGATAAACAATCGACAAAAATCACCTTTAAGATTGAAAAACAAGAGGACCATGAGGTCATGTCGCTCCCCTGAGCCCTGTGTGTTATTTTGGTCTTTTTCTTCTCATCTAAGTGACTTTGATCTTTGACACTGATAAATAAGTCAAGGTCAACCTACGGTCCTCATTTATGAAATATTCTAGTACTCCTGTCACCTGAAGCTCCATATATGAAATTTCAAAAATCTAGCATGCATGGTTCAAAGATTTGCTATCCAGAAAAAAAGTGTGATAGATGGATGGAAGGATGGACGAACAAAGCAAAAGCAATATGCCGTCATAACTTTTCGAAGTTGGGGGAATAAAAAGTGCTAATCTTCCTTGTGGCCCTCTTTTCTTTCTATTCTTGGGTAGAAACCAGTACTAAGCAATGTAGATAAAGGCTCTTGCTCAAGGCAGCTGAATATAAAATTTAAGTTGAAAACTTAATGGACACCTGGGGCCAATGTTGCTGAATAGCATTCGAAAAAAATACATTTTAAACTCATTCCCATTCAAAAGCTTTAAGGGACCGAATTTGACGTCGTCCAAAGATAATTCAAAATCAACCTAGGATCATCGATGGAACAAATTTGGTTGAAACTATTTACTAAGTGTCAGAGCAATTGGCCAAGAGGTTCTGGAGAAGACTTTAGGGTATTTACTATTCTTGGGCATGGTGGCCATCTTTGTCATGTGACTTGCACGATTCAAATAAACTTTTATTCTTCCATTGTCAGGAAGCTGTATATAAAGTTAAACTGAAATGGGCTCTGCAGTTTATGTCATTTGAAAAGCATATCAGTTATCTTGGTTATGTGACCTGGCACAAGCATTCAAACAAACGTTCATGCTACCCCTGTCAACAGGCTGCATATGAAATTTAAATGAAATCGGCTAAGTTGTTCAGAGAAAATGTTTCCAAATGTCCATGGACCTGAAATTCAGGTGACCTTGGGTCAAGGTCATCAAATATTCATAGATATTCATTTTTTACCTAATCTCATGTCAAAGACCGCAGTATTTTTTAAATGCAGTTTTACCTTTTTCCCATTCAAAAATCTAAGGAACCAAATTTAACCTTTAGAGAAAATGTATTCTAATATGTCAATGGACCTGCAATACAAGTGCCATTGGGCCAATGTCACCGAATGACCTTGACCTTAAGCATTCATAATTATTCATTTCTTACCTACTGTCAAATCAAAGACCACATTATTTTTTAAAAATGCATTGATTTGCCTTTTTTTTTCTTTAAAAAGCACAATAAACAAATTTGACCTTGGCATAAATTAGGTCAAGGTCAATAAAGGATCATCATTTTTGCAAACTTGGTAGTACTCAGTCACCCGATGCTACATCTCAAGTTTCAAGACAATCGGCTAAGTGGTTCTGGAGAAGATTTTTAAAGGTTTTCACCATATTTATGCGTGGCGGCCATGTTGGTCATGAGACCTTGACCATTCGAATAAATTTGTGTTCCCTAATTCTCCTTATAAATGAAAACGGTTAACTTTGGAAGCAAAGAATACATTATTAGAATGGAAACCGGAAACTCGGTTTTATTGAGTTTCTTCATAAACAGCACTGTTGTATGCAAGGCTGAATACGCCCCCCCCCCCCATCGATTTCAGCGGTACTCGATTTTTAAATTACGAGCAATGGACTGCATGTAAAATTTAAATGAAATTAGTCGGTTGGTTTTAGAGTAAATGTATTCTAATATGTCAATGGACAAGGTCATCGAATGACCCCGACCTTAAACATTCATAGACATTTATATTTTAAGTTTTGTCATATCACTGACCACAACAGTTTTCGAAAAATGCATTAATTTACCTATTTCTCATTGGAAAGCCTAACCAGCCACATTTAACCTTGGCGTAAAATAAGTCAAGGTCAACCTAGGGTCATCATTTTTCAAACAAAGTAGTACTCAGTCGTCCGCTGCGACATACCAGGTTTCGAGTCAATCGGCTTAGTGGTTCAGGGGGGGGGGGAGATTTTTTAAAAGTTTTTACCATATTTTGGCGTGGCGGCCATCTTGATCATGACCTGGACCATTTGGATACATTTTTGTTCCCTAATTGTCCTAAGGCTCTAAGGCTGCATGTGAAATTTAGATGGAATTGGCCCAGTGGTATTAAAGAAAGCGTATTCTTATATGTCAATGGACCTGCAATACAAGTGACCTTCGGCCAAGGTCACTGAATGACCTTGACCTTAAGCATTCACAGACATTCATTTTTTACCTATTGTCATATCATAGACCACAATAGTTTTCAAAAATGCATTGAATTACCTTATTCCCATTGTAAAACCTAAGGAGCCAAGATTGACCTTGGCGTAAAACAGGTTAAAGTCAACCTACGGTCTCTATTTTTGCAAACTTTATAGTATTCAGTCAGCCGATGCTTCATACCAAGTTTCAAGCCAATCGGCCGAGTGGTTCTGGAGAAGAAATTTTTTAAAGGTTTTTAACATATTTGGGCGTGGCGGTCATGTTGGTCATGTGACCTGGACCATACTTGCAAACTTTCGTTCCCCCATTGCCATGGGGCTACATATGAAATTAAATTGAAATTGGCTCGGTGGTTTCAGAGAAGAGGTCTTTTAAAAATGATGGACGACGGAGGCCTACCATCCTATAAGCTCCCCCGGAGCCTTTGACTCAGGGAGCTAAACAAATTTACCTCACGGGGTATACGACTACCTGGTACGCAGACGGACACCAAAAACGCCGACTGGAATAGAAAACAGACATACGTGGTGAGGAATTAAATCGCATTTTATGGGCATATATTAAATGGATGCCCGCTGATGTTGATAGTAATCAGTTTCGCAGTGTCCCATTATATTTTCCAAGAACTGCGGACGTAAATCGTTGTGTCAATGACGAATTATAACCTATTTTATTGGACAAATCATAAACGTTTGATGCAAATCGACATTTGTTTAGTTCTACAGCAATAAGTCATACATAATTTCAATGTTTCCTGAATAAAATAAAATATTTATGCATTGCGTACCTGCAATGCGTTCTTAGAACTAGCAAAAAGCATCATTTACGAATTTTAGATGTAAAATTCTTGATGAGGGCGTTCGAATAAGGCTACTATTGACGACACGCACAGACACCACGCAATGCAGACGGCACAAAGTTATGGTTTCCACTGACGTGAAATCCGCATGTGAGGAAAAATGAAAAAAGGAGAGGAGTAAAATATATTCTGTTTTAGTTTAATTTGAAAGTTTATCCAGACACTGGAGCCTTACCACAGTGTATCAGCCCCCAACCATCGGGGCTTGAAGAAATATACGGGCTGCATGATGCTTCCACGCAGAGCTGAAACCGACCCGCACACGAGTACTGGTAAACCGCTTAGAGGATCTAAGCCAACCCAGGCAAAGCTGTGCGAGTCGGACCGTTCATTCTTATTAACCTATTGGTTTCGTTGGGCGACAGGGCTTGAGGTGTCATTTCATCTCAATGTCGGGTAAAAGTCCCACAAAATTGGAAGCAAGGTCTCCAAAATGACCTTTACAGTGTGGACGGGGACGTTAAACCTCAAATCAAACAAACCTGTTCTCAGTGTACAAGGGAAGGTATTGACGAGGATGCGATACGAGTGCCTTTCGCCTTCCGTCAAAAGTAGGGATGTAACGATAGTCAGAAAATGACTATTGCGATAGTATTGACATTGCAGGAAGAACCATTGCGATACTATTACTATTGCTGACTACTATTGCAATACTATTGCGATACTATTGCCTGAAACATATTTTCTTGTTTGAGAAGGAAATAAAAACTATTCAATCATTCAAACTGTTTTCTGTATGCTTTATCTGCATACAAGAAATAAACAAGATAATTTACACAAGTGGGACACCTATTGTAAACTCCTGTTTGCTTTTCTGTCTGCCCTACATGAAGAGGAAACAGCTCCCTGGAGCATCTTATTTCCTTTAAGTGTAAATCCTTCTGGAAGAGCCGGGAGACTCATTTTAATAGAAGTAGCCAAGCAAAATGTATCAATTCACAGTGAGACTGTGACATCGGTTTCTTAATCAAAATAAATGTAAGCTCTTCACGAAGGCAATGAAATCTTTGCTTGTCTTCAAAAACACTTCAGACATGACAAAGTGACTAAATACACCTGAACCTCGTTATCACACTGAACTCTGGGTCCAAACAAACGGACCATGATAGTTAACCGAATCGTGTAATAAACGCCGGATATGCAATTTATTCTCAAATATACTGTAAACACAAGCCTCGGGCGCTACCGATAAGCCTATAATGTTCCGCGTGACAAGGGGTGAAAATAAGATCATGTTATGTCTCTAATTTGCATTTATCCCTCAATCATAAAATTGAATCCACAATCAAATCGCTCCTAAGACGATTAGCTTCATCTATCGGTAGATGTATGCATATTAATAAAACCAGACTATTCTACTGCCTCGTGCATGACTATGTTTTAGCGCCAAAATAGCAGACGCTTGGCGGGAAAAGTCGAACACTTTAATTTGTGTAAACACATCTGTATGCTGTTGTTGGTGACACTGATCGAGCTTCGGGGGATACATCGGGAATTGTGCAGGGCGCTGTTTTCTATCCGCCTCTATCCACAACCGTTTAGCTATTGGGAAAATATGTTTTACCGGTTAGGGAAAAAATACGCTTCATCAAAATAAAAAGTGGATAGCTGAAAAACTATGCATACGATTCATAATCAGAATTGTTACCGATGACACGTCCAACGAATCCATACACCAGGACCTGTGTTTTGGGAAGTTAGATTTAAATCTTAAGACCGAAAATCTGAGGAAATTTTTACTAAAAGTCTCAGTGTTTCGGTACACAATCGATCGCATGCGTTTGTTAAACGGAACACCATTGAGACCAGGGCTAAATATTTTTTATATCCAAATCGGCCCCGGTCGATCGATGACGTCATCAGTAACGTGCCGAACATGCATTACAATGTCATCCCGACATTCTTGCATCTGCCAACTTATCTAATTTTCCATCATTTTCATTGTGTAATGTTTTTTTTTTTCCAAACATTATTTGTATTTTCCTTTTGTTGTTTGGTAAAATCTTTTAAAATATTTTAGCAATACAAATAAACAGAAAATCGTACCAGGTTTTTATTTTCTTTAATTGTTTTCTAGTGCGGTATTTCCCTTACACGGTGTCCAAGATTCAAAATTAATTCCTCGGCTGTATAAACATGTCTGGATGCCCAAATAATAAACGTTCTTTGCAGGACGACACGTATTGCATTTCCTTTGATGTCTGTTATTGACAAAATAAGAATCCTCTAAAAGATCAACCAGAACAATTTTTTGCATCTTTTGAAGCGGTAGTGACACGTGCGGACTTCCTTTGCTTCATGTGCTAATTAGTGCGGGCGGCACCCTTTGATAATAAGTACCACTGTGTAAAAACACGCATTAATTATCGCTTTTCTTATCACTGGCTTACAGACAGCTTGCAGATTAGCGTAATCAAAATATGCGTGGTGGTATATGTCTTATTTCGAAATCAATTAACATCAAAGTGCTGTTGAGTCAGACCGTTCATTGCAGATAAACCTTTTGGTTTCATTGGGCGGCAGGAGTTGAGATGTCGTTTCATCTCATTGTCGGGTAAAAGAAAAAATCACACAAAATTGGAAGCAGAGTCTCCAAAATAGCCTAAATAGCGTTGACGGGGACGTTAAACCTAAAGTAAAAAAACAAACAGACAAAAAAAACAACAACAACAACAACAACATCAACAACAAAAAACAACAACAACAAACAAACAACAAACAACAAAACAAAACAAAAACAAACAAACAAATAAAATAAACATCTGTTCTGGGTTTAGACGATGTTGACTTCCCTCCCGACAATACAGTACATGTATATCTATGTGTCTGTCTGCTTGCACATAAAAAAGATAAAATATAAAAAAGCTAACACTTGTATGGGCTAAACTGTTTGTCAATGTCCATTTTGCAAAGCTTGGCAAATATAGGTCGTATGTGCGTTTGAGTTTTGTTTGTTTGAGTTTTAACGTTCCCGGCAACACTGTAAAGGTCATTTTGGAGACGTCGCTTCCAATTTTGTGGGACTTTTACCCGACGCTTAGATGAAATGACATCTCAAGTCCTGTCGCCCAATGAAACCAACAGGGTTTATTAGCATGGACGGGCCGACTCCCACCGCTTTGCGTGGGCAGGCTTAGATCCTCTAAACGGTTTAACAGTACCCATGTGCGGGTCGGTTTCAGCTCTGCGTGGCAGCATCATGCAGCCCATCTATTGCTTCAAACCCCGATGTGCGGGGGCATACGTTGGAATTTAACGTCCCAGCAACAACAAGGTCATATGGAGACGAGATCTCAGTTTAAAGACTCGCCAGAAAGTCTGGAGAAGCCCGGAATCGATCCCACGACCCCTGGTTTACGAGGCGAGTATCTTATCCACTACACCAAGGAGGCTTCTTATTAGCATATATGGGTATAATAACGAAGCGGAATGAGTACAAAGTACCCGCATGTAACACAGTGTGTTTATACAAATGCCTATGCAGAGTATGTCAAGGTATGTCAAAGACCCCTCATTCGTAGCGGTCCCATTATGATCTACTATATCGCGCATTTTGATGATTTTAATTGAAACAGCTTACATAATAGCAACTGTGAACGTGAAAGATGTCCGAGCGATTAACCCTTATCTTGCTGTTCACGACAACCCCTATCTTTGTAAACAGTGTAGATCCAGATCAGATGGCTTCTGAAGAAGCCATCTGATCTGGATCTATACTGTTTGACATTCATTTTATGAATTTGTAGCAATAAATTACATCAAGTAATTTGATTGGTTGATAGACAGAAATGGGTGTGGCTTAAATGAATATTCAGCAAGATAAGGGTTAAGCTATGTAGTATGAGGTCAATATTTGTCAAGCGCCCCAAATATGGCAATGCAGATCAAGAAGAGACGCCGCTAAAATCGGTAATAGGTCTATACCGTTTGCTTAAACCGCCCGTCTATTTGTAAAACTTACAACAAATAAAACTAAGGAGACACCCGCCTGTCAAGTATTGTTATGTGGAAGATTCTGTTTGTCACATATGTTGTACATGCACCATGAAAGGCGCCTGCGACCAGGTAAGAATCATATCAACCTGTGTAGCTGTACAGTCGGAGCGCAATCAGATGCATCTTGGTTCAGAATTGATTTAATACGACCTGTGATGGAATGGATTAAATTGCGTCGATGCGCAAAATGTCCAAATATTTCGAACAAACCGTGTCATGTGAATGCCTACATTTTGCTAAGAATTACAGAAATGAAGATATATCACGCATTTTGTGCAGTTATGCAAGCCACCGGGCTTGCAGATGCACAACAGTTTTTAAACATGAACAGATTGGAGCAACGTCTATCCGTCAGCAGTTGAAATCCGCTTTCTCACGAACAGTTTTGACGGATTGCATTCACATTTCCTATACACGTTCATATCGTGTAAAATCCGCCACTTTTATCTGTGTGATGGTTCTTCTTCGTCTTCCTACTACTACTACTACTACTACTACTACTACTACTACTACTACTACTACTATTATGTAGAGTATGACCCTGTCAAGATAATTTGACTTATTTTCATTCCATCATTAATCTGAGGTGGGTGAAACCCAGATAACCCGGAGAAGACGACCTGACATTCCGTTCCAGAACTTTGCGCCTCAAATGTGACCCACGCGAGGTTCGAACCCACAGCAGTGAGAGACAATATAGTTAAAAGACAGGGCTCTAACCTGCTAGGCCATGAAGGCCCATTATTGGCATTTGAAACAGTGATATCTGAAACTATGGTTTATAGGTTTTGATCTAATACTTTATGGACTATCTGAACGAAACCTCCAACAAATGCGAATCTTTTGAAGTTTCAATGTACATATACACGTATTTGCACAAGAACCACCATTGTCGATCCGGCTTCTTCGGTTTCCTGTCCTTCAAGTATCCGAAGAAAAATGGTTTGCATAGATAGACTTCTTAATAGAATATCTGAATGAAACATCAAACATTAGAATACCTGAATGAAAGCTCGAACATTTATAAGCCTTTAAACCATTGCGATTTGTGGTCTATCTGGAAAATCCTCTGTGAATGGGTTTTCTGGAGAATCTTCTGTGAATTGTAATTTCTCTCTTTTATTTTTATTTTTTCAAGTAAATGTGGGACTTTTATGATAAAAACCAAGGAAAGTCTCTCTGACTGTTCCTATTAATCAGTTATCTGCTTAAGACAGTTATGTAATTATAGGAAACATGAACTATCCAAAAATTTCCTGAAATAGAAATCGTTGAAATTCATACTTTCTATATCAAGTAAATGCAGAGAGAGAGAGAGAGAGAGAGAGAGAGAGAGAGAGAGAGAGAGAGAGAGAGATCATTTACTCTTCTTACGCTATCTCCACACCGTTGTTATTTATATACGTATACGTGGGAAGTATTCAAGACTGTTCATAATCGTGCTTGTTGAACCTCCAAATTAAGGAGATAAGTTTTGTTTGTTTGATTTGAGGTTTAACGTCCCCGTCAACACTGTAAAGGTCATTTTGGAGACGTTGCTTCCAATTTTGTGGGACTTTTACCCGACATTGAGATGAAGTGACATCTCAAGCCCTTTCGCCCAATGAAACCAATAGGGTTTATCAGCATATGCGTTCTGCCTTGCACCGTGGTTCCTGGACAGGCTTAGATCCTTTAAGCGATTTACCAGTACTAGTGTGCAGGCCGGATTCAGCTCTGCGTGGAAGCATCATGAAGCCCATATATTTCTTCAAGCCCCTTAGGGCGGGGGCCGTGGAGATAAGTAGGTACTGATTTAGATATTAACTGTAAATCCGTCATTTGTGTCCATTGTCTGCATTTCATGGTAACATCAAAGGAATGCGTCTGTCGTAAGGATTATCTTCTTTCAGCATGGTGCCCTCAAGTCCATGCTTATTATTGCCCAAGCAATGTATGACACAAGTAAATACATTTTTTGAAAATTTGTATGCTTTGCATTTAAGTTGTCTGTAAAGACGACTTCATGTAATATATCGAGGCTAAAACACCATTATGAAACAGCTGTGACAGTTCCAGAAGAAAACAGCAAAAATCATAACAATGTTTTTATAGGATCGCAAAAATAACAATAGGATTTTATTGACTCACCCTCCTTCACATCCACAAAGACAGCTGGCGTTTTTTGGTGTCAGTCTGCGTTCCAGGTAGTCGAATAACCCGTGTGATCTACATAGCCTTAATGGGGTGGGGGGGGGGGGAAATAGTGTTTATGTCAATTGGAATCTCATTATACATACAGAACATCAATCGCAGCCGAATTCGAAATTAGATCAGATTGGTATATTCAGTACAAAGTAAACGGCCCCCGCCCATCGGGACTTTAAGAAATAGATGGGCTGCATGATGCTTCCATGCAGAGCTGAAACCGACCGCACACAAGTACTGGTAAACAGCTTAGAGGATCTAAATATGTTCTAAAAAGAATTATCGTTTGGAAGCAAGGAATACACAAAAGAACTGGAAAATATGGAGTGTACAGGTTTTCTGGGTCAGACTAGCTAGTTTCGGCAAATGAGGCCTCACCAGTGACTCTTAAATATATTCAAAATTCCACAATGGAGTAAATGATCCAAAAAGACAAGAAAATATAAACTACACTATGATATAGGGCAGGGAGACTTTTTGTACGGCCACCACACATTCCCACACATGTACCCTTCCCAGGGAAAGCTGTGCGAGTCGGACCGTCCATGCCCATAAACCCTACCGGTTTCTTTGGATGACAGGGCTTGAGATGTCATTTTATCCCTGTACCGGGTAAACGTACAACAAAAATGAAAACAATGTCTCCTAAAGGACATATACAGTGTTGATGGGGACGTTAAACCTCGAATCAAACAAACAAAATAAACGGTCACTTAAAGATTAAAAAATGCCTAAGGACTTATAATCATTTCTGCAAAATTACTTGTTTATTTTTGCCAGAATTCCATCAAACCAACAGGGAATCAGGTGAGGCTGAGTATCTCAACGTATGCCAAATTTGGACCAGATTGGAGTATTCATAGAGGATCTTACACGAGTGTTTATGTATGATTCAATTTATTTAACGAGTTGGGGTAAAGGGATAAATGCGAGGCTTTGCCGAGCATTTTATCGCTTTTCCTCAACGAGTTTAATAAATTTGTTTATACTAATTTATTTTAGTTCGCATTACGCAAACACGCCTATACAAATACATTTTCTTTATCGCCGAAAAAATTAAAATTTTAAGATGAAAAATTGTGATATTTTTCTTATTTCTGCTCAAAATATAGATTGTGGGTACTCGTTAGAACCGCCTCATCGAGGCGGTATTAACGAGTACCCACAATCTATATTTAAGAGCAGAAATAAGAAACATAAGGTATACCCCCCCCCCCCGGAAACCCCAGTTTTACAGTATAAAAGTGGGGTTCAAGCGGGGTCAAAATTATATAGGTGTGTTTTCATGATGGATTGCGATGGAAGCTGCAAGTTTATTTAATCGCTCTCGAACACTCATTCCGAATGTTTTCACGCGCGCGAGAGAGAGAGGCAGTGACTAGTACACCACTGCTACGCCTGGGTAAAGTGAGGCAGTGTCATTATGTGTCTTGCCCAGGGACACACCTCGATACCGGGTGCCGGATTCGAACGCACAACCTCTCGATCATGAGTCGAGCGCGTTAACCACTGCGCTATCGAGGCTGACAATAATGATAAATAAATTATATATTAATAATTTAATTTATTTAATATTGTTTAATAAACTCAATAATACATGAGCACGAATGCAAGATCCTATTTATCATATGACATTTAAAACGCATTTTATTCACAATTGTTTTAGAAATAAACGTTAATATTTCGCCATGAGTAAACGCGACGTCATTAAGGACGTCGTACGTGTAACGTTACGGGACGTATCTAACTAATTTATTACATGGCGTTATTACACTCGCAGACGCGACGTCATATGATAAAGTACAACGATATATTCCTTTAAGATCAAAACAATGTTTCCGCCCAATAACATGGAGAGGCTAAATATCTATATTAATTTATTTGACTTATGTTACAAACAGTGCCTGTTTCAGTTGTTATTTCGATACCCGTGACTACGAAGACACCTGCCACTACAGCGTCAACTACAATCACTTCAACACCGACTAACACCACCTCCACAACTACAACACAAAGCACCACAACGCCTATGACAAAAACTAGTACAACGTCCACGAGATACACTACAACTCCAACTACCACAGCTTCCTCTGCTATTAGACCCTCTACTGTACAAACAACGGCTTCCAAAACTACAAGACGACCAACAACGTCAACCACGATTAGTACAACTACAACAACTACCAGACCAGTCCACACCACTCCAGTACCGCATGGTATGGGCTTTAATTTCTGTTCAGTATCCAGAACACCGATGATTCATTTATCTATGTTGAGTCGAACACGGTGAAGAACTTCTCTACATAAGAAATAGGGAGAACCTTATGGAACAAGACCCCAGCTTGCCGTCTAACGTTTTTATAGTGAAACAAGAAATATCTTTAAAAATATAAACGGCGTAAGAGATATTGGAATATGAATATTGAAACTATTTTGTGGTTCAATATGAAAAGGACAAATGTTTTGAAATATAAATTTTATTACGAATTCAAAAACAGTAAAAAAAAGTATTTGAAAAATCCATGCCAATCGGGTACTTTTTTATAAAGAGTACAAAGTGTAACACTGTGCAGCCCAATCTATTTCTTCAGGCCCGCCCAACAGAATTGTTTTAACAATATTTGAAGACCTTCTATTGAATAAACATTCCTAAAAAACACACAAGTAGCCCTCATAGAGGAGATTTTGAAAGATTTGGTTGCTATAGCAACAAATGTAACAAAAGCACAAGCAGGCTGATTCTGGTATACGGCATGATCAATTTGTGTACTAAGTTTCAACTTTGAAGCCCATAAAGTTCCTGACAAAATTGCGACACATAATTTCAATGGGTAAAATGGGGCGTCCAACTTACGAGTACAGTTGGCTTACAGTTGGACAAGGCCTGCTGTTCTTGTAGCAGGAAAAGCTGGAGGGGAAATGATGCTATTTCTTCTGTCTCTACACTTTTATTCATTTTCTTCATTCTTCACTGTCCCTCACTTTCATCATCTCTACTTCTCTTCTAATTCTTTTCTTCCATTCTCTGGGAGACCATAAGGGTTGACGTGTTGTAAAACTCAAAACAATCTTTCAATCTATTTCCTAGTTAAGAATGGACAGTATTATTTATGTTGCCAATTTTTCTACCCAGCTTAAGGCATGTTTATTTATTCTATATGCAGTTAAGGCATGCGATTTTACGTTCCTTTTTGCACATCAT
The DNA here is from genome assembly GCA_963580285.1 of Lucinisca nassula. Classification (NCBI taxonomy): domain Eukaryota; kingdom Metazoa; phylum Mollusca; class Bivalvia; order Lucinida; family Lucinidae; genus Lucinisca; species Lucinisca nassula. The sequence continues at coordinate 29,822,896 of OY757023.1, read as the reverse complement.
ATTATGCAATATTTAATCTTCCATGAGGCCCTCGATATTTACATATATTACATGTATATACAAACTCACAAATGAACAAAGTGACTGACAGATTATAATTATGTATTTGTTTGCGGTTAGGATTTGTAAATGATGTAAAAGAAAAATTGAGCAATTCCTTGTCACATTTGTTTGAAGTGGGTCCATGTAGAATCTTACTGAAACGAGTGTAAGAAATCTAATGGACCATTGTGTTATCAAAGACACTGTTTCATGCATTATATTTGGAAGTAAGACAGATTTGAAGATTGACCCTATCTCCAACACAAACTTAATTTAAAACACACTTGAGAGTCCAACCGTGTGATAGAACCTCGTATTGTATTTAGAAAGCTTTAACTTGTAAATTACTGGTCTCTTTTTTTATAAGATTTATTTCCCTTGTAAGAAGCAAATACTCAAATAGAATAGTCTCATATGTCAAATCTTTGTTAAAAAAGTTATCTTATATAGCTTACAGGTATAGCTATTATTTACCAGTTTGGTTTGAAATTATTGAAATACAATTGAGGTAATGGCCGACTCGGTATAAGAATATATAGATACAATCAGCCATTTTAGGTTTACTCTACCATTCATTGATCAAAATTAATATATAGGAAGTCTGCATGCGAATTGAACAGATTATTTGTCTAAATCGCAACGGAAATATGGACGGGGCTTTAAGCCCCCGCCCATCGGGGCTTGAAGAAATAGATGGGCTGCATGATGCTTCCACGCAGAGTTGAAACCGACCAACACACGAGTACAGGTAAACCGCTTAGAGGATCTTAGCCTGCCCAGGCAACGCGGTGCGAGTCGGCCGGTCCATGCTTATAAACCCTATTGGTTCCATTGGGCGACAGGGCTTGAGGTGTCATTTAATCTCAATGCCGGGTAAAAGTCCCACAAAATTTGAAGCAGCGTCTCCAAAATGACCTTTACTTAAGCCCGGCAGTGGAATTCGTTTCACTGACCGTTATTCTGTCGCACGTTTCGCGGGTTCGATACCTGTCGGGGTCGGCAACATTCTTTCGTGGTGATTGATCGTGAAATCTTTTCTACGGTCATTCTCTCCCTTACGCTGATTCAAGAAGTACAGTTGTCAGTTTCTGATTACGCCTGATGTTACACTTCTGGAGTCCATGTCTGTTGATCTGAACATTGTTATTTGCCATTTGTCTATAGATTAACGATTTTGGATTAACGCTTTGGTACTTCGACCTAAACTACTTTTCTGGCGAAAGAATATGCACTGTACTAGTGTAAGCACCCAGGAAAAGTGTGGATAGTTAAGTTGACCGGCTCAAAAACTTCCTTACTTGTGTTGACTGGGCGTTAAACTCCAATACAAACACACAAACAAACTGTCGCGGTTTATTTTTGTTATGGTTTGTCTTTGAGTGTGTGTATCGCCAATAAAAAGGTGTTTCATAATTGTTTCATTTCTTATCGGATTATTTCTAGCTTATCTGGAAACCATCTTATGTTTCTTCTTAAAGTATCGACAATAAATTATCAATTACTCTAGTGTTTTGTTGTTGTTGTTGTTGTTGTTGGTTGTTGTTTTGTTTTTAAACTGTCACTTGCCTATTTTTATTATTACCTCCCTTTGAAAAAAAAATAATTCCATTTGTGCACTTTATGACTCAGTGACATTATTCCAATAAATAAGACTTACTTGATCACATCAGTCTTACCTAATTTCTTTCAAATGAAACAAGCAATGCAATATTGTAACGTAAAGAACAATTTGTGGTGAAACATGGAATATGAAGTCGTATAGTTTATGACACCGTTTGGAGTTTTACTTGACTTAGTTCTAATGTAAAGTGAAAAATGCTATTTCGCAGTGGGGTAGCCCCTATGTGCTTTTAGCGCCCGGTTACCTTACAAAATCTCTCAAGTCAAGTCAAGCCATTTCGCAGTGATTACTTGTTTGCAGAAGTATACACGTTTTCGACCAATCGCAAATTACATTTCATTCAATCGAGACTAATATCAATAAGTAGGTCAAAAGCCAGCATATACAGCTACGCCGAAAAAAAAAGAGAATCGTTGCGTTGTGGTAGAAAAGTCAACGTCATGTAAATCCAGAATACATGTTCGTTTTTGTAAGCATAAGAGCGGGTGGTAAACTTAAGGAAGTGATCCTGTCAGTCCCGGTTTTTAATCTTTTTGATAAATAGTCAAAAAATGACCATTCAATAGAAACAATGTATGTATGTTTGGGGATGGTGGTGGTGGTGGGGGTGGGGGTGGGGATGGGGGCAAATCGTGTACGGTCATTAATTTTCTTATTCTTAGATGGATTGTAAAATCACGCGGGGCAGAAATGTTGACCATCAAGAGACGATGTGTCGCGCGCTAGAACCAGGTCGGTATCTTAAAAGTCAAGGTCAAACTTAGGGAAAAAGGTAAAAAAGGTTTTCTTTTCTTGTCCAGTCAATTATTTTCTTATTCATGGATGGATTTTTAAATTACTTGGCAGAGATATTAACCATCATGAGATGATATGTCGCACACAAGAACCAGGTCCTTCATACCAAGGTCAAGGTCATACTAAGAGGTCCCATTTCAAAACAAATAGGGCCTTCCATTCGTGTACGGTCAGCAACTCTTTAATTGGCAGAAGTGTAAACCATAATAAAATGACGTGTCGCTTGCATGACCCAGATTGGTAGCTCCAAGATCAAGGTCATATTTGGAGGTCAAATGTTAAAAAGGGTCTTTTTATGTTTGGTCAATAATTTTCTAATTTTTGGATGGATTTTTAAAAATATTTGGAAGAAATGTTAATCATTATTAGAAGATGTGTAACATGCGGGCCCAAGGTCAGGTACTTACTTTGCAGTAATGTTAACCATAAAGAGGAGATGTGTCGCGCGCACGACCCAGGTGGTGCCTCTAAAGTCAAGGTCATCCTGAGAGGTCAAAGATAAAAAGGGTCTTTTTCTTTTTTTCTCACCCGTCAATAACTGTCTTATTTCTAGATGCATTTTGAAATTACTTAACAGAATTATTAACCATTTTGTGGCGATATGTCGTGAGTCTGCCCCAGGTCATTTACTCCAAATTGAAGGTCAAACTTATAGATCAAAAGGTAAAAAGTGTCATTTTGTGTCTGGTCAATAACTTTCTTATTCCTGGATGGATTTTGCAATTACTTGAAATGTTATCCATCATAAAACGAGTTGTAACGCTTGAAACTCAGGTCCATGGCTTGAAGGTGAAGGTCAAAAATGTTTTACTCACACTCTGTTACAAAACCGTCACTGCTGTGTTACCAGATAATATAATCTAATTCTCAATATAGATTACAATCTGCATAGTTTATGCAAATTTATGCAAATTTCTTCCAGTATAATTTAAAATATTTAAGCAACCATTGAACAGATTGACCAGATAACAAAAGCTTTTGGAGAGCTTTATGTGAACTCTTTTATTCTGCACTATACACAAGTGTACAGCATAAAAGCAAAACATTTCGAAGTTTGCACATACCTGTTAATGCAAAATTAGATTACCAATTGCCCTATAAGGTTATTTAAGTGTTTTACATTCCCTGTAAGATGATATCTGAACGACACCTGACGCCTGGCTTCCCTGACGAGCCGCACATGAATACAGTTAAACCTTTGAAAAAGACCATCTGTGAGAAAGGCCACCTGTCTACAAGGGCTTTTTTTAATGCAATCCAAACAGACTCTATAATGCAGATGTGAACATATACCACTTCTGCTCTAGGACCAGAGGACAGTCAAAAGCCTTTACCCTGAACAGAGACCACATTTTCTTTGACTAACATTGAACAAAGTCTTAAAATGTTTGTGCATGTTTAAATGAACCAGAGTAACATTAGTTGTAACTGGGGTTATCCAATTCATATCTGAATAGATTCTGTGAAATAACAATTGGCTTCTTGAGGCAAATCTGACCAAATGAATAAAGACAACCTGTGAATAAAGACCACATTTCCTCTTTCCCATATGTTATCGTGGTAGAGAGGTTTTGGCTGTAGTAACTAACGAGTTTCATTGCTCTTCAGGTGACATTAGTAAGTGTCCAAGTTATGTTATAAGAGACGCACAAAGAGTAAATGGCTTTGTGAATCAGTATGACCAATACTGTTTCGTTCTGGATCCAAAAGCTGATACATGGTCAAATGCTGATAAACACTGTACACAGAGACACGGGCACCTACTAACTATCAGAAATGCCCAAGAACAAAAATTCTTCACAGAATACCTTAAAGGGCATCATTATGTAGAATCAATTTTTATTGGCCTACATGATGATAAAACAGAAGGCTCGTACGAGTGGACTTCAGGTAAGCAACTAGTTAAGAACATACATATTGTCATAATCTTATCTCATATAAATTAAATGAGTGAAAAAAGAGCGAAAAATAAATTTAAAAAATAAACACTCCAATAACTGATCGAATAGCCCAATAATAGAAGTGAAGCGACCCTTAAGCCTATAATTGATCAAAACTTCTGTTTTCCAAACGATTTTTTAAAATTATTAACCCTTTTTTTACCGGACACCCCAAAACGGGTACCCTGGCAAACAGTGCAGGCCCAGATCAGACGCCGCGATCAGGACCTACACTATTAGTAAAAAAGTTCAGTTATTTTCCGCTTAACTTTTAATTCTACATGAAATTTCTTTGATAGCATAAATAAAAACAAATCAACTATATGTGGAGCGCAGTTAGTCCCCATCGGAAAATCCTACAATTTCTCTGTGTAACTTAGTACCAATTCTAATGAAAATTGTATCTAAAAGATATATTGAAGCGTCACATAGATTTTGGCAGCATCACGAAAACACGCCTATATAATTTTGAACCCCCCTTTTATACAGTAAAACTGGGGTTTACAGGGGTAAACATTTCTCTTATTTCTGCTATAAAATATAGATTGTGGGTATTCGTTAGAACCGCCTCGATGAGGCGGCTCTAACGAGAACCCACAATCTTTATTTTGAGCAGAAATATGAAAAATATCACACTTTTTCATCTTAAAATTTTCGTTTTCTCGGCGATAAAGGTAAGAGTGTATTTGTATAAATATTATGCGTGTTTTGTAATGGGATTGAAGCTTAAACCGTTTGTTATTAATTTGAATCTAAGAAAACAATTTTATCATTACACGCAAGACAAAGAGTACCTCATTGCCTGACCTTGGTCTACACAGTTTGATTAAAATACATGACGTTTTATTTATGAAATTAACCAGCCACTCATTAAATTGGCAAGAAAATGCAAATAATCGAGAATATAGAATTTATGAACGAAGTTTGTTTGTACTAACCCATTTTGTACAGAATGGATTCATCCATCTTATACAGAGCAGAAGTCCATTTCTAACCTAAAGGGTACCAGGTTTATTTGATTTTAGAAATTTAATTTAAAAATGGATTAACTGTTTCTAACAGCGTTTGATCTGGGCCTCACTGTTTGCCAGTGTCCCTTTGGGGTTTCCCGTACAAAATGGGCTAATCACTGAATTTCAACCTGTTATCAGTTATTGCTGTAATCAAACAGAATACATTTTTTCGGTTAAGTTGACTTGTGATTTATATTAGTTTAGATAACAACAGAACAAAGTACATGTAGCTAAGTATTACTCTGGATATCAAGAATAAAAAACATATAGGATCTTACATGAGTGTTCATGTATTATTGAATTTATTAAACTCGTTGAGGAAAAGGGATAAAATGCGAGGCTTTGTCGAGCATTTTATACCTTATCCTCAACGAGTTTAATAAATTCAATAATACATGAGCACGAATGCAATATTCTATTTATCATATGACATTTAAAACGCATTATATATTCGATTGTTTACAAAAATATCAATATTCCGCCATTAGTAAACGCGACGTCGTTAAGGACGTCGTGCATGTAACGTTACGGGACGTATCTAGCTAATTTGCTTATTTAATCCACTAGTGGATTATCGAAAATATAACATGGCGTTATTACACTCTCAGACGCGACGTCATATGATAAAATGGGTTCTATATTAGGGTATAACTGTATTCATAACTGTTATTTGGGAAGTAAAAAAGGCGGATTTACTTTCGGAAATTTGATTTTACCCGACGGATCAGTGGAGCCATGAAACGTAATTTGCGACCACATTACGATACCACACCCGTGCGGCATAGTGCATTTTTTCATATCTCCAAAATGGCTACTTTTCGGATGAAAATCTGTGATATTTTTGTTATTTTTACTTCAAACATAGGTTGTGGGTGCTCGTTAGAACCGCCTCATTGAGGCGGTTCTAACGAGTACCCACAACCTATGTCTATGAGCAGAAATAAGGAAAATAATGGATACCCCACTAAACCCCAGTTTTCTCTATATAAAGTGGGGTGTAAGGGGGTGTTCATTTCACGGACTTGTTAGCTTGATGTAAAATCGCAAATAATATTTCGATGCAGTTATCCCCTTTCTAAAACACTTATTCATTGATAAGGCTTAAGATTTGTCAATTTTAACAATCGACAAAAAAGAGCTGCCAGCCAAATAATGTGTTATATGAAAGGGTTATCCTTTGGAAGTAAGGAATACACACAGAACTGTACAGTATTTCTGGGCCAGACTAACCAAATTCGGCCAACTAGGCACCGCCGGGATTTCCCTTATGTATATTCAAATTACCATAATGGAATCAATGGTCCCAAAGGACAAGAAAGTTAAAACTACACTACGATGAAAGTTTACAGCCACCACAATTCCCGTAACACCAGCTGTAGTGACGTTAAATATGTTCTATGAAAGGGTTATCCTTAAGAAGCAAGGAATACATCATAGAACAGAAAAGTTGGAGTGTTGAAACTTTTCTGGGTCAGACTAGCCAGCTTCGGCCAACTGGGCTCCGATGTTTACGAAATTCCACAATGGAATCAATGGTTCCAAGGGACAGAAAAATATTGACTACGCGATGAAAACCGGATGTAAGTCAATTAAAATCGACGTTGTCTGGTGGCGTCGGGTTTCCGGTAGTATATGCTATCAAATGTTAATTAATGCGTAACTATACCAAATTTAGTGACACAGAGGCCTTTCTGATATTTAATCTTCATCAGTGTGTCTAAACCCCAAAGTTTTGAAACCGAAGCGGATGATGGACAAGACCCGGCAAACACAGCACATCCTCCTCCGAGCACACACCGACCGACGTAGCTCATGAAACGTTATTCGATCAGACGTCGCGTAACATTTGGATCTGCATAGGGGCCATGTTTTAGGGACCATGTTTTCTTGTTGTCGTTTTATATATTTTATCTTAGATTCTACTGACAGTAAGTTAACAGAAAACAAGACTTTCAATTTATAGCAACAATACGAAAATACGAAAACAATAAGCGTAAATTTGTTTGGTACATAAAATTTACTTTAAGATTCTCATCGAATCAAACGAATGTAAACCCTTGAGATACCAGTTACAGCCATTGTCGTCTGCTTTGTTGTTTGCTGGTTACTTTAATAGCCATTGTTGCAACAATGTGGACTCAGATAGGACTGCTCCTGATCATTGTCCACACAGTTTGCCTGTATGCAAAAATTAGGTTTTGAGAAGCCTGCAAAATAGATGCATTTGAGTAAGAGCGCACACAAACAGACGACAATTCCAGATGCAATGTTCTTGGCATCTTAAGGGGCTACGTTCAGCAGGACGGCTTGTTTTGTTTGGTTTTTGTTTTATGCCCTTTCAAGATTGTTTCACCTATTTCGAGCCGATCGTTAATCAAAGGTTGGTAAATCCGGAGAAGAACCACCTGATCTTCCGTTGCAGAACTTGGTGTGAGACCCGAGCCCAGGCGTAATAGACCTAATAATCAAGAGTCAGCGCTCTTATTCACTAGGCTATGAGGGCTCGTGTAGGCCGACTTTCGGAGTCTAACTGTTGGTTTTCTTTTGCTCCAGCATTTCAGTGGTTTCTTGCTGTCGATTACTCGCCGTTGTTTCATCTCTGTTGTTGTTTAATTTTTGTGTTCACGGAGATGTTGCACTGATGAGTTAAGAGGCCTTCATGCGGACTGAACAAATTATATGTCTTAATCGTGACAGAAGTAAGGGCAAGGATTGTGGCCACGTAAAATCGATTTAAGCACCCCCCCTCCACCCCCCACCATAGTGGAATTCGTTTCCGCTGACCGTTCCAAGGCGGTTCGTCTGTCGTGGTTTATTTTTGTTATGGTTTGTCTTTGGGTGTTGTGTTGCTTATATTATATTATTTTGGATAGCCTATTGGCCATTTTGTGGGAAAGTAACTGTATTTTTGGCTTTCCGCTGTTGATGTTTCCATTAGGGTCTGTTGTTTCATGTTTGCGTTTCTTTCCCTTTGGTGTCTCTGATGGGAGATGTGGGTTATTTGTATCGATTCCTGATCATTGCCTCAACTTCTCCTTTTTATTTAGAACCCCGCCTTTATTTTCTTCTGCTTACAGAATGCATTACAGAAAAGCAACATATAGTTATGATCTGAGTACTGAGTTCGATGCCGTTTCGCACAGAAAGATAATACCCCCTTTTTTAGGGAAAATTGGGGTTAAAGGGGTATACATTATTTTCATTATTCTTGCTAAAGCATAGACTTGGGGTATGTAGCCTTGCCCAAGGATTAGAAATGTAATAAAAAAGGATAATATTTTTTTTTATCTTTTACACACATGGTAAGCAATACTTTTATCATATGACGTCGCGAATGAGAATGTAATAACGCCATGTAATAAATTCGATAATCCACTAGTGGATTAAATATGCATATTAGTTAGATACGCGCCGTAACGTTACATGTACGGCGCCCTTAACGACGCCGCGTTTACTAGTGGCGGAATATTGACATTTTTATACAAAAATCGTGAATAAAATGCGTTTTTAATGTCATCTTGAATTCGTTCGCACGTATTATTGAATTTAATAAACTCGTTGAGGAAAAGGCATAAAGTGATCGGCAAAACCTCACATTTTATCCCTTTTCCTCAACTCGTTTAAGGAAAACTTAAGGAAACTCGTCGAGGAAAAGGCATAAAATTCTCGGCAAAGCCTTGCATTCAATCCCCTTTCCTCAACTCGTTTAAGAAATTCAATTATACATTGGCACTCATGTAAGATCCTCTATATGTTTGACTACCAGTTCCTAGTGATCATTACGAAAACAGTCTATACAAATACATTTTAACCTGTATCGCCGAAACACTGATAATTTTGAGATGAAAAATTGTGATAGTTTTCTTATTTCTGCTCAAAATATAGATTGTAGGTATTTGTTAGAACCACCACATCGATGCGGTTCTAACAAGTACCCACAATCTATATTTTAAAGCAGAACTAAGGAAAATAAGGTTTCCCCTGTAAACCCCAGTTTTACTATATACTTTGATGTCTCTGACGGGAGCTGTGGGTTAATTGCATCGATTCCTGATCATTGCCTCCACTTATATTTTGCATATCAGAACTGTTTTGTTTGTGCCGTGTGGTGGCTGTAAAAGATCTCCCCGTAAATGCATTTAATGCTCTTATTTTTCCAATCCTCAGGGATTGCTTTTACAATTGATTTTCATCGTTCCTTAGTTTGACATCCTTTTGATACCTCCGTTTGGTGTCTCTGATGGGAGCTGTGGGTAAACTGTATCGATTCCTGAACATTGCCTCCACTTCTATTATGCATATCCGAGCTGTTTTGTTTGTGCCGTGTGGTGGCTGTAAAAGGTCTTCTCGTACATGCATTTAATGTTCTTATTTTTCACATCCTCCGGGATTGCTTTTTACACTTGCTTTTCATCGTTCCTTAATTTGACATCCTTTTGATACCCCCCTTTGGTGTCTCTGATGGGAGCTGTGGGTTAACTGTATCGATTCCTGATCATTGCCTACACTTCTATTCAAGGGGTCAAAATTATATAGGCGTGTTTTCCTGATGGTATAGCTAGAGATCAGTCAGTAAATGGAATAGCCACGAAGAGGTAATGGAAAGTATAAAGATACATATAGAACATAGAGAATCTTACATGAGTGTTCATGTATTATTGAATTTATCAAACGAGTTGGGGAAAAGGGATAAAGTGCGAGGCCTGCCGAGCATTTTATTCCTCTTACTCAACGAGTTTTTATTAAACGAGTTGAGGAAAAGGGTTGAAATGCGAGGCTTTGACAAGAATTTTATTCCTCTTCCTCAACGAGTTTAATTTGTTAAACGAGTTGAGGCAAAGGGATAAAATGCGAGGCTTTGCCGAGCATATTATCACTCTCCCTCAACGAGTTTAATAAATTTAATATCAACTGAACATGAATGAAAGATTCTATTTATCATTTGACATTTAAAACGCATTTTATCTATGATCGTTTTATAATATTGCCAGTATTCCGCCATTAGTAAAAGCGACGTCGTTAAGGACGTCGTACACGTAACGTTACGGAGCGCACCCAACTAATTAGCATATTTAATCCACTAGTTAATTATCGAATTTATTACATGACGTTATTACATTCTCAGACGCGACGTCATATGATAAAACAAAAAAAAAAATAATTAGTAGACTAGTAGCTGGCCTAGGTTAGGCGATGGAACCGCATAACGGAGGCGGTTTTAACGAGGATCCACAATCTATGTTTGAAGCAGAAATCAGAAATAAAATATTACATGTTTTTCATAAGAAACATCACGAAAACACGCCTTTAAAATTTTGACCCCCTTAAACCCCACTTTTATATAGTTAAACTGGGTTTTTCAGGGGTATACATAATGTGAATTATTTATGCTCAAAATATAGATCATGGGTACTCGTTAGAACCGCCTCGGTGAGGCGGCTCTAACGAGTACCCACTATCTATGTTTTGAGCAGAAATATGAAAAATATCAGGATATGTATGCGAAAAATTTCAATTTTGGCGGTAAAATTTTACCAATGTATTTGGATAGGCGTATGTTCGTAAGGAATATCCTTTTCGCGACTATGAGAACGAATTACACTATAGTAATGGCTTTTGCACCGAGTCGGATCAACATTTGAAAACGCGAAAACATTGATCAGGGTACGGGAGATGTGAGGTTATCACGAAACCCTGGTTGTCCCACGTCAAAACGAACTGTTACCTTGGACCGAGGTTGAAAAAAACACAACCTGACACCCCTAACTTTTGAAATAGGCTCCTGCTGATATAAGGTGGAAGATTCCATTTGGTACAAAATGGGTTAATTTGGGGAAGTTTGCTGAGGCGAAGGTTTTGTGTATGTCGCGTTACCTTTTTTGTGTGTGTGTGGAGGTGGGGGGGGGGGGGGGGGGGGGCAACTGATGTTGGCTTACGGTTGGGCAAGGCCTGTTGTCCTAAAGATAGTCTTTAGAGGGGAAATGACATTTCTTATATAAGTTTCTACACTTCAGTTCATTTTCTCTTTTCACCTGTCCCCTACTGCCTCTGCTGTCACTTTACTGTCACATAAGGGCTCAACAGTAATATGCTATGTTCCTGTGTATGGGCTTGCAAAATACAAATGAATTATCACTTAACAAAATGCATTTAATATCAGAAATTATAAGTAGATGTTAGGATGAATACACATATATCGGTCACACGACACATACACCGGCAACTAGATGACACAGTCCAGGACAGAAGACATGTGGCGGAGCCAATGTCCAAACAGCATGCATCCCGCCCCAGCAACTGTGCCTGCCGACAAATCTATCGTGCGGTCGATCTACAGGGTCGATCTACAGAAGTGATAAGAAGAGATGGAAGTGAAAGCGGATAAAGAAGCACAATCTATCACCTCAGCGGTATTACAGACACAGTGTTTCTACAACCGAGGTAACAGAAAGGACTCCTCACCGAAAGTATGTCAACAATGCTGTACAATATATACAATAAGTTGCGAATTAAAAATGGTTAAATGTGGGGCTTAAATCGTTGGTTAAAAGCATAAAAGACAGATCACGCGTATCTAAAAATAACATTAAATTGTCACGACTATTTATTCATATAAAATGATCTTCGCTGAAGAATGTTAAAACAGGTTTTGACAACACTACGTATCAAAAAGCGGTTTGAGAATAAAAACGCTATTTTTTCTTCTGCTGCAAAATCAATAAAATCAGGGTTAAGAGTAACAGCTTTACTAAATAACTCTGTTCGAAAATCTTCATAAAAAGAACAATTTAAAATTACATGAATTTCACTTTCTATTTCGTTACAAGTTGGACATTTTCGCTCTTCTAAAGGTTTATTCTCATATCTCCCAGTTTCAGTTCTGAGGGGTGCAACTCCACATCGAAATTTAGCAAAGGCAGCACGGTGTCTTACAGGCATAATGACTTTACAGTACTCTTCTGTTTCAAATGTTGGCTTGAACAAGCTATATGTTCGTAATTTGTTTCGCCCCCTACCACTTGGACCAACTGCACTACGTATACTGTTTAGCCAATCTGTCTTAAACATATTTAAACCTGCTTCTGGCAGTTTCTTAAAAAAGTCAGTACCCAAATGACGTCGGATATCACAATCTATGTTTAACTGAAGCTCTGCAATATGTTTTTTAATGAAATGGAACCAGCTCCTACAACCTGGAGAAGCCTTGGAGAATGCCTATACTGCTATGCGTTTGTTGATTCTAGTGGTCGCCGTACACGAGACTCTTACCAACTGGTGCCCAATGCATTCCCATTGTCTTATAAAACTAGATTCCCATCCCATATCGCCATGTAAAGCAGAAACAGGGGTGTATTTGCCGACGCCCAGAAAGAAGTGCATTGCTCGGTTTTGCACGGCGTTGACACACGAATATTGCTTGAGCCCCCATACGCTAGCACCGTAATTGATAACTGGGTAGACGACTGAGTCGTACAACTTAGTAAAGACATTGTATGGAAGTCCACCAGCTAATTTGCATTTAGATATCAGAAGCCCAAGAGGACGACTTGCGCTCTGTGCGACTTAGCAGTTAATTCAAAATTTAAATGTTCTGACAGCAATAAGCCAAGGTAGGTATATTTCTCAACAACAGTGAGCACATCATTGCCACACTTAAATGAGAACTGTCTCCTGTTAATTGAAGGGTTACGGAAGTGAATTATATTACTTTTACTACAATTAACAACCATATCATTGGTATTACACCAGTCATTCAGTGCCGTTAAAAGTGTTTGCAAATCTTGTTCTGTTTCTGCAAGCAAAACTATGTCGTCTGCGTACATTAGAATGCATACCACGTCATCGTCGCATTTTATACCAATCCCAGGCGACTTAAGGTAAACTGCTAGATCATTCATAAATAGATTAAACAAGATTGGTGAAAGAATACATCCTTGACGAAGACCAGAATGTACATCGAACCAGTCAGTATGTAAATTGTTTAAACGGACACATGACGAAACTGAAGAGTACAACGATTTTACAGCGTGAAACAGCTTTCCATTAAGGCCTATGCTACTTAAGCGGTGCCATAACTTCGTACGATTAATGTTGTCATACGCCTTTTTAAAATCTATGAAAGCGCAATAGGTGGATTGCTTGCATTTCTTTCTGGTTTCAATGATGCTGGTTAACGAGGAAATATGATCTATAGTGCTCCTTTTCTTTCTAAAACCGTTTTGTTCATCGGTAATAAGATTATTGTTTTCTGCCCAGTAAGACAAAAGCTCATTAATAACAGAACAATAAACTTTGTAAATCGCTGATGCGAGAGCTATACCTTTATAAGATAAGGGGTCACGGGGGTCGCCCGAAGAAGACTTTGGTATAGGTTTTATTACGCGTTTCCCCCAAATGGCGGGAACAATATCCTTGTTAAAACATACATTAAACATTGCGTGCAGAAAATAAATCGACACGTCATTTTTCAAAGCCTCACTTGGAATTTGATCGATTCCACTCGCTTTGCCACGCTTGGCTTTATCGACGGATTTTTTGACCTCCAAAATAGAGAAGTTTTCATCAAGCAAGGGCGTATAACTACATGTATTAGGATCAGCTTGGTTATTCGGAGCCATGTCTTCCACCTCATTTATGGAACTGCAATTCAGAAGATTACTGAAGTCCGATTTCCTTTTTTTTGTAAAACTTCACAAGAATCGTTAGAAATTGAGCCGTCCTGTCTTTTAATTTCAAACGGTATAACATCTTGGTTAGTAGAACGGACACCTATTTTGCCTATTGACTTCCAAAATTGCGTATGATCTATATTGCACTCATGCTCCAGTTCAGACTGAAGAGAAAACCAGTATAACCTCTTACACCGCTGGACTTCCCTATCGAAAGCCTTACACAGCTTAATATATTCAGCCTTAAGGAGTGATTTTTCATTGCCGCATGTACTTCGTAGCCAGGTACGTTCAGCTTGGCTTAAACTACACCATAATGTAGAAAGCTTATCGTTCCACCAGGGTTTTCCCGGCCTCAGCCTTTTTGAACTGTTACAATGTGACACTCGCTTATGCGGGATCGACGCATACATGTTTTGTGTGACAAAATCGCACCATTTGCTAAAAATAATGTCTATGTCCTGCTGTTCCTGCTGGTTTTGCTCCAAATAGTCAATTGCTTCCTGTACATAACCAAAACAGTCATTACTTGTCATAAAAGACTTGGGAATTTTTGACAGATCGAATTTATCATAGCAAACATCTGAAAAAATATCACTGTCATCTGCATTTTTTACCTGAATCGAACCAATTTCTATTTTCCATGATAACAGCGCATGATCAGGAGCACCACGCGTCGCAGCTTGACATAGATCAGGTATAGCGTTTATCAAATCGCATGTACTAGTTACTCTAAAGTCATTCAATAAATGTAAATCGCTATGAGTGACAATGCAGTAATCTACAACTGAAGAACCCTTGGACGATACAGACGTAAAATTGTCGTATGTCTGATCATATCTACCATTTAGCATACACATATTTGTATTGGTTAAAAATTATATAAACCTTTCCCCATAATAGTTTGTAGTGAAATCTATCACATTGCGTGGTCTTATGTCATCGATGCCAGCACTAAAATCCTCAAGGTCACCACATCTGGAATTCCAATCCCCACAAATGACAGGTAGACCGATGTTTTGAAAAACATAAAAGTCCGACAGTAAATTATCAAAAAATTCAAACACATCGATTCGCCTTGAGGAATTTTCTGGTGGCAGATAACATACACACGGCAATAGTGTAAAATTTTCTGTTTTATGGGCCAGCTTAAGCCATAAAATACCCTCATACGACTTCTTCAAAATGGAGACGTTGAAAATGTTTCACAGACTGTTTTTAACAAAACATCCAACGCCCCCCGAACCCATTCTAGCACGTCTGTGTATGAGTTTACGGTTGTAACCAAACCAAGTATATCCCTCAAGATGTAAAACGTCATTTCCCTGAAGATGAGTTTCAGCTATACCTATTATGTCCAAAGAGCTGTTTAAAATACAAGAATACATGTGATATAGTTCGAACAAATTGACCTGAGACTGGTGAACTCTATTAACATAATTTCACACCCGACTGAATGCATGCATTTATCATCGCCGTCTCCCGAAAAAGGCAATATTATTATTCAATACACAGAGGTCGATAAATGGGTCACCATTCACGAGATGCCGAAAATTCACGAGAAGTTTACGAACGCCGACGGATTAGGCGATAAAATTGAACAATTTATTCCTTGCATAAAGGTCAGTCTCATGTCAAATTGTTCGAACTATATCATAATGACCTTTCTACGGAATTTCATTTCCATATTATTTTGTAACAGGCGCTCCTGTCAGCTACACAAATTGGGCTCCCGAACACAATGCCCCTCAACATCCACATGAATCTGATGACTGTGTCTTTATGAAAGCTGACGGGTTCTGGAATGATGTCGATTGTGGTATAGATCTTATTGGTGGCGCCGGTGTGTTTACGAAGCATCATTTCATATGCCAGTATGGTAAGGAAGTCGGATTAATCTATGTTCCGGAAAAGCATGTAGACCAAATCTTGAATATTATCTCGTTTTACCATTTTGCGAGCAACAAAGGTGCAGATCAGTCTGCGCATGCGCGTAGTCTGACCAGCACGTTAGTGGCTGTTCGTTACATGTGGGTTTACGGCGTCCCGCAAACCCCTATGCTGAGAAGACAACCGAGGGTGATCTCTGACAGGTGAACGGGCAGCTGTGGGGTAAGGCACAAGAAAGATATTATGTGGATGACACAAATTATTAACAGTAACTATTTACAACAATACGAACACTAAACATTACATTTATTCGCCTCTATAATCCTTTCACGGCGCACGCCCCGAAAGCAAAACTACGTTTTGTGCTCGAGACGGCGACATGAAAATTATAGAAGCAAATGACAAAATACACGAACAACAACAAAAAAAAATCGACGGTCTGTTTAACTGGTGATGCCCGCCTCTGCAGGGCATCTGAACCATTGCGTCGTACCAGTACCTGCTCCTATTGGATAGGGAGCAGCAGGTCACCAAACGTCATTGTGCCTGTAAATTACGATAATCGACTAAAATACAGTTCACGAAACGTATACGCTATATCATGAGCCCTGCCCCTGAGAAGTCTGAATATGTTCATGCATATACCGTTATTGCGCATGCGCCGACCAGACACACGGGCTGATCAGTACATGTGACAAATAACCGCGCAGCAGAACTCAACTTGACTGTGCATCAAAATATCAGCACCCAACGCTTGAAACAAGAATACTCAAATTTTATGCTTCCTTACTGAGCACTACAGAAATCAGTTAATGCTCACTACAACTGAGCATAATACTCATTAAATTCGTGCTCACTACATTAGCGCAGGTAAGACGCAACTGAACAGACCGCGCCTTTGCGCTACCTGTTCACCCGTCAATTACAGGAAATATAACAACCATTTCATATCCTTCTCCGCGACACGGCTCGCAAATATAGCTATTCACAAATTCATTACATTAACAACAGCTAGAAACTAAAAACAGGAAGATTTTTATCTATTCTACAAAACATGTTAGTGTCTGATAGGGATCCACACTGTTTGCCGTCCAAGATTCTTTCTGTGGCTCGTCACGATGTTGTGGATACACGTTAACAATCGACCTGCTGCTTGTATAAGGTCTATTTTTCGGGTGTTTATATCTATGAATACTACAAGAAAATCATGCATACCCGAGCTGGCTCGCTAAGACTGTGAGAAGTAAAGATACTATCCACAATCATAGCCATATAGCAAATTTCAGCAGATCATTGATTTACGCTAGAATTGAATTTCCTTTAGGTAAAACATGATGAAACTTCACTATAGATCAATGGTATAACTCCCGTCAGTACGAACACCCACAACATTGTGACTAGCATGAAAAAAGGCACAGTTTGGCGGTTGGCGACTTTTAGGCAAACTATATAGATTTCCCCACAAACCACTCATGCATACATCGCATGATAATATGCACGATTTGTGCGTGGCGCGGCATATTTTGCCTACCGTATTTCGCATAATATATTTCAGTCGCGCTGCCTTGCCATATACATACTAAAATAATTTAGATGTGCATAAGCACCAGAAAGGTTTCCTATCCCATCTCGTGTCACTGATACACTATCTCTAGTATCTAATTTTTTACAATACGGTAACACACCCGTGTGACATAGTGGATTCTTTCATATCTCTAAAATGGTGACTTTTCTGATGAATATTAGTGGTTTTTTATACTTTAAACATTGCTTGTGGGAGCTCGTTACATCCGCCTCTTGGGGCAGAAATAGGAAAATTAATGTTTACCCCTTTTAATCCCAGTTTTCTCTATTTAAAGTGGGGTTTAGGGGATGTTCATTTCACGAACTTGTTCATGTGATGGATTCCGAGACTCTTGCTTAGTCTTTTTAGCCTAATAGACACGTTTGTGCCGTATCCGGTCAAAAATCCCGAAGATGATCTTTGCGACGGAGCCTATATTATATTCCATAACATGTTTTGTAATGTTTAACGTTATAGCTTAAATGTGGTCTGTGTTTCCGTTTAGAGACTTCACTGCGCGCTATAAGTATATTTATCATATGACGTCGCGTCTCAGAATGTAATAACGTTATGTAATAAATTCGATAATCCACTAGTGGATTGAATATGCAAATAAGTTAGATACGCCCCGTAACGTTACATATACGGGGTCCTTAATGACGTCGCGTTTACTTATGGCGGAATACTGACATTTTTGTCAAACAATCGTGAATAAAGTGCGTTTACCATGTCATATGATAAATAGAATCTTGCATTCGTGCTCGTGCATTATTGAATTTATTCAACTCGTTGAAGAAAAGGGATACAATGCTCGACAAAGCCTCGCATTTTATCCCTTTTCCTCAACTCGTTTAATAAATATAATAATACATGAACACTCATGTAAGATCCTCTATATAATTTGTCCTAAACATAACGAAAACGCATCCTTGTGACACAGTGCATTCTTTCATTTGTCCTAGACAGATACTTTTCACATGAAAATTTGTGATGTCTTTCTTATTTTCACCCAGAACTTAGGTTGTGGGCGCTCGTAGAACCGCCTCATTGAGGCGGTTCTAACGAGTACCCACAACCTATTTCTTTGAGCAGAAATAAGCAAAGTAATATATACCTCCGTAAACCCCAGTTTTCTCTATATTGAGTGACGTTTAGAGTTAAGAGGAATGTTCATTACAAGGACTTGTTAAACTGCTGACTTACTCTTAAATACTGAGCATCAAAGCTATATCTGGCGTGCCTGGGTATGCAGGTAGAGTTGAGCTCAAAGCCACATTTAGGGGTTAACAGCCGGCACCAGCCCATCGGCGCTTGAAGAAATATATGGGAGCAGGAATAACCAAAAGTGGCAATTTTTATTTCACTACATCGACGTTCCCTCATAATGCAAAAGAGGCTTTGAAAATAAAATAATGCACAGACTGAGCCGAGTTTGTGTTGGGATCCGATTTTAACTGAAGGAATGCCAGTCAGCCACGGAGTCGATTGTAACCTGTTCCCACAATCTTTATAATTAGCAGAAGTGTAAAATACATATATATATCTGAAAATATTCTTATGGTATTGCTATAAAAAGTTTTTGAATTTGCGTGTTTTCATACAGATATATACTTTTTCTCTCACTACTCCCCTCATCCCTTCTTCAGATTCATAAATACTTAATAATGGATGATGATCAGACAAGGTCCGATAACGCATCTTAATTATGCTTTCTTTTTGGTGATTCCATAGGAGTTTGAACGGCCCAGTCAGCAATATTTAGGTCATATTTGAACCAGTCATTTTATCCATGTACTG
Organism: Lucinisca nassula; assembly: GCA_963580285.1. NCBI lineage: Eukaryota > Metazoa > Mollusca > Bivalvia > Lucinida > Lucinidae > Lucinisca > Lucinisca nassula. The sequence continues at coordinate 29,803,565 of OY757023.1, read as the reverse complement.
TATTTCGGCAAAATGCCGTATCTTTTTATTCTTACTACATAATTAAATGGAAAATCTTGTTTGAACAAGTCATTATGAAAACACGCCTATACCAATACATTGTCGATGTTTCGGATAAAAATGGAACTTTTAAAGGGAAACTTTAATGTTAGCCCCTGTAAACCCGAATTTCACTTTATAAATGTGGGGTTAGATGGGGGTTCAACAATTATATAGGCGTGTTTTCTTGATTTAGATTCTGATCGGGTCTTCGTGAATACATGTGCATGTATCGCAATTACAACTAGTTTTCGGGTTTTCTAATAAAAATTGTTCCAATTTCATATGCAACAAAAAATAAAATAGACATTAACTAAACCATTCAAGAAGCTTTAGGTTTGTTTAACGACCAAAGGGATCCGAAATGTACCCGAAATAACGGCCGATTTTAATTAGTTTTAATTCCCATTTACCGGTTTCCAATGAAAGGAAATTACCTTAAACTATATAAATTCATGAAATTTGGTCATAATAAAAGCATTTTAATGAGTTTTTTTTCTGTTTTCATTGTTGATTTCTGTTATTTCAGTGGTGATTTCGGTTATTTCTGTGGTGATTTCGGTTATTTATGTGGTGATTTCGATGATTTCGGTGGTGATTTCGGTGATTTCGGGGAATCGTGTTACCCGCTGCATGATGCTTCTACGCAGAGCTGAAACCGACCCGAACACGAGTACTGGTAAACCGCTTAGAGGATCTTAGCCTGCCCGGACAAAGCGGTGCGAGTCGGCCCGTCCATGCTGATAAACCCTATTGGTTTCATTGGGCGGCAGGGCTTGAGAAGTCATTTCATCTCAATGTCGGGTAAAAGTCACACAAAATAGGAAGCAACGTCTCCAAAATAACCTTTACAGTGCTGACGGAGACGTTAAAACTCAAATCAAACAAACAAACAGAAGGGGATAACAGCATCCAAAATTATCATTTGGAGAGGAAAAACGGCGGTTTATGGTCGGAAATTTGTTTTTACGTCGACGCATTTACCATCGTAAATGACAATTTTAATGCAGTTATCCCATTTTAATGCACTTCCATTTGTACGGTTAAGAAATTGATGATGGGTTTCCCACAGCATATCGCAGATTCTAATACACTTGCTTATGTAACGCGACGCCTGATTGGATAACGCCGTCAAACGAAATTTCCGATCATAAGACGTCCGCTTTACCTCCCAAATGACAATTTTGAATACAGTTATATCCTAAATATACCGTCGCAAATTTCTGATGTAATCCAATTAGACGTCGCATTATATTCGAAAGTGGTATTAAATCACCGCCTCAATGATTAGCAGCAATAGCTAGTACATGTGTTAATTAAGAAAAAAATGCTTAGAACTGTGACATGTCTTTTTCTGACGACGTGAAACAGAGTTAATCATTTTATGGTCTTGTTGTTGATTATTATAATTATTTTTTTATGATCAGTTTTAATTGCAAGTCTGTGGAATTTCATTTGATTTGAACACAAAGTTTTTTTTTCAGTCACCAACCCTTATTCTGATTGTCGAATTCTTAAATTCGTATGCGGGTCCCCGCCTGATGGGGCTTGGAGAAATAGAATGGTGTTCAAGGTGTTTCCACGCAGAGCTGAAACCGACCTTACAATGAGTACGGGTAAACCTCTTAGAGGGCCTTAGCCTGCCCAGACAGAGTGGTGCGAGTTGGACCGTCCTTGCATATAAACCATGTTGGTTTCATTGAGCGACAGGGCTGGTAAAAGTCCAAAAAATTGAAAGCAACGCCCCCCCCCAAACTGCCTATTTAGTGTTAAGGGTTCGCGGGTGGGGGGGGGGGGGGGTGGGGGTTGGGGCGTTCAACTTGAAACCAAACAAATAATAATTCGCAAGAATTCAATGTGCATGTAGCTTAAATTGGCTTAAAACGTTGTCTTCAATCAACTTAGCTATTGCAGTTTGACAACTATGTTTTTCTCTGAAACCGGATTGGTTTGTATGAATAAGTTCTAAAAAGGGTTATCCCTTGGAAGCAAGGAGTACACCACAGAACTGGAAAATGTGGAATGTACATGTTTTCTGGCCCAGACTAGCGAGTTTCGGCCATTTAGGCCTCATCAGTGACCCTCAAATATTTTCAAAATTCCACAAAGGAATCAATGATCCCAAAGGACAAGAAAATAAAAACTACACTATGATGTAGGACAGGGAGACTTTTTACGGCCGCCACACATTCCCAGACAACAGCTGTATAGTGACGTTAAATAAGCTCTAAAAAGGGTTATCCCTTGGAAGCAAGGAGTACACCACAGAACTGGAAAATATGGAGTATACATGTTTTCTGGGCCAGACTAGCTAGTTTCGGCCATTTAGGCCTCATCAGTGACCCTAAAATATTTTCAAAATTTCACAATGAAATCAATGATCCCAAAGGACAGGAAAATATTAACTACACTATGATTAGGGCAGGGAGACTTTTTACGGCCGCCACACATTCCCAGACAACAGCTGTAGTGACGTTAAATAAGTTCGAAAAAGAGTTCTCCCTTGGAAGCAAGGAGTACACCACAGAACTGGAAAATATGGAGTGTACATGTTTTCTGGGCCAGACTAGCTAGTTTCGGCCATTTAGGTCTCATCAGTGACCCTCAAATATTATTTTAGTCTTATTTAAAAATCCCATTAAATGTTTGTTAATATGTTTTTCAAAAATTTTGGAAACAGTTGAAAGAATCGAAATCGGTCTAAAATTTGATGGATCAGATTTGTTACCGCCTTTATGAATAGGGTGAACTTTTGCAAACTTTAATTGGTTCGGAAAGGTAGCCGTTTCTATGCTTTTGTTAATGAGAGCTGCAGTTGACGGCGCAAATATATTTGCAGCCATTTTAAGTAAATACAGTCAACCCTCTTTATAACGAAATTCGTTATAACGGCGAAACTCGTTTTATACCGCAAGCAGGCATTCTAGTAACCTAATAAAGGGGGTCGAATAACTGCACGCTATAATCGGTAGTGACCTATAATACCTTCTACTGACCTATAATACGTCTAGTGACCGATTATAGACCGGACCTACTTTTCAGGTCCACATTTTACCAGTATAAACAATAATACGCAACCTTTCACACACGGGAAAACAACGAAACAGTAAGTTAAAATGTTTGCAACATTTATTTAAACAGATTTTCAGATATTTCAGCTAAATTCTTACCTTCACGGCATTTCCTAATTTGAATGGCCCGTTGGAATGACTGCGCACTGTTACTGCAGTTGCGTCTCAACCTCAAAAATATTTTAAACTATTTTATTTTAAACTATTTTATTTTACACTATTTTATTTTACACTATTTATGTGCAGATTTTCATACAGAAAGTAAAGCGCTGAGAAACTTTTATTGAGCGTCCGTGATGTTTCCTACGTCTTTGTGGCGCGCGGACGTCAGAAACTTTGCACTCGTTGACGTCAAATTATACTACGTGTGCGCGCCATGGCACTGGCTGTCGATTAACATGCCACACTGTCTGCTGTCTTTTTTGCTTAAATTTGCTAAATTATTGCAAAACCCATCAATCGTTTTGAATTGCGGTATAAACTAAATGCATGGATAGTGTCTTTAATAATAAAATCATAATCCGTTCGCCCCGACAATTTTATATGGACTCGCTAAAGCTCGCCCCTATAAAACTATGTAAGGCTCGCCGATCATATTTTATTATTAAAGGCACTAACCATGGAATTACCATTTATACCGCAATCAGGCATTCTAGTAACCTAATAAAGGGGGTCGAATAACTGCACGCTATTATTGGTAGTTACCTATAAATACATTCTACTCACCAATATTACGTTTAGGGACCGTTAATAGACCGGACCTACTTTTCAGGTCCCTGACTTGCAAGTATAAATATTACCATGCAACCTTTTATACAAGGGCAAACAACGAAACTGCAAGTTATAATCTTTGCAATATTTATTCAAACAGATTTTTAAAAAATTCAGCTAAATTCTTACCTTCTCGGGCTTTCCTGGTTTGAATGGTCCGATGGAATAATTGTGCACTGCTACTGCAGTTGCGTCTCAATCTCGAAAATAAATTTAAAGCTAAAATAAACTAATTATTTGCCGATTTTCCTGCAGAATGGAAAGCGCTGAAAACTTTTATTCGAGCGTCCATGTTGTTTCCTACGTCTCTGTGGCGCGGTGACGTCAGAAACGTTGCACTCGTTGACGTCACGTTATATTACGTGTGCGCGTCATGGCAGTGAATGTCGTTTAACGTGCCACAATGTTTGTTGTCTCTTTTGCTTAAATTTGCTCAATTATTTATTGACTACCCTGTATTGATCGGAAGTCATCCGTATTAACACCAGGTCAACCAATATTAACTGAGGTCAAGTGAGGTCAAAAATTCAATAATAATGTGTTTTTTAATTGTGTCAATTAATAAAATTGTCATTAATCAAGTAATTTCGCATTGACCCAGTTGCAGGTCCTCGGTCAGCCACATTGGCCCTCGGCCTTCGGCCTCGGGCCAATGCTGCAGACCTAGGACCTGTACCTGGGCCAATAAGAAATTACTTGATTAATAACATTATATTATTGCAAAACACTTGAGCGTTATGAATTGCGGTATAAATTAAATATATGATTACTGTCTTTAATAATAAAATATAATCGAATCACTGCGACAATTTTATAGTGGTTCGCTAAAGCTCGCCCCAATAAAATTGTCTAAGGCTCACCGATTATATTTTCCTATCAAAGACACTGTATTTCCTGTATAACGGCAATTTAAATGGAATAAAACGCATAGCCTCGGTTCCGAGCGGGGAGAGCTTCCCTCAGGCTGAAATGCATAAATCGACTCCGTAGTCATGAAAGAGTCTTGCAATCTAATACTCGAAGAGTTATGATGGGGAAAAGGTCTTTATTACCAATTATACTCCTATTATGGGATTCTTTATAACGGCAAATTCTTTAATAACTGCATAATAATAGGGGAAAAAATACTGTCGTTATAACGAGGGTCCTCTGCATAATGATTAGATTTCCGTATTCATGGTTTTCTGCTATTGTTTCAGGATTTGATGCAAAACTACCAACTATTACGGACTTTTTGGGAGGTTTGATAGGGAGGTGAAGAAGTTGTTGGAGAATTGTTCATCAGTTTTGATTTTAAAAGATTATTTCTTGTATGTTAACGAAAGAATTTTGTTATTTATGGTTGTCTCGTGTTTTTTTTTCTGATATCACATGAAAAAGTCCTTAAAATGAACATCCCTCAAAACCCCACTTTATACAGAGAAAACAGGGGGTTTACGGGGGTATACAATATTATCTCATTTCTGCTACAAGTCATAGGTGGTTCTAACGAGCACCCACAAATAATAAGAAAAGTCATCATGAAAACACGCCTATATAAATTTGACCCCCTTAAACCCCACTTTTATATAGTAAAACTGGGGTGTGCAGGGGTATACATTGTTTTTCTTAATTCTGCACAAAATCATAGATTGTGGGTACTCGTAAAAACCGCCCCATCGAGGCGGTTCTAACGAGAACCCATAATCTATGTTTTGAACAGAAATAAGAAAAATACAGAAATTTTTTATCTGAAAATTTTCATTTTTTGGGTGGTAAAATTTAAACACGCCTATATAAATTTGACCCCCTAAAACCCCACTTTTATATAGTAAAACTGTGGTTTGCAGGGGTATACATTATTCTTCTGATTTTCTGCACAAAAACATAGATTGTGGGTACTCGTTAGAACCGCCTCGTCGAGGCGGTTCTAACGAGTATCCACAATCTATGTTTTGAACAGAAATAAGAAAAAAAAACGAATTTTTTCATCTGAAAATTTTCATTTTTGGTGGTAAAATTTACAATGTATTTGTATAGGCGTGTTTTCATAATGATCACTGGTTTTCATCATTTTGGAGATTTGAAAAAGGCGCTATGTCGCACGGGTGTGTTACCGTAATGATATGGACAGAACAAAGCGAAAAGGGACCTTCTTGCATAAATACCTAGCGCATGACTGTTTGAAGCCATTGTCAAATTGACCGAAAGCCGTGCTCAAACAGCAAAAAACCATGTTCAAATCATGAAATTCGCGTGCTGTTTGAACATGGACTTTGAGCTTTTTGATATCACAAGACGGGCATTGCTTTGTTTACGTTACGCTGAACGACGTAACGTTATCGCCCTGAACGTAGCGTTTTAGGGTACTATGGTGACGTCAGAGGGTTGCTACATGTAAACAACATTCTCAACTGGCCGCCATTTTCCTTTGCCTGTCGCATTTGAAGAGTTACATGGAATTTATATGGAGCTTTTGGGCGTCTTCGCCAAGATTTGCTGTCGGAATCGAAAGTTATGCAAGAACAACGATCACCTATGGTTATTTCATTGCATTAACATTTGTCGGATCCTTCGGAAGATATTTGAACAGTCGGCCTAGCGGCCTCATGTTCAAACAGCTTTCTCGGCAAATGTTAATGCATGAAAAACCATGGTTGATCCCTATAGTCGAGCATTATGCTGCCAGTAAACACTCTGATCAGACTGAACATACGCACTTTGCGCTATATGAATGGGGCGTGTCCCAAAACTTCTCTTCATACAGTCTGTGAAGAATACCGGGCTTCTCAAGACTTTTTGATTGAGTCTTTATACCGAGGTCCCGTCTCCATTTGTTTGTTTGTTTGATTTGAGGTTTAACGTCCCCTTCAACACTGTAAAGGTCATTTTGGAGACGTTGCTTCCAATTGTGTGGGACTTTTACATTGAGATGAAATGGCAACTCAAGCCTGTCGCCCAATGAAACCGATAGGGTTTATAGGGTTTGATGGGTGGAGTAAGTTAATATCTTTGTTTTACTTCTACTGTTTATAAGCATGGACGGTCTGACACTCGAACGCGTTGCCTGGGCATGCTTAGATCCTCTAAGCGGTTACTAGTGTGCGGGTCGAGTTGAGCACTGCGTGGAAGCATCATGCAGCCCATCTTTTTCTTCAAGGGAATAGGATTGGAGGTGGAAAACTCAAAATTAACAGACCTTGTCTTTCTTGCTGCTATACTAACTTGAAACTGGAACCAAAATCAAGTTTACAGCTGAAAACTGTGTTTATGTTGCAGTCCCTCCTATATAGATATAATGTGCTATACTTCATAAGGGCCTCAAGATAGAATTCGAAATCTAGGCCGAATCACCCATGCTTGAGTCATTGAAGTTTCAATGTATACTAGTAGTAGGGGGGTCACTTTGGAGTCATGGACTGCGCATGCGCAGAATGACGTCACCCCCGGAAACGTAAGGGAAACGATTAGATGACGAAACTACCCTAAATATCGGACGAGTGTTCGAATGACGTAACTCGCGATAATTACGCTGTAATTATCCTAAAGTTTGAGGTCTCGGGCGACGATCGAAAGGCGTTCCCGCGGAATGGCGAAGTTTGCCGGTCCCCGATCGGGTCAGGGCGATCGGGGTCTACACCGTTCGCTCGAGCGCTCCTATCCGTATATTTAGGGGGATACTACCCGGTGTCGTATTGATATTATTAACAATCGCGGCGAACCACTTATCGCCTCGAAAACCAAAATTTTCAAGTAGTATGCATTATGAGAGTGGAGCGTAAAAATGAGAAGCAAATGATGATAGGATTTTTGATCAGCTGTAATTACCCTAAAAATTGGGGCACCTGAAGGGAGGTCACCGTAAATATCCTAAAGTTTGATCTCAAGCGATGTAGCAAACGTGTTCTGGTGGAATAGTGGAATGACAAACAGTGCAGACCCTGGTCAGAGTGATCGGGATCTACACTGTTTTTTCTGTCCCAATATTTTAGGGTAATACTACCCGGTGCAGTCCTGCGATATTGACAAATCGATGTCTCCGACACTCAGTGCGAAACACTTATCGCCTTTAAACTAGAAAACAATGAAACTCGCTGGAAGATGGCGTTTAGAAGGCTGATGTTATCGTTTAAATTTCTAAACACGCTCGCTTCTGAATGGGCTGCAGCTGAGAAAACGCTATGTTACAACGCATAATGTAGTAATGTAATAATTACTACATTATGAAATTTTTTACTACATTATGCGTTGGCATAGTCGACGCGAAATGAAATAAAATGTCGTTTTTACTACATTATGCGTCGATACTAAGAGGTTTGAGCAAAATGAAAGAATTATTACATTTTGCGGCGATGGGTGGCATACTTAATTTTACTTCATTATGCGTCAACAGTTTGTTTGTTTGATTTGAGGTTTAACGTTCCCGTCAAGACTATTAGGTCATTTTGGAGACATTGCTTCAAATTTTATGGGACTTTTACCGATATTGAGATGAAATGACATCTCAATCGCTGCCGTCCAATTAAAAGCAATAGGGTTTATATGCATGGATGGGCCGACTCGCAGCAGTTTTCCTGGACAGGCTTAGACCTTCTAAGCAGATTACGAGGACTCATGTACGGGCGGTATCAGCTCTGCGTGGAAGCATCGTGCAGCCCATCTATTTATACCCCCGGCATACGAAGTATGCAAGGGGGTATATAGTTTTTGTCCATTCTGTCTGTCTGTCTGTCTGTCTGTCTGTCTGCCTGTCTGTCTTTTGTTTGATTTGTTTGATTTGAGGTTTAACGTCCCCGTCAACACTATTTAGGTCATTTTGGAGACGTTGCTTCCAATTTTATGGGACTTTTACCCGACATTGAGATGCCGCCCAATAAACCTTTTTCTTTGTGATTTTGACCTTCAGTGTGCTTTTGTGGAAGACCGTCTTTTGGACTGTTCAACTGTGGTCTTAAAGACCACTTTTGAACCGTCTCAAATGTGGTCTAAATTGTAGGAATTTAACTGTATTGCTTCCTAAGTCTTTTCGAAGACAGCTATGTTCTACCATCATTACTTCATTATGCGTCGATATGGTGCATATCAACGCGAAATGAAATAATTTTTTTACTTCATTTCGCGTCGACTATGCCAACGCATAATGTAGTAAAAAAAATCAAAATGTAGTAATTACTACATTACTACATTATGCGTTGTAACAACGCTATGAACATTGCGCTGAAATGACATCTCAATCCCTGCCGCCTAATAAAAACGATAGAGTTTATACGCGTGGCCGGGCCGACTCGCAGCTCTAAGCCCCTGATGGGCGGTGGGGGGGGGGGCGGATCAATCATTTTGCCCCGTTTTCGACATAGAAATATTTTTACCCAAACGAAATAGATTTAATACGTCCGCAAAGTCTGCGCGGTGTGACGGAACATGGATCCGATGTGCCACAGGATCAGTTTTTAACTAACAGACAAAAGTGATATGCGCCGACACCACCCCCCTGCACACCCCCCCCCCCCACACACACACACACACCTACCCTGACAAAAACAACCAAGTCATTTAGGATCCCCTCTCACGTATAATAACCTTCCCGCACCAAACAATTAATTATTGCCCTGTCACCAATATTATATAGAGGGTCTTACACTCGTAGTCACTTCATATGAATTTTATGAAACTCGCCTAAGAATTTGGCTTTGCAGGGGGGTAAACCTTATTTTCCTTATTAAGACATAGTTGTGGGTACCCGTGAGAACCGCCTCGGCAAGGCTACTCTATCATATATCTATAACATTTGTTTCTCGGATCGCAAAAGGGGAAAGAACAACAAAATGATAAACGGATGATGATTAGCGTTATTATCCTAAAAATGTTAGTGAAAGAAAAAAATCGTTGACGCGACGTTGGTGCAACGTTGTATACCACGGCGTCTTATACGCATGTGCCTGTGTACGTGCTTGTCCGTTTTATGTCCAACCAACGACTAAGGGCATAGCGGAGACGGGGTGACATATAAAGCTTGTCCGGAGCGTACCTCTGATAGTTTTAAAGGTAATTTAGTGAAAATCGATACACCGATGGGGGGCTATGAGAGAAATCGCGGAATGCAATAAACATAACCATGCTAACACTATTTACGGAGTTACTGCCCCTTCATAAATAGGACCCCCGCACAGTATTGTGGGTGCCCAATAGAAATCACCGAGTCAGTGAGTTTGTCGCACCTAAACCAAAATATTTATCGGTCATAACTTCGAAAGGATTTGTCCTGCTGTCACGAAACTTCACACACGCATACTTACCATCACAACGGCCCCCGCCCATAAGGGCTCGAAGAAATATATGGGCTGCGTGATGCTTCCACGCAGAGTTGAATCCGATCCGCACACTAGTACTTGTAAACCGCTTAGAGGATCTAAGCCTGTCCAAGCAAAGCGGTGCGAGTCTGTCAGTTCGCGCTAATAAACCCTATTGGCTTCATTGGGCGACAGGGCTTGAGATGTCATTTTTATAACCGACCAACGACTGAGGGCATAGCGGAGGCGGAGCGATATACGCGCTCGATCAGTGTTAGCTCCGTTTGGTCAGGGGCAGTCGGTCAGTCGTTCATGCAAATTGTTGCGCGTGTTAAACGAAACGACGTCGTTTTAACGTTGTACGCGAGGCGTGTGCCAGTGCACGGCAGCAGCACTCTTCCAGTCCAACATTTAGGATATAACTACTGTCAAACGCTGGTGCGGTGTCATGGTCAGCTTAATAAGTGGGATGTTTGGCCTAGACCCTCTAAGCGGTTTACCAGTACTCGTGGGGGGGGGGGGGGGGTAAAAGACACGTGCAGCCCGATCTATTTATTCGAGCCCTAGAGGGGCGGGGAGCTAAATATCCCATACGGAGGGCCCTCGCTATAACGACAGTATTTGTTCCCTTCTATGGCACCGTTATGGCTGTGGTGGTGGGGACTGTAGTGGCTGTGGTGATGGTTGTGGTGTCTGTTGTTGTGGCTGTGATGGTGGGTGGTGGTGTCTGTGGTTGTAGTGGTGGTGAAGTGTCCCTAGATCATTTTGGGGACGTTGCTTCCAGTTGTGCGAGACCTTTACCGGACATTGGGATGGAATGACATCTCTATCCCTGCCGCCTAATGAAACCAATAGGGTTTATCAGCATGGACGGTACGCCTCGCACCGCGGTTCCTGGACAGGCCCGGAGAGAAAAGTCCCATGCATTTGAAAGATATTGAGTTTTACGAAAAGTGGTTCAAAGACTTACTCGCTTTTGTAGCAGAATATCTGAGAGATGAAACACTTAGCTTAGCGAGTGAGTGAGTTTTAGTTTTACGTCCCACCAACAACTAAGGTCATACGGAGACGGGACCTCGGTTTAAATACTCATCCGAAAGTCTGGAGAAGCCCGGGATCGATCCTGCGATCCCTGGTTTACAAGGCGAGTAGCATAACCACTGCGCCACAGGGGCTTCTAGCTTAGCCGTATCCGATTAGAAATAATGAGGAAAAAAGAAAGCGATTTTCGCTAATCGAACATTTGGGACCAGTTGTATTCTCGAACGAGTTAAGAGGAGAGACACCGGGTATTGGTGGAGGTGGCTGTGGTGGTATCTGTGGTGGTGGGTGGTGGTGGCTGTGGTGGTGGTGGTGGCTGTGGTGGTGGTGTCTGTGGTGGTGGTTGGTGGGTGGTGGTGGCTGTGATGGTGGCTGTGGTGATGGTTGTGGTGTCTGTTGTTGTGGCTGTGATGGTGGGTGGTGGTGTCTGTGGTTGTAGTGGTGGTGACTGTAGTGGTGTCTGTGGTTGTAGTCGGACTTAGGTATCGAATACATCTCTCCCGTACTCAGCTTATATCTGATGGGGGTGTCGCCGCTATCCGGTGGTGGAGTTCTTGCGGGTGGGAAGAAATAACACTGACCACTCCTTAGCTTTCGCTTTAGCCGTTTCCAGTAGTGCTTTACCGTAGGAGAAATAAGGAGAAATGTAAGATCCCTTCCCTGCAAGGGCCTGTAAATAGAAAGCGATTTTCAATGCAGACTGTCATAAGGATTACGCGTGTGATGAAAGCCTTATTACCCATGGTTATGAAACAACAGGAGATATTTATTTTGAAACAGGGGCGATAATTCAGTGAAAATAAGTAATTAAGACCCTTTGTCGTCAGAATGTAGGTCTTGTGATGGTATGTATGTGTGTGAGGGCAGGGCAAATACTTTTAATTGTTTACCGAGTTCAAGTTGTTTATTTCTGACCTAACAGACACACACCCAAATGCAATATAGTTCTGGCCCTTTGTCAGAATGTAGGTCTTGGCGTGGTATGTATGTGACGTTTCGTGAGCGTAGGGCAAATACTTTTGAAGTTTTGACCGAGGTTAAGTTAATATGCATGTGAAGTTTCATGGGCGTAGGGCAAATACTTTTCAATTATGACCGAGGTTAAGTTTTTTGGATAATGCGTGACAAACACATGGACAAAAGCAATTCAGTTCTGGCCTTTTGTCAGAATGTAGGTCTTGTGTTTGTTAGTAGGAGTGTAACGAGTATGGATAATACTTTTAAAGTAATGGCCGGTTAAGAATTTTGGTTTAGATATGACAAACTGACTGACTCGGTGATTTCTTTAGGGCACCCAAAATACTGTGCGGGGTCCTATTAAGAAGGGCAGTAACTCCGTAAATAGTGTTAGCAGGGTTATGTTGATCGCATTCCGCGATTTCTCTCATAGCCCCCCATCGGTGTATCGAGTTTCACTAAATTACCTTTAAAACTATCAGAGGTACGCTCCGGACAAGCTTTATATGTCACCCCGTCTCCGCTATGCCCTTAGTCGTTGGTTGGACATAAAACGGACAAGCGCGTACACACGCACATGCGTATAAGACGCCGTAGTATACAACGTTGCACCAACGTCGCGTCAACGATTTTTTTTCTTTCACTAACATTTTTAGGATAATAACGCTAATCATCATCCGTTTATCATTTTGTTGTTCTTTCCCCTTTTGCGATCCGAGATACAAATGTGATAGATATATGTTAGAGTAGCCTTGCCGAGGCGGTTCTCACGAGTACCCACAACTATGTCTTGGAGCAGTAATAAGGAAAATAATGTTTACCCCTGCAAAGCCAAATTTTACTGTATAAAAGTTGGGTTTAAATATGTTAGAATCGCCTCGATGAGGCGGTTCTAACGAGTACCCACAACCTATGTCTTGGATCAGTAATAAGGAAAATAAGGTTTACCCCACTGCATACCCAAAGTTTACGGTTTAAAAGCTAGGTTTAAGGGAGTCGAAATTATATGGGCGCGTTTTCGCGATGATTTTACGAATTTATAATAGCGACAGAAGCGGAGCAAATTCTTTCCGTATCAAGAGTTTCGCCTCGCACAGCCACCACCACCACCACCACAGACACCACTGCAGACACCACAGACACCACTGCAGACACCACCCGCCCATAGGGGAAATATACGGGCTGCGTGATGCTTCCACGCAGAGCTGAGTCCGACCACACACGAGTACTGGTAAACCGCTTAGAGGATCTAAGCCTGCCCAGGCAAAGCGGTGCTAGTCGGACCGTCCACGCTGATAAACCCTATTAGTTTCATTGGACGACAGGGCTTGAGATGTCATTTCATCTCAATGTCGGGTAAAAGTCCCACAAAATTGGAAGCAACGTCTCCAAAATGACCTATACAGTGTTGACGGGGACGTTAAACCTCAAAATCAAACTAGAACCGACTCATTAAGACGGTCCTATTGAGTACCCACAATGTATAGGTCACGTGTGTGACGCCGAGTTCAGCAACGGAAGGTCAGGTGGTTTTTTCTCCGGGCACTCCGGTTTTCGCCCACCTCTGAATAACGATCGACTCGGTATGAGTAACATCAGCCTTCTAAACGCTATCTTCCAGCGAGTTTCATTGTTTTCTAGTTTAAAGGCGATAAGTGTTTCGCACTGAGTGTCGGAGACAATCGATTTGTCAATATCGCAGGACTGCACCGGGTAGTATTACCCTAAATATTGGGACAGAAAAAACAGTGTAGATCCCGATCACTCTGACCAGGGTCTGCACTGTTTGTCATTCCACTATTCCACCAGAACACGTTTGCTACATCGCTTGAGATCAAACTTTAGGATATTTACGGTGACCTCCCTTCAGGTGCCCCAATTTTTAGGGTAATTACAGCTGATCAAAAATCCTATCATCATTTGCTTCTCATTTTACGCTCCACTCTCATAATGCATACTACTTGAAAATTTTGGTTTTCGAGGCGATAAGTGGTTCGCCGCGATTGTTAATAATATCAATACGACACCGGGTAGTATCCCCCTAAATATACGGATAGGAGCGCTCGAGCGAACGGTGTAGACCCCGATCGCCCTGACCCGATCGGGGACCGGCAAACTTCGCCATTCCGCGGGAACGCCTTTCGATCGTCGCCCGAGACCTCAAACTTTAGGATAATTACGGCGTAATTACCGCGAGTTACGTCATTCGAACACTCGTCCGATATTTAGGGTAGTTTCGTCATCTAATCGTTTCCCTTACGTTTCCGGGAGTGACGTCATTCTGCGCATGCGCAGTCCATGACTCCAAAGTGACCCCCCTACTACTTATACTGAAAAACAAGCTCTTACCAAGTACAGTATCAATTTGAAAGAGGACACTTTTTACTGCTCTGTTTGTGTATGTGCGGGTGCGCGCGCGTGTGTGTGTGACCTGTATAGAATTGTATTTTATACTCTGCAGTGAAATCAATGCATATCTGAAACAAATAAAAAATGGTGAAAATATAGATACTTTCAAACTGTGAAAAATAACATGACCTTGTTATTATCACAGTAGCAGCCCAGACTACTTTTTTCTCACCAAAATGCATATGTTACCGAAAAATACCTTGAAAAGCACTCTTTGAACTGTAAAAATGCTGTATTCAAAATGGCGAACAGTTTATGTTTTGAAACCGTCAGTTGTGACGTCATAGCCAGGTCAAATTTGTGACGTACGACGCGATCGATCAATTACCGTAATTATCCACTTAAAACTATAAAATAAAATGAAAATTTAGTTTATTTTTTCGGTGGATACCAAATATATTTCATCTCATGTGTTGGAAACATCCGGGTTTTTTTCAGTCGTGCTTCGCACCCGTGAAAATTTTGATGTTTTCAACACACTCGATGTTTGGTAGCCACGTCAAAACAAGTAAATTAGGCCAGCTTTTTTATCATAGTGTGATACAGCGTCATGTTGAGATGTCATGTTTCATACTTTGGTTATCTTAATTTTAGTTAATCAGTAAAACAATGTCCAACCTATATCTCGGGTATCTGACAAAAATGAAATGATTTTGCCCCAGTTTGTAAACTCGTTGAGTGACTGGAGATTGCTAATTCAGGTTAACTATATAACGTCACTGTTATTTATTGGATAACGCCATCTCATGAAGACTATTTGACTACACGTGGATAAGCACATGGTTACTTGTGCCGTCAAAGACAACTCAGTGCTTTCAATTAGGGGATAACTGTAATCAAAATTGTCATTTGTGGAGGTAAATCGGTGGTTTTACGGTCGAAAATTTCGTCTCAGCGTCGCCGTAAAACGGAATTTGCGACCGTAAAACCAGCGATTTACCACCTAAAATGACAATTTTCAATACAGTTATTCCCATTCTAATGCATTCATTCGTGTTGTTGTTTTTTATTGTTTTTTTTTTTCAAAAGTGTACTTTTTTGCACAAAGCGCCAGCCAATGAAAAGCGACGTTACATAGTGTGATACAAGCGACGTTACAGAGATAAGAAGGAAAATTCGCAGAAGGAATAAGATTCATGCAAAGGCAAAAAAGACGGGAAGTGGTAAACTCCGGACAAAATTTGAAAACTTGAGACGTGAAATCAAGACTGATATAAAAAATCAGCGTGCTTTGTATGTGAATAACTTGGTGGGTGTTGTAAAGGCAAATCCCAGAGACTTCTACAGATCTATTAATAGCCAGAAGAAAGGCAGGCAAGGTATCCCGCCCCTTAATAAAAGAGGAGGGGACGGGGTTGCTGAAACAGACTCTGAAAGGGCAGATGAACTAGTTGGTCAATTCAATGATGCATTTAATAAAACTGAGTTCACGGAGGTCCCATTAACTGGAAGATCGGCCCCATTCATGAATAATATTGTTGTGACAGCTTCAGGAGTGATCAAATTACTTCAAGGCTTAAACCCCAGTAAGGCCTTAGGACCTGATGAGCTTCATCCCAGAGTCCTGAAGGAACTAGCAAATGAGTTGGGTCAAGTTTTCGCACACTTGTTTCAACAGTCTCTTGATACGGGTGAAATCCCCAAAGAATGACTCTCAGCAAACATTTGTCCAGTTCTGTGTAAATTGCTGGAACATATAGTCTGCTCAAACATCATGGCCCACTTGGACGAACATAAACTTTTGTCAGACAGACAACATGCATTTAGGAAAAGGCACAGTTGTGAAACTCAGCTAAGCACAGTTATTAATGACTGGGCAAAAATCTTGTACAAAGGGGGACAGGTGGACACATTTATTCTGGACTTCGAGAAGGCTTTTGACACCCCTCCTCATGAACTACTTAAATCTAAGTTATTTGGTTATGGAATTGGGGGAAAGAGCCTCAAATGGATAGATTCCTTTCTTTGCTACAGAAAACAGCGGGGTGTTGTTAATGGTGAATCTTCGGAGTAGGCTCCAGTTTTGTCTGGAGTCCCTCAAGGGACCGTTCTTGGTCCACTTTTGTTCTCCCTGTACATCAATGATATTTCCACTGACATTGACTCAGAAATAAGACTGTTCGCAGATGACTGTGTTTGTAACCGGGAAATTAGAGATACAGATGACTCATTGAAACTTCAGGCTGACATAGATAGATTAGGATGTTGGGCACGTAAATGGGGCATGAGATTTCAGCCAGTTAAATGCAATATTATGCAGATAACTAGGAAGAGATCTAATAAAGTTGAGGCTTCTTACACCTTAGAGGGAACGGTCCTCGAGAATGTGGACTCCATTAAATACCTTGGAGTGACAATCTCACACAACTTGAGATGGAATACTCATATTAGCAACATGTGTACTAAGGCAAATAGAACGCTTGGTTTCCTGAGGCGAAATCTTCATCAGTGCCCTCAGGATGTAAAAGAGGCAGCATATAAAGGTCTTGTTCGCCCAATCTTGGAATATGTTAGTTGTATCTGGGACCCCAGTGGAGTGGTCCTTAACGATGAAATTGAGAAAGTTCAGAATAGAGCTGCTAGATTTGTAACAGGCAATTACTGCTTTGAAACTGGGAGCATGACTGGAATACTTGGAAAATTAAAATGGGAGTCTATCAAGAAAAGGAGAAAAGACAGTAGGCTAATCCTTTTATACAAAGGTCTAAAGGGTGCTGCCAGCATTCCAACAGATGACCTTGTTCCCCCAGCTAGTTACTGTAGAAATCACCATTCGTTGGCGTTTCAGACCCTTAGCGCAAGAACTGATATTTATAAAGAGTCGTTCTTCCCCAGAACCATTAGAGATTGGAATGCCCTTCCCGATTCGATTATTTCGACAGCTGAAGGTGCTGATGATTGTGTAGCTAAATTTACCTCTTTGGTTAGAGCTAGGGACTAACTTCCCACATCACAGGTCCTGGTGTATGAATGTCATTTGACGTGTCACCAGTAACAATTCTGATTCTGATTCTGATTCTGATGGCGTCTAGTTTCCGACAGTATATCCGCAATTATTTGACGTTTTGTACTTGCGTATGTAACGCGACGTCTGATTGGATAACGTAAAAAATTTGCGACAATGACAATATATTCTGCGATATACTGTCGAAAACCCGACATCATCACTTTTCATTGGCTGGCATTTGGTTTTGCGCAGCCCACAGCGCTTTTCGCTTTGTGAAAAAACAGTAACTTTAACAAACAACGGAATGAGTGCATTGGAATGTGGATAACTGTATTCGAAATTGTCATTGGGGGAGGTAAAACGTCGTTTTTACGGTCGCAAGTTCCTTTTACGGCTCCGCTGACGCCTCGCCGTAAAACGAAATTTCCGACCGTAAAACCTCCGATTTACCTCCCCAAATGACAATTTTGAATACAGTTATCACCTAAGTCTTTCAAACCTCTTCAACAATAAAATCGGATTTAGAAGTGTTATATATTGACCTATTTTGTACCAAATGGAATCTTCCACATAAGATAGAGCGGGAGTCAATTTCGAAATTTAGGGGTGTCAGGTTGTGTTTTCTTCAAAATTGATTTGGAAATCGCTCAACGTTTTGCAAACAGTGTAGGCCCTGATCAGACGCCGCGTTCTGCGGCGTCTGATCTGGGCCTGCACTGTTTGCCTAGGTACCCCTTCAGGGGTTTCCGGTACTGAATGGGTTTTGAGTGAGTGTTTTTTAGTTTTACGTCCCACCAACAGCTAAGGTCATACGGAGACGGGACCTCGGTTTAAAGACTCATCCGAAAGTCTGGAGAAGCCCGGGATCGATTCTGCGATCCCTGGTTTACAAGGCGAGTAGCGTAACCACTACACCACGGAGGCTTCTACTGAATGGGTTGAACATAATCTTACACTCAGGGTCATTTCAAATGAAATTTATGAAACACACATTTTATAAATTTCATACGAAATGATCGCGAGGCTTGTTTTATAAATTTCAAATGAAATAGGTTCTTTATTTAACAATCATTAGTCGATTTCAAAGGCGAAAAACAACTCTCACAGACGAACAAGGAAGATTGCGGTAAGACTTAACTAACTATCTCATCCTATGTGTTTTTTGGGTTTTTTTGTGTGTCTTTTTTGTGTGTTTTTCTTTTTTTTTGTTCATTCATTACGAAAACATGCCTATACAAATTCATT
Source organism: Lucinisca nassula (assembly GCA_963580285.1). NCBI lineage: Eukaryota > Metazoa > Mollusca > Bivalvia > Lucinida > Lucinidae > Lucinisca > Lucinisca nassula. The sequence goes on along the minus strand of OY757023.1, from coordinate 29,784,816 downwards.
GTAAACTTTACCACCGAAAAAAACGAAAATTTTAATATGAAAAATTGTGATATTTTTCTTATTTCGGCTCAAAATATGGATTGTGGGTACTCGTTAGAACCGCCTCATCGAGGCGGTTCTAACGAGTACCCACAATCTATATTTTAGAGCAGAAATAAGAAAAATAAGGTTTACCCCTGTAAACCCCATTTTACTATATAAAATGGGATTCGAAGGGGTCAAAATTATATAGGTGTGTTTTCGTGATGAAACTGGGTGACACGCTGTCGTTATTGTAATTTGCAGTCTTTGGCGTATTCCTTGCTTCTAAAGGGTAACCCTTTCATAGAACATATTTAACGTCACTACAGTTGGGATTAAGGGAATGGGAATGTGTGGCGGCCGCACAAAGTCTTCCTGCCCTTTATCAAAGTGTAGCCCTTTCGGATCGTATTTCCATTGTGGAATGTTGAAAATATTCGAGGATCACTGACGAGGCCTAATCAGCCAAAACTAGCTATTCTGGTCCAGAAAAAAACTTGTACGATCCATACTTTTTAGGTCTGTGGTGTTATCCTTGCTACCAAAGGATGGACCTGTCAGCGAACATAGAAAACACCGAACGCGTTAAACGGTTGGTCACTAGCATACTTTACACGAACGACACACTTTGCAAGCGCATGCCTTCATTAATAATGTATCAACATCAAACGGGTTTCAGAACAGAAGAGCAACAAATTCTTGTTGCACGACCCGCAGAAAAAGCAACGACTGAAGTCGGTTGATTTCTAAGAGTGCCCTAAAATCACTGTGTCATTCTGTCATTCTGTCAGTCTGTCAGTCTGTCCGTCCGTCCGTAACCCGTTTGTGAAAATTGGTGATAGTGACTTAACCGCTTGGAATATTTAAACAATTTTTGGCATACTGATAGATATCAATGAAATCTAACCAATGAGCTTGCAAAATATTACATTCCATTTAGTATAGCCTCGCCGAGGCAAAAAATGTGAAAATTTTTGAACTGCTTTTCCTCGGAAACCGTTGGGCCGATTGAAGTCAAATTTCATATGGAGCCTCTATGTGATGGGGGAAACCAAAATTTGCTCATGGGGTCCAGGTCACATGACCAAAATGGCCGCCAAGCCATATATGGTCTGTCTGTCTGTCCGTCCGTAACCCGTTTGTGAAAATTGGTGATAGTGACTTAACCGCTTGGAATATTTAAACAATTTTTGGCATACTGATAAATATCAATGAGATCTAACCAATGAGCTTGCGAAATATTACTTTCCATTTAGTATAGCCTCGCCGAGGCAAAAAATGTGAAAATTTTTGAACTGCTTCTCCTCGGAAACCGTTGGGCCGATTTAAGTCAAATTTCATATGGAGCCTCTATGGGATAGGGAAACCAAAATTTGCTCATGGGGTCCAGGTCACATGACCAAAATGGCCGCCAAGCCATATATGGTAAAAACCCTTCATAAATAGTCTTCTCCAGAACCACTGGGCAGATTTCCACGAAACTTGATAAATAGCATCTGGGACGTAGGCCCATCATAAATTGCTAAAAAGGTGACCCTGGGTTGACCTTGACCTTCTTTGGGTCCGTCCGTAACCCGTTTGTGAAAATTGGTGATAGTGACTTAACCGCTTGGAATATTTAAACAATTTTTGGCATACTGATAGATATCAATAAGATCTTACCAATGAATTTGCGAAATATTACATTCCATTTAGTACAGCCTCGCCGAGGCAAAAAATGTGAAAATTTTGAACTGCTTCTCCTCGGAAACCGTTGGGCCGATTGAAGTCAAATTTCATATGGAGCCTCTATGGGATGGGGGAAACCAAAATTTGCTCATGGGGTCCAGGTCACATGACAAAAATGGCCGCCAAGCCATATATGGTCTGTCTGTCTGTCCGTCCGTAACCCGTTTGTGAAAATTGGTGATAGTGACTTAACCGCTTGGAATTTTAAACAATTTTTGGCATACTGATAGATATCAATGAGATCTAACCAATGAGCTTGTGAAATATTACATTCCATTTAGTATAGCCTTGCCGAGGCAAAAAATGTGATAATTTTTTAACTGCTTCTCCTCGGAAACCGTTGGGCCGATTTAAGTCAAATTTCATATGGAGCCTCTATGGGATAGGGAAAACAAAATTTGCTCATGGGGTCCAGGTCACATGACCAAAATGGCCGCCAAGCCATATATGGTAAAAACCCATCATAAATAGTCTTCTCAAGAACCACTGGGCAGATTTCCACGAAACTAGATAAATAGCATCTGAGACGTAGGCCCATCATAAATTGCTAAAATGGTGACCATGGGTTGACCTTGACCTTCTTTGGGTCCGTCCGTAACCCGTTTGTGAAAATTGGTGATAGTGACTTATGGAGCCTCTATGGGATGGGGGAAACCAAAATTTGCTCATGGGGTCCAGGTCACATGACCAAAATGGCCGCCAAGCCATATATGGTCTGTCTGTCTGTCCGTCCGTAACCCGTTTGTGAAAATTGGTGATAGTGACTTAACCGCTTGGAATATTTAAACAATTTTTGGCATACTGATAGATATCAATGAGATCTAACCAATGAACTTGCGAAATATTACATTCCATTTAGTATAGCCTCGCCGAGGTGAAAAATGTGAACATTTTCGAACTGCTTCTCCTCGGAAACCGTTGGGCCGATTGAAATCAAATTTCATATGAAGCCTCTATGGGACGGGGGAAACCAAAATTTGCTCATGGGGTCCAGGTCACATGACCAAAATGGCCGCCAAGCCATATATGGTCTGTCTGTCTGTCCGTCCGTAACCCGTTTGTGAAAATTGGTGATAGTGACTTAACCGCTTGGAATATTTAAACAATTTTTGGCATACTAATAGATATCAATGAGATCTTACCAATGAACTTGCGAAATATTACATTCCATTTAGTATAGCCTCGCCGAGACGAAAATGTGAAAATTTTCGAACCGCTTCTCCTCGGAAACCGTTGGGCCGTTTGAAGTCAAATTTCATATGGAGCCTCTATGGAATGGGGAAACCAAAATTTGCTCATGGGGTCCAGGTCACATGACCAAAATGGCCGCCAAGCCATATATGGTAAAAACCCTTCAAAAATAGTCTTCTCCAGAACCACTGGGCAGATTTCGACGAAACTTGATAAATAGCATCTGGGACGTAGGCCCATCATAAATTGCTAAAATGGTGACCCTGGGTTGACATTGACCTTCTTTGTGCCTAGGTCAAACTTTGACACATATGCTTTTGTATTGGAAAAGTGAGAATGCATTTTATCCTGCAAACGATTCAGAATACAGTACTAAAGTATAAGATATATTTTTGTTCCTTACGATAAGGCGCATTTATTGGGGGAACCGTTTTAGGTCCAGGTCACATGACCAAAATGGCCGCCATACCCATATATGGTAACACTCATAAAGCTAAAAGGATCCGGCGGGTCGTGCACTTTAGCTGAAGCACTGGTTACTTATATTGTTTACTTTGGGGATAACTGTATTGAAAATTGTCATTCCGGGAGGTAAATCGGAGGTTTAAAGGTCGGAAATTTCGTTTTGCGGAGACGCGTATTTCGTTCTGAAGATTTACTCAACGTGCTTGTGTCAAATCAGTATGAACACAACCTTATCATAGTTGAATAAAAACTTTATGTCCATGTCAATCTATATGGCACACTGCCAACTCTCTGATTAGACCGCGCGCATGCGCAGATTGGACTGAGTCTTCGCATGTGTACATGCTCCGCAAAAAAGGCAACAGTTTATTTGTTTGTTTGATTTGGGGTTTATCGTTCCTGTCAACAGTGTAAAGGTCATTTTGGAGACGTTGCTCCCAATTTTGTGGCACTTTTACCCGACACTGAGATGAAAGGACATCTCAAGCCCTGCCGCCCAATGAAACCAATAAAGTTTATATGAATGGATGGTCCGACTCGCAACACTTTTCCTTGGCAGGCTTAGAATCTCTAAGCAGTTTACTAGTACTCATGTGCGGTCGGTTTCTGCTTTGTGTGGAAGCATCATGCAGCCAAATCTATTTCTTCAGGCCCCGATGCGCTTGGGCCATAAAAAGAAAATGTGTAACCACAGTTTAGACGCTCAAGAATGCGGTCTCTGATCAGAGTTAATCCTTTTAGTACCAAATGGAATCTTCCTCCTTATATAGGGCAGGAGTCCATTTCAAAATTAAGGGGTGTCAGGTTGTGTTTTCTTCAAAACCTATTTGGAAAATGGCTGAAATTTAAACAATTAGTGTAGGTCCTGATCAGACGCCGCGTTCTGCCAAAGAGTAGTCTTTTAAAGCAAATTGTTGACGACGGATGACGGACGACATTGACTGATCTCAATAGCTCACCTGTAGCACTTAGCTGTCAGGTGTGCTAAAAAGCAAACGACCCTAATACTAAACATGGACCTGTCTTACTCAGTGGAATATTTCAATTGCCATATACTGTCAAACTTAAAAAACTCGAATAACTTCATAACTTCGGGACCTTGAACTTATCTGCGAGAAAGGGGTGGTTCGAACAATTGAGGGTTATTCATACAGTCAGGTGGTGGTGGCGGGGCTGTTGGGGGTGAGGGTGGACTAAGGGAGGACCTCACTTCAGAAAATAAAGGTATTTGGTTTGACTTATGAGGCGATTTAAGGAGTACGCACAACATTTTTTCAAACATCTACAAATTAACCAAAATTATGTTTTGTTTTGGTATTACGGCCCTTTCAAAATTATTTCTCTTATTTCGAGTCGATCGTTAATCAGAACTGGGCAAAAATCGGAGTACCCGGAGAAAAACCACATTACCTACCGTTGTAGAGCTTGGCGTCCCACATGTGACCCGAACGAATGGGGCTCGAACTCAAAGCGGTGAGAGACCTAATGATTTAAAGGCAGTGTTCTTGCACACCAGAAAAGAAAATCCGTGGTTTTAGCCTGGGATAGAAATTGTGTTCTAACCCTGGTGTTCTTCCCCAAAATCGAATATTCTTGCGTGTTTGATAAATGCACTGGTTGAATACGACCTCATATGCATCGTCCTTAAGGTTGAATCACTGCACGTTGCGTGACGTCACTAAACATAACTGTAGTGGCATCACAATATGACGGACGTCGGTAACCGAAGTGACTGCAGCATTAATCAAAGCACTGACAGTGCTGATGGGGCGATGGTTTGTAAACTTTAGATAGCGTTAGGCACATTTTGCATCTGGTTAGTAGTTTTTAAAAATCAGGCTTAAAGAATATAGTAGTTTAAATAGGGCTAGAATATATTGGGGGTCACTGATGAGGCCTAATTTGATGAAAAATAGAGGTGAAGGCAATGATCAGGAATCGATACAATTGACCCACTACTCCCATCAGAGACACCAAAGGGAAAGAAACACAAACATGAAACAACAGACCCAAATGGAAACATCAATAGCGGAAAGCCAAAAGGGCAGGTACTTTCCCATAAAATGGCCAATTGGCTATCCAAAACAAAATAATATAAGCGATACAAACACTCAAAGACAAACCATAACAAAAATAAACCGCGACAGAAGAACCGTCTTGGAATGGTCAGAGAAACAAATTCCACTAGCTAATCAGACCTAGAAAATTTGTACACTTGACGGTTTTCATGTCCTTGATCCAAAGCAGAATTCTTAACAGAAGACATTAACTACAGCTCAGGTACTGAGGGACTGTTTGGTCACACAAATTGTTTTTATTATTGTTGTGGTTGTTATTAATTTCCATTTTAGAAAAAAAAATGTTTATTATACGCCGGTTTGAAAAATGGTCGTATTATGTTATGCACCCCCCCCCCCGGCATCCGTTCGTCTGTCCGTTCGTTTCCGGATAACTCCTCCTACAGTTTACATCCGATCAAGCTGAAACTTCATCCATAGTTAGACCATGATGAGGGTCAGCGCATATTGTTTCGAGGTTACGGTCCACCAAATAATAATAGAGTTATGCCCCTTTCAACTTTTTTGTAAACGTTTCGTTTCCGGATAACTCCTCCTACAGTTTACATCCGATCAAGCTGAAACGTCATACAAAGTTAGTCCATGATGTGGTGCAAAACATATTGTTTCAAGGTTACGGTCCACCAAATATTAATGCCCCTTTGAATTTTTGTAAACTTTTCGTTTCCGGATAACTCCTACAATTTACATCCGATCAAGCTGAAACTTCATACATAGTTAAACCATGATGTGGGGCAGCGCATATTGTTTCGAGGTTACGGTCCACCAAATAATTATAGAGTTATGCGCCTTTGATTTTTTGTAAACTTTTCGTTTCCGGATAACTCCTCCTACAGTTTACATCCGATCAAGCTGACACTTCACCCATAGTTAGACCATGATGTAGTGCAGCGCTTGTTTCGAGATTATGGTCCACCAAATAATAATAATAGAGTGATGCCCGTTTGAATTTTTTTTTGCAAACGTTTCGTTTCCGGATGACTCCTCCTACATTTTACATCCGATTTAGCTGCAACTTCATATATTATTAGACCATGATGTGGGGTAGTGCATATTGTTTCGAGGTTATGGTCCACCAAATAGTAATAGAGTTATGCCCCTTTGAAAAATTATGTAAACATTTTATTTCCTGATAACTCCTCCTACATTTTAGATCCGATGATGTTGAAACTTTACATATAGTAAGACCATGATATGGAACAGTGCATGTTATTTTGAGGTTTCGGTCTGACAAATATTACCAGAGTTAAACCCCTTTCACAGACTTTTCTAAACATTCCGTTTCCGAATAACCCCTCTTACGTTTTACATCTGATGAAGCTTAAACATTAATATGTATTAAGACCATGATGTGGAACAGTGCTTATTATTTTGAGGTTACAGTCCGCCAAATATTACCAGAGTTATTCGCCTTTAAAAAATTCACAAATTTTTCTAAACATATTTTGTTTCCAGATAATGCCTCCCACATTTTACATCTGATAAAGCTGAAACTTTACGTATAGTTAGACTATGATGTTGAGTAGCACATATTATTTGAAGGTTACAGTCAACCACTAATTGCCAGAGTTATGCCTTTATTATTTTGAGGTTATGACCCACCAACTATTACCGACAGTTAAAATTTTACCATGGAGACAGGTTGTTTGAGTCATTGAGGGTTATTAATAGTGTCAGGTAAGAATATATGGAGCACATATTGTTCATTGGTTACATTCCACAAACCCAAACTTGTACAACAGTCAGTATATATATATAAACTCCATCTTATTAATTGCCACGGGCGTATAATGCCCCGCTTGCGGAGCTGTTGTTTTTCTTTGTCATCCTGCAAGTATTTAAACTATATAAATTTATAAATGATATATCCACTTAACATCAGAAACAAAGCAATCAGAATCTGTTGCAAATAGTTTCTAAAGTGGTATCTTTCACCATCCCCTATATATGTAAAGTATCAATAAAATGGTTGTCACTTGATTCTCGGTTACCTATCCCCACTTAGAACACCTAGGTAAAATAATTGCGGGACAGGAATAGTTGCATCCTAGGACAAATCGTCCAGGTTTTCTAACAGTTTGGGGCTAAACGTCTCCCGCACGAAACGTCCTATTTCCACGGTAGTCACCAGTTTTACCCTCACCCGCTGTTATTAGATTGGTCTCTCCTTAAAATCCTACTCATTCGATTGTGCCTGCCCCAAAAAGCACTAGCTAGTTCTGTGTCGTCAAAGAAATGCGATAATATATTTTCTATAACAAAAATTACTTCTTTATTGATCAGAAACACCCCCAAAAATGACATTTGTGTATTCTTAACCAGGGCGAATTTAATTGAACTCTGCTGTACTTTCTAATACACATTTCAAATTGAATGGAATCTGCTACCTAAATAAGCACAAGATCATTTAAAAATTTAGGGATGTCAGGGTGTGTTTTCTTCAAAATCTATTTGGGCTGTTTGCAAACAGCGAAGGCCCAGATCAGACGCCGCAGAACTATTTAACCACCAGCCGCTAGTTTTAGATTGGCCGCTCCTTAAAATCCCACCGGTTCGATTGTGAATGCCCTAAAAAGGACCAGCCAGTTTTATGTCATCAGAGAAATGCGATGGATAAGTTATTTTCTGTCACTATTAGAACTTCCATATTGATAATGACATTCTTCACCAGAGAGAATATAATTGAACTCTGCTGTATTTTCTATAAATGCTGACTTTTAACCCATTTTGTACTGAATGGAATCTGCTACCTTATGTGAGCACAAGATCATTTCAAAATTTAGGGATGCCAGGTTGTGTTTTCTTCTATTTTTTGGTTGAAAATAGTAAATTATTTGCAAACAGCGTAAGCCCAGATCACACGCCGCAAAAGGCAGCATTTGATCTGGATCTGCACTGTTTGCAAATTACCCGTTTTGGGTTTCCTGTACAAAATCGGCATTTTCAGTAGTGAAAATTCACTCTCTTCGTATCACTCTGGGGCCATCGCCCCCAAAACCCACGCTCAGAAATGGAAGGTATGCAAGGAAAAAGGAAAAAGAATCCTACATGGGTGTGATGGATGAATAGAAAAATCCGTCCCTCGGGATCACTGTCCGGCATTACCTGGGAAACCTCGTGATGCCGGACAGTGACCCTCGGGACAGATTTTTCCATCCACCCCTCACACCCATGTAAGATCAAAACGAGTTAGAATTGACCATGGCAAACGAGTCATCGATGTTCGAGTAATCGAAGTTTGTAACGTGGTAAATAGAGGATCTTACATGAGTATTCATGTATTATTGAATTTATTAAACTTGTTGAGGAAAAGGGATAGAATGCGAAGCAATTCCTCAACGAGTTTAATAAATTCAATAATACATGAGCACGAATGCAAGATAATTTTTATCACATGACATTTAAAACGCTTTTTATTCAAGATTGTTTTACAAAAATGCCAATATTTCGCCATTAGTACACGCGACGTCGTTAAGAACGTCGTACACGTTACGTTACGGGGCGTATCGAACTAATTTGCATATTTAATCCACTAGTGGATTGCAGAATTTTTTACATGAGGTTATTACATGCTCAGACACGACATCACTGGATAAAGTGAGTTTCTCCTGTATGATGGCCGTTTTGGCGTTTGGTGTCTCTGATGGGAGCTGTGGGTTAATTGTATCGACTCCTGATCATGCCTTCACTTCTGTTTTGAATGTCTCAATTAAGAATTTTAAAATACTTTAACAAGTACTTCTTTTTATTAATATATGTTTTTACAACCCGGTTCGAGAACTAAACTTAGAACTGATGCCAGAACTCAATTAAAACTGACTTTTTCTGTTGTTGTTCAGTGGTTGTTTCCAGTTTCCCCGTGTCGCGGGTCGTCAGCTGGTGGGGTCACAGGGAACGAATCCATTCTGGCACTACACCGTAGCCGTTCGGTGGTATCCCCATTCCACGTTGCCGGTGAATGGTGAGACCTTCGCTCGGCTCCAGCCCCGTCCGTTCGTCCGTGTCTATCGTAAGTCCGCTGCAGTCGGTCCATTTTGTCTTCTACTCGACGTTATAATTTTTTGCTTGTCAATATGCCGAACCGTGTCAGAGCAGGAAAGGGTCCTGTAGGTGGAACTGACTCTTTCGCCCTGATCCACTCCTTATATTCAACAATATCACATGACATTAACTTACACCAGCGTCCTCTGATTTCATAATTTTCAACCAATCAGAGTTAAAGAATTCTACTACAGCGCCACCTTATGTGTAAGTTGCAAATTATAACTACCAATGAGAACAGGTCTGAATGACTAATCGCCATGTGAACAACGCAATTTCCCAGTCATAAAATATATGGCCTGTCAATCAGTGTCAGAATTACCCTTTTCTATTCATATCCCTTGTGCAATACTGCTACATATAAAGCAACATCTGTTAACAGGATCTCTAGACATGATTGATGGTTATGCCATCATTATTGCGCAGCCTACAACTGAATAAATACGGCAACAACTTGACATAACCAGATTTCAAAGATGAAATATCACCTTAATCTTATGGGGAATGGGAACACCTGCAGGAGAGCCAACCCTGCAAAAGTATTTTTCTACCATTTCTATAGGGGTCAACTCTTAAAGGAAAGAATTTGCTTCTGAGAAGCAAATTATTTCCTTTAAGAGTTGACCCCTTTTTCAGTTGGACAGGAAACAGGCAAAACAGGAAGTCCCGAAAGTTGTCTCCCTTTGAAAAATTGCGGAAAATTCTGCATTCTGTGTTTCCATTCCCCTTAAATGCCATGTTCAACACCTGACAACGTTTATTCCGTAACAGCTGTGTTATCGTGGGAAACTAATAGCTATGAAACCCACTGTTTTACACGTTTCACTGGTAATATTTCAGGTTATCATGTACGTCATACTACTGGTTTCCTTCCTGGCAGTGGCGGCGGCAGATTACACATGTGTATGTAACTATCATGTGGAATTGAAAGTGCATTCAGGGCCGGACACCAGCAATAATACTATCGGTTTCATGTACGAATTTGACTGCAAGCCATCATACACACACCCACAAGTGCCAGACAAACCAAACTGGGAAATAATACAGTTTGAGCACCAGGTGAGCTGATTTGGACAAACCAAATGAAACTCCTGTTTTCCATTTTACTGGGAAAACCCACGCTCAGAAATGAAAGGTATGCAAGAAAAAGAATCATGTGAGGGTCCGTCCTTCGGGATTACTGTCAGACATCACTCGGCAAGCCTCGTGATGCCGGGCAGTGACCCTCGGGACGGATATTTCCATCCACCCCTCGCACCTATGTGAGATTCTTAAAGGGAATTCAAAACAAGTATGCAGCATTTGATTTGAAAATTAAAAAGATAAATACAATCATAGAGACTCCGGCCAGACGAATTTGAAGGCTGCGGCATTTGCTAACTTGCGAATCCAGTAAACACTTCCCTGCAGGCACACGTCACTAGGGCAACATCAAATCAACGTCGGTGCAACGTCATGACGACGTAAATGTTACGTTGAATAATTGTCATAACGTTGAACCGATGTTGATGTGACGTCATAATTGCGTCATGTGCCTGCTGGGTTATATGTAAAGCAGATGTCACGTAAACCAGATTAATGATAAGAATCCCACTTGCTCAACTATTTGGAATATCTCGCGGGTCTTATGCCGTCATCGATGAACCAGTACTGTATGTTTACCAGTGCTTTGGTTTGTTACGTTAACAGAAACTTCCAAGACAGTGCAAAGCAGCAGACAAAAGGCAACCAACATAGATACGACGTTGCCACGTCGTGTCAATGTCGGTCCGACATCAGCGCGACACACTTTGCTGGCTAGGATTTACTTTACAATGCAACTCCGGGTGGGACATAAGCAAACAGTGTAGATCCAGATCAGACATAGCAGTTGGACAAGGCCAGCTGTCCTTGCAGCAGGTAAGGGTAGAGGGGGGATGATATTTCTTCTGTTTCTACACTTCTATTCATCTGTCCTCATTAGGATTACACTGACATCCGTGTGATATAGTACATTTTTCAAACCTTAAAAACCTTAAAAAAGGCAATTTTTATGCCCCGAACATCGAAGAAGTTGATGGGGCATATTGGTTCTGTCCGTCCGTCAGTCCGTACTATACCTTTTTGGACTTATGCATTGTGGCTATGGGGAAACCTTGTGAACAAAATATCTGGACAACTGCTTGAGCCAGGTTCATGATATTTGGTATGCAGTTTTAGTCTAAGGTTAACGTCTGACGAAATTCCGAAAATATATAGTAGAGTTACGCCCCTTTTCGGACTTATGCATTGGCTTTTGGGAAACTTTGTGAACAAAATATCTGGAGAACCGCTTGAGCAAGGCTCATGATATTTCGTATACAGGTTGGGTACTCTACATACATTTTGAGCACATTTTATGAATATTGTACCAACTGACAGTTCTTTCACGAAATAGGCATTTTTTTTAATTATGTTTTTTAATTATGTGTCTATTAGTGGCAAGCATATGGTTGGGGTAAAGTGTTTCAAAAACATATTTTCTAGTTCTGATGAATATTTGTGATATTTTTTCTTATTTATACTCCAAACATAGGTTTTGGGTGGTCGTTAGAACCGCCTCATTGAGGCGGTCCTAACGAGTACCCACAACCTATGTCTTGGAGCAGGAATAAGGAAATTACTGTTTACCCCTGTAAACCCCAGTTTTATCTATATAAAGTGGGGTTTAGGAGAGTCTTTATTTCACGGACTTGTTCACGTGATGTTTATTTTCAGCTATTCTAATGTCTCTTCCATCTCGTTTCATTCTCTCGTTGGAAGACTATACGGGATGTCCAAAAATGGTCGGCGTATCTTGAAACCACAACATATTCAACTTGCCATGCCTTCCCGTATTTTGCTTCGAGAAAAAATAACTTTATCTTAAACACGACCACACCTACCTTTTCAAACAGTGTAGATCATGATAAGACGGCTTCTTAACAAGGAGATCCAGATCAGATGAATTCTGAAGAAGCCCTCTGATCTGGATCTACACTGACTGTCATGCAGTTTGCGAATTGAACAAACACATCATATAGAGTATGTACAGTAAAATACTTATATTAAGACCACCTCTGGGACTGTTCAAAAGTGGTCTTTAAGACCACTTTTGAACAGTCCCAAAGGTGGTCCCTGACCAGAGAACATTAAGTGTACCCTTCAGAATAAGCTTTTTTATAGCAGAATTAGTCTTAATTTTAGGTGGTCTTAATAGCAGAAATTCACTGTAATTTGTTTGGTGGATGGTCAGCTATAGGTGTGGCAAAATTAATTTATTTAGCAGGATAAGGATGTATGTCGTGTGTACCCTTCAGATCGCACCAATTCTAGTGGGCGCATACAACATACATGTACCTGCTTATAGAAAATCGAAAATATACTCGGTCAAAAAAGTAACTATACCAACTTCCGGGTAAATTTGAGTAGCTATCCGGTAGCTATTCAGCTAAAGATGGATGTAAACATGCGAATAAAAATGCATAAGCTTGCGTTTGCCAATGATATTCTGATCAAGAGTTGTCTTGCAATATTTGCCTAGAAATTTTGCTAGAATTTGGCGTTACGCACGCGCAGATGATTATTTTTTATCATGTCCATTGAACATCGAAACTCACTTTACCTTTACAACATCTCATAACTTTCTATGGAGTTTCAATGGAAAGCAAAATTTTGCACACAAATTAAAAGCTACCGAGGCCTATACGTGATAGTTTGTTTCTCTTAGCAAATGGAACTAGGGTTCTCAATCTTTTGTGAATAAACACACAGTAAGTACTAGTAACTGTGGTTATAGAAGCAATCTTATGTATAGGACTCTTTTGTATAGTATATATATAGAGAATACCAGGTGAGTGTCTTTTGATATCAAGTTTATCAGGCAATGCTTCGAGAACGCTTGTAGAATCGCGAGGCTTGCCGAGCGATTCTACATGCGTTCTCGAAGCCGAGCCTGATGAACTTCATGTCGAACTTTAACGGACATCCAGGTAACTGCAGTCGGTTAAAGTAAATTCATAGATTTATATAGGAAATTGATAATTATTTCCCTATAAAATAAATAGTAATAGCAATATCTTTTCTGTGCCAGCGGTTCATGATTCTGCATTCTTTTACGAATGCACACATGTATTTTTCATGAAGTTTTATCAACAGCTTTTTGGTCCTTTTTACATATAATTGGAGGCACCCACTAAATGTATAGAATATATAGTAAAACTACTGAATGAAGCGACAAAAACTGATGAATATATTGTCATAACTTTTTGGTAAGTTGTTATTTTTATTCTGTGCAAGCGGGAGTATGTTGGCAGATGTATTGCGAACACGTCCATATAAATTTTGTAAAATAGAAATGAGAATAATTTGGTCCTTTTTGAAAATGAAATACACTACCCTCCTTTTTTATTTCCAGTTTACCTTGGTAACCAGCAGTCAGCGGTTGTTACTAAGGTAAACAATAACAAAATGTATATTACGCCTACGACGTGCTTCTTGAACTGTATGGTTCGGGATTTTTATTTATTTATTTATTTATTTATTTATTTATTTATTTATTTATTTATTTAGATGTATTCTCAAATGTAAATGTTTTCGAAAACAAAGACTTTATTACGCCTACGATAGGCTTAATTATCAGTTTGAAATGGAATAATGTGTTTGTTACTTTGGTTTGACCATCATAAAACACGCTGCATAATTTTGACCCCCTTAAACCCCACTTTTATGTAGTAAAACAGGGTTTACAGTTGTACACATTTTTTCTGCTTAAAAACATAGATTGTGGGTACCCGTTTGCAACGCCGAGAGGGTTCTAACGAGTGCCCACAAACTATGTTTTGTGCCCGTTTGACCGCCTCGTCGAGGTGGTTCTGGTGAGTATCCACATACTTTGTTTTGAGCAGAAATTAGAAAATAACGTATTTTTTAACTGATGATTTTCATTTATAATGATTTTGTTTGTTTGTTTGACTCTTTGTTTGAGATGAATTTCACGGCCCAGTCAACACTATTTAGATCATTTTTAGTTAACCTATCTACACTAATCCTGGGCATGCTTTTACGTAGGCGGTTAACCGGTAGAGTGAACATTCTTCCTCCAGAAACTGCCAATTGCCATTCTTGAATCATTTTAGTGATAAAATATTCAATGTACATGTGTATTTGAATATGCCTGGTTTTGTAGTGACGTTCTGTTCTAAATGTGGCTCCAAATTGTATTAAATTATATTGAAGTATATTTGCCGACAGGGGCCAGAAAAGACAGATAATTTTATTGTTCCGAAAAATGTGAAGATTATGCAATGTTTTACAGACCTGTCACTTACTGCTCAAAACATTATCTCGTTTACACCTCGACAAACTGAAATCTAGTCAGAATGCTTTACAGATCATGATATTAACATTAAAACGAACGAACGAATTAACATTAAAACCGCGCCAACCTAAAGACTACTAAAGGCTAGATTCTGGTAGGACTTTACATTTGGAGAAATGGACCTTAAAAACCTGTCCTGGAGAGGATAAATATTTATTAAGAAAGGACAAAGATCTCTCTCATGCACGTAATTGTAAGACAAACAGCTTTTTCGGGATTTATTTTGACCCCCTTAAACCCTCTTTTATATAGTAAAACTGGGATATAGGAGGTTTTAGGAATTCCGTTTATGACGTCATTCTTGCGCATGCGCAAAGTACTGGCCGTCAATTGAAACGGCCATTGCTATTCAAATGTATTGGCGGAACTTAAAATGCTAACAATATTTAGACATTTTGAGAGAAAATATACCCGTTTTCATTGAAATAATGCCTCGAGAAGGAAAGAATGATATTCAACTTTCATTACCGAAATTCATTTATCCTAAATCCGTTTTTAATTGCCGAAAATCTTTTCGTGAATGACCCATGTCAATGGCTTGAGATACCGTTATTCACAAAATAAAATTCGCTATCTATCTATCTATCTATCTATCTATCTATCTATCTATCTATCTATCTATCTATCTATCTATCTATCTATCTATCTATCTATCTATCTATCTATCTATCTATCTATCTATCTATCTATCTATCTATCTATCTATCTATCTATCCATCCATCTATCTATCTATCTATCTATCTATCTATCTATCTATCTATCTATCTATCTATCTATCTATCTATCTATCTATCTATCTATCTATCTATCTATCTATCTATCTATCTATGTTGAGAAATATGTCGACCGATTTGTCTACATGTGCAATTTAAATGTCCATACTGACAGTCGAAATAAACTAATGAGTGGACTGACGGAGGGGCGTTGAGTCAATGTTGGTCCGACGTCATGCCGTCGACACCCACTCCAACTCACATCATTGTCACATGACCGTTGGCATGAGAGAGAGAGAGAGGGGTTTGACTGACAAACTGACAGTAGACAGACGACACACAGACCGACTGACTGACTAACAGAAGAACGGACGGACTGTTAGACAGACAAATAAACATACTGACAGTCGAAAAAAACAAAACAAAACAAAAAAAAACAACAATGAGTGGACTTACAGACGGGCGTCGAGTCAACGCTGGCTCGACGTCATGCCCTCGACAACCACTCCCACTCACTTCAATTGCACGTGACCGTTGATTTTGTTTGTTTGATTTGAGGTTTATCGTCCCCGTCAACACTGTAAAGGTCATTTTGGAGACGTTGCTTCCAATTTTGTGGGACTTTTACCCGACATTGAGATGAAATGACATCTCAAGCCCTGTCTCCCAATGAAACCAATAGGGTTTATTAGCATGGACGGTCCGCCTCGCACCGGGGTTCCTGGACAGGCACGTGACCGTTGAAATGGTTTGACTGATCCCTGTATCCAAGAAGCCCATAACCCTTTTTGTACCTAATGGAATCTTCCTCCTTATATATAGCAGGAGTCATTTTTAAAATTTAGGCGTGTCAGGTTGTGGTTTCTTCAAAATTTATTTGGAAAATGGCCGAACTTTTTGCAAACAGTGTAGGTTCTGATCAGACGCCGCGTTCTACGGCGTCTGATCTGGGCATGCACTGTTTGTCACTTACCCCTTTTGGGATTTCCGGTATCAAATGGGTTAATGAAGACCTAAGGGCTGGGCATGTTGAACCAATCTACCAGATTTTACTTTAAAATCTTGCACTTGCGAAGGAGTGTTTAAAATGCTTATGCTCTGAAAGGGTGTTCTGCGTTTGTTTTGAATTTAATGTTCCAATTCCACTGAGACTTGATGGGTCCGAGCACTGGGCAAATGACATTTTATCAAGCAACGCCGTATTATCGCCAACGAAACGTTGTGACGTTTCATCGACGTTGCAATGTCAAATTCAATGCATCGCTTTGAAGTTGGTTTGATGTAGACACGACGTTGTTGACAAGCTACATGTTGGTTGACGTAGCGTCATTTAACGACAAACTGAAATTTACATTTGCCTGCGCTCGCTAATTGTTGGTGCGCTAAGAGAGAGAGAGAGAGAGAGAGAGAGAGAGAGAGAGAGAGAGAGAGAGAGAGAGATCGTATGTTCAATATATCATTTTCGTAATGCGAAATTTCACATCTGGCAGCATATCGGTGTTTCTCCCATTATCTTACATTAGAATTCCCTAAAAGTTTAAAAGAATCCCACTGTTTAACGCTTTAATTAACATTTCATCTGTCCCACTGCCTTTGAAGCAATACGACAGATGACGGCCAGGGCTTTTCCCTTTCTATTTTTAGAACCGGAAGTACGTCACGAAAAAAACTCCTATATATTTTCTTATTTCTGCTCAAAAAACAGGGCTGTGCTCTGACACATTTGGCAGTCGAAATTGGCAACACGTCATCACATACTAGAGCCCGTCTTTGGTCTGATTCCTGCACTCAAAATTCTAAAATCGCTATAGAACTGTGTTTCTTAGGACAGACGCTGTACCTTGGATGCGATTTGTGCCTTCCTCCGATTAAGAGTTCAGTATATTCCCATTGGTCAGCTGACACCTGTCGAATTGACAAGTGCCAGCACATTGGAGGCCCTGGGAAGAGCAGTTCATAAACTAATCCCATTTAGCGAGATGGGGGTAGCCCCTATGTGCTTTTAGCGCCCGGTTACCTTACAAAATCTATCAAGTCAAGTCAAAAACCTTGATTGTGATTACTCGCTGGAAGCACCTCGCCGAGGTGGTTCTACTATGTAGCCCAAATCTATGCTTTGAGCAGAAATATAAAAAATATCAGATTTTATCCTCAAATTTTCATGATTTGGTTGTAAAATATTTATCGTATTTTTGCTCGTGTTACAAAAAAACGTTTGAGTCCAGGATTATTCCCTGCAATCGTTATTGTCCATTTATTGCCCTGTTGAGTAGAGCTGATAATTGATCATTTTCTTACACATCGACGCGCAGATTGGCGCGTGTTAAGCGGGCGCCTGTTTCAAGTTTTTGTTCACGACTATGCAAACGTATTGGATGAATCATCACGAAAACACGCCTATATAATTTTTACCTTATTAAACCCCACTTTTATTAAGTAAAACTGGGTATTACCGGGGTAAACATTATTTTTCTTATTTCTGCTTAAAAACATATCATCGTTAAAACCGCCGAAATATGAAGAATACCATTTTTTTTTCCTGAGGAAAGTTTTAGTGGATTTTTTTTTCAATATATTTGAATAAGCGTTTTTCGAAATTTTTCTAATATTATTTCTAAAATTTAGATTGTGGGTATTTGTGATAATAATATACTAATCAAAGTAAAAAAATGAAGGTAATGATAATGATAATAATAAAAATAATAATAGCAAGAATAATAATTCAGTCTGTTTTTTTTTTTTTTGTAATCGCCTCCCTCTCTGTCTCACTTTAAGCTCGGACCCATCAGATTTACTTAAGACTTTGATTTGATTATAAAGAGATAAAGGCAAAAATCAATAGTGTTTTCGAGAAAATGACCTTGGCGTAACAAACCAATAATTATATTAATCCCTGTTAACCCTTTTTGTACCAAATGGAATGTTCCTCCTTATATATAGTACAAGTCCATTTCATGATTCAGGGGTGTCAGGTTGTGTTTTCTTCAAAATTCATTTGGAAAATTAGAAAACAGTGTAGGCCCTGATCAGGCGCCGCGTTCTGCGGCGTCTGATCTGGCCCTGCATTGTTTGCTAGGGTACCTGTTTAGGGGGTTTCCGTTACTAACTGGGTTAAACACCGCGTAACATCGCGAAGTCACGGGTGAACATCATTGGGAAGGTAGACTGAGGACCGCCCGAGGCATTAAGTATATAAGAAAATCACCTATTAAATGAATAGACAGCAATCAACTAGGTTGTTTTTCTAGCATTGGTTTATATTATCCTGGTGCTCTTGCCAAACGCGAATCGGATAGAGGAATACGAACGGGTGCAGTCTGATCTGAGTCATTGGACTGTCAAAGCAAGCAAAAACTAAATCATGGGTTCCGGCTCAATATTATGACCTTATTGTGTGCAATAAACAAAGACTGGGATCAGTTTGCGAATACACGCAGTCTGGTCCGAGTCGGTTTAATTCGCCTGAGGGGAGATGAGATTCTGCTACATACAGAGACCCGATGAATAATTTCACACAGATTGCGTCTTCGATTGATCGGCTAAATATGATTTAATGTAATAGCAACATGAACAATAGATTCCAGGACAAAATCCCCCGTACATAATCCCCCGGACAAAATCCCCCTTTTTAAAGGCGGACAATCCCCCCCAACATTTGTTCAGGTGGACACCCCCCCCCCCCTAGACAAAATCCCCCCGGACATAGTCCCCCCTGCTGTTTATAAAGATGGATAGTATCCCGCACACCTCCACACGCACAATTACTGGTTTTTGAAAATCAGTCTGTCGTTTTGAAAACTGCAGATTCAATATCCGATTCGGTGCAGTACTATCAAAGCTATAT
The DNA here is from genome assembly GCA_963580285.1 of Lucinisca nassula. NCBI lineage: Eukaryota > Metazoa > Mollusca > Bivalvia > Lucinida > Lucinidae > Lucinisca > Lucinisca nassula. Next base: position 29,765,357 of record OY757023.1, on the reverse strand, counting down.
TGGTGCTCATGGAGAAATTATTGCCCGTCAACACTGTAAAGGTCATTTTGGAGACGTTGCTTGTAAGATCAAAGTAAAAACGACATACTTGTATTAATTTTTTGTAATTGTACATGTGTGCTTTGGGTTGTATGGACCTCTCAACCCATTAGGATTATGTCCGGCATGATCAATTAAATTGACATATTCCAATAACAGATTCCAATATTTTTCATATTTCTGCTCAAAGACATAGATTGTGGGTAGTGGAGTGATAATTAACTAGAACAATTTAGAGCAAGGGTGATTTTTTCCGGGGGGGGGGGGTGGATTTTGTCCAACCTGACATACAGCGAGGGGGATTTTGTCCGGGGGGATTTTGTCCGAGGGGGATTTTGTCCGCCTTTACAAAAAAAGGGGGGGGGGGTTGTCTGGGGGATTATGTCCGGGGGGATGAACAATACTATCTTCGAAGCTCTGGGAATCGGTAGCCGGAAAAATCCCCCCGGACATAATCCCCCACGGACAAAATCTCCCCTTTTTGTAAAGGCTGACAAAATCCCCCTCGGACAAAATCCCCCCGGACAAAATCCCCCTCGCTGTATGTCAGGTTGGACAAAATCCCCCCGGACAAAATCACCCTTGGTCTAAATTGTTCTAGTTAATTATCCTTCCACTACCCACAATCTATGTTTTTGAGCAGAAATATGAAAAATATTGGAATCTGTTATTGGAATATGTCAATTTTCAATATATTTGAACAGACATTTTACGTAATGGTAGAGGTTCTAAAATAGAAGTGAAGGCAATGGTCAGGAATCAATACAGATCTGGAATCTAAGATCTGGAATCTAAGTGTGCCTGGGACTGGGTTAGGTTAACTGATCATGCCAGACATAATCCTAATGTGTTGAGAGGTCCATAAAACCCCAAAGCACACATGTACAATTACAAAAAGTAAATACAAGTATGCCCTTTTTACGTTGATCTTACAAGCAACTTCTCCAAAATGGCCTATACAGTGTTGATGGGCAATAATGTCTCCACGAGCACCAATATAGCTTTGTTAGTACTGCACCAAATCTGATACGAATCTGCTATTTTCAAAACGACAGACTGATTTTCAAAAATCAGTAATTGTGCATGTGGAGGTGTGCGGGATACTGTCCACCTTTATAAACAGCAGGGGGGATTATGTCCGGAGTGGGGGGGGGGGATTTTGTCCAGGGGGGATTTTGTCCACCTGAACAAATGTTGGAGGGGATTTTGTCCGCCTTTACAAAAAGGGGGGATTTCGTCCGGGGGGATTATGTCCGGGGGGGATTTTGTCCTGGAATCCTGGGAATCAGTAGCAGAAGACACTTTCAAATATTTTTTTCTTAATTTCCAACGCGAATAAGGCTTGACATTTCACGTGAATCGTTTGCTGCAGACGATTCACAAGTGATATGAAACATCATTTGGGCTTAGAATTAACAACAAAAATATTAAAAAAAAAAAAAAACCTTGATAATTAGATCATTTTCGTCGGACTAGTCATGTTGTGTTTAACAACTTTGCGTTTCTTGAGCATACGCTACTGATCGTTTTATTTTTTATTTTATCTTATTTTGTATAATATTTCATTTCAGCAATTCTTGAAAATTGATGTTGCACATTATAAAATGTTCAAAACCTTGTTGCAATTGTACATTTATGTATTTCAGACTGATTTATGTCGCTAAATACAATTGATATATTTGACTCTGGAAGATACTATTTGTAATCATATATAATGCATCATCTATGTTTATTCTTTTTCATTCAATTGTTGTTGTTTTTTTTTCAAGATACACGATAACACACCCTCCACTTTCTTAAATTAAAACAGTCACCTATATAGTATATAAAAAGCGGTCCTAAAAGTGTACGATTTTCAATTTGCCTGAGGCAATTTGCACAGGAGGTAGTCGAGTCCTTGGGGAGATAACCATTTATTTTCTGTCTTGTTCGCGTTAATTCCCTTGATTTTCAGCACAGCTGAGAAAGGTGATGTCCGTATAAGTCCGGTATGTTGATATCAAATGACACGAATTTGGTATTCTATTTATCAGTTTACCCCCTTGAACACTCTTAAATTAGCAATTTACGGGCAGTTATCGATGGTCCTCAATGCGTCGGAACATTCCGCAGGTCGATATATTTTGTATCAGCGGACCATAATTTTTCCTATCACGTTTTTTTTCAAGTAATTTTCCCATTTTGTGCAATACTTATAACATTTTTTCTAGTAGCCCGGTTCATTCATAAAAGTGCAATTTCACGTTGACCTGATAAAGCTCACTTGTCCTGAGATAACATATCTTTTTCAGGTCAATGTGCTGCAATGCAATTAATATAGAGGGTAACTGATAAACAAAAATATCCCTATTATGCCTCCTGGCCTGATGTTTTGAGTCCCTCTTAGTGACTCAAACCACCTCTGTCTGGAATTGAGGTTTTACGCCCCCGTAAACACTATTTATGCGATTTTGGATACGTTGTTTCCAATTTTGTGGGGTTTTTACCAGACACTGAGATGAAATGAAATCTCAAGCCCTACCGCCAAAGCAAACAACTAGGGTTTATAGAAGCCTCCGTGGTGTAGTGGTTACGCTACTCGCCTTGTAAACCAGGGGTCGCAGGATCGATCCCGGGCTTCTCCAGACTTTCGGATGAGCCTTTAAACCGAGGTCCCGTCTCCGTATGACCTTAGCTGTTGGTGGGACGTAAAACTCAAAACACTCACTCACTCACCAGGGTTTATATGCAGCAACGGTCTTTGCTTTGACAGGTTAGACCCTATAAGCGGTTTACCAGTACTCAATCAGCTCTGCGTGGAAACACCGGGCAGTCAGATCTATTTCTATATGGCCTCTGTCTGAAAGGAATTGTATAGTCCAAAAGGTGTTCGAGCCATTGAAGCTGTCATATGTTCAGAAATTCATTACCACATGAATCTTAATTGTTCTTTTAGTTTGTGGATACTCGTTAGAACCGCCTCACTGAGGCGGTTCTAACCAGTAGCTGCAATCTCTGTTTTCATACAGTAATAAGGAAAAAACGCATACCCTTATAAACGCACTTTTCCCTATAAAAAGTAGGATTTGCAAGGCTATGTTGCCATATTTACGTGAAGGAAAATATTTTACAGGTAGGATATGTTAAAACCGATGGACAAGTGGTGAAGCAAACATGCCCTGGTGATCCGGCAATAAGTGATATTGGTAAGTGGTTCAATTTTTATTCAGAGAATGATGACTTAATTTTTTTTTGGGGGGGGGGGGGGGGTTGGATTTACGGCCCTTTCAACATCCTTATATCGAGCCGATCGTTAATCAAAGGTGGACGAAAACCGGAGTACCCGGAGAAAAACCACCTGAACTTCCGTTGCAGAACTTGGCGTCTCACATGTGACCCGAGCGAGGCTCGAACCAAAGCGGTGATAGACCTAATGATCAAGAGTCAGCGCTCTTAACCACTAGGCCACGGAGGCCCGTTTGACAGTTTAATTGTTTATTAAATGAGTTCCGCCTCAAAAATGAGGCCTTCAGGATTTGCGACCAGATAAAATACTAAACTGCTCAACTACACAGGATAGCAGATATTGCACTACTCCCGGCAGGCACATGTCGCTTGGGCAACGACAAATCAACGCCGGTGCAACCTCATGGCGTTGCACCGACGTTGATGTGACGTTGCAAAACGGCATGACGTTGAACCAAGGTTGATGTGCTGTTACAATTACTACATGTGTCTGCTGAGCTGAAACAGCGAGTACTAAAATGCGGATAAGTTTGCACGGATGCGCATGCGCAGTCTGGTGTACGCCCCGCAGACACATGACGTAATTATGACGTTACATCAACGTCGGTGCAACCTCATTGCGTTTATGCGACGTCACATATACGTTGGTGCAGCATCTTGACGTTGCACCGACGTTGCCTAAGCGACATGTGCCTGCTGGGCGCCTTTTATATCTCGAACCGCTTTGTGTTCAGACTGACTGACAAATTGTTTGTTTTAATTGAGGCACGTTATTTACGTCACTTTGGCGACACTGCTTCTAACTCTGTGGGAATTTTACCCCTCATTCAGATGATACCACATAAATGAACCGACCAGCCAATAAACCGATAAGGAATAAACCAATAAGGAATAAACCAATAAGGTTTATTTGCTGGAACGGACTCGCACCACTTTGTCTTGGCAGACTTAGACATTCAAAGCGGTTTTACAGTACTCATATTCGGTGAGATTCAGCTCTGCATGGACTCATCATAAGCCCATGCCGACAAAAACATAGCGCAAAACTACGGTATAAGAGAAAGCCAATAAGATGGCAGATATACGGTTGTTATGGTAACATATCAGGTACAGCAGTATTTTATCCCAACACACAGGCAAATGCCATAATCAAGTTACTAAAATTAACTTGGTTCTGGCAAGCACTCTCTAACCAATACATATTTATTCCGGTGCAAATTTCTTGGCATGTTCATCACCTAGCGTCGCTTTTCATTGGCTTATTTTTGTCAGCTGATAGAACTTATTGTTTCCTTTCTTGTTCCATAAAAACGTAATGCTTTGGAAGCAAAGACTACAACTAAGAACTATAAAAACCGTGGTTTGTACACGTTTGAATTCTCTGGGCCAGACTAAGTATTTTCCGCGAATTAGGCATCATCAGTGACACCCAAAAACGTGCAAAATTCTGCTGTGGAATCAATGATGTATGTACATGCCACTACACTAACAAGCCCGTGTAAGGAATATCCTTGTCAACCAAATGTTGCCATACATTCTGAAATATGCGACTGTATGTTCTGTGATCAACTGTCAGAAACATGACGTCATCACGTAGCGTTGCTTTGCACTGTCTAATTTTTGTCTTCTGCCAGAACTTATTGTTTCCGTTTTCTCTAAGAACATATACTTTTTTGTAATATTTCACTACTGAATATCTGTAGTCAATTTTGTCATTTGTGCATGAATATTAAACTGCACTGCATATATTAGGTCCCAGTTAGGGGAATAAGATTATGAAATAGGTCAAAGCCAATTTTTGAGATACATTAATGCGATTAACGTTTGTCGGCTGACAAAATTTATTGTTGCCTTTTCGCTGAAGAGCAACACTTTTTAACTCTTCCACTACTGTACGGTTGTATCTGTAAGCAACTCTGTCGTATGTGCATTATATCAAACTGTAATGCATATATTGATTCCCAGTGTCGAGCTGAATAAATTGACGAAATCGCTCAAAGCCAATATCTGAGATACGTTAATGCGATTATTCTGAAACCAATGGTAAAACTAGAATAATGCAAAACAAAACAAAAAAAAACAACAAAAAAACAAATAAGCCAGCCGCCGAACTCCGTTCGTGCCGGAACCCGGGGGCCTTTAGATCTTCAGTCTAACGCTCTCCCAACTGAGCTATTCCGGCTATTATAACTCTGAACTGTCGTGGCAGTTTCATTGACGTAAAGCTTATCAACATTGCTGTCTATCCAAGCCCGGACAGCACTGGTAGGTGCACTGTCTGGGTGTAGACTGGGAAAATGGTCCTGTCTAACCCTTAAGTACCGGTATTTTAAGCAACCAGTTTAGGTCTTGGTTACGCCGCGCATTGCCATTTTATAATGGGAAAGGCATATAGCATTATATTATATAGGCATGTTGTTCTGTCTTGTAGTCTGTTATCTATTTTTATTCCACTTTTGTGTAGGTTACGTGGGGAATATATTTTCTTTTATAAAAACTGTTTTTCTTTGGAAGAAAGACTAAATACAGAAATAAAATCGTGGTATGTTCTAAGTAGTTTTCTCCGCTGGACTAGCAAGTTTAGGCCAATAAGGGCTCAAACACGATCAAATCCTGCCATGGAATCAGAAAGGACCGAGAAAATATAATAAAACGATATGATGAAGAAAGGGGGTATTTTTCGGCCGCTACAACGGAAAGTTTTATACAAAAAAGCGAAATGCTTTGGAAGCAAGGTCAGCAATTCAGAACTAAAAATCATGGTGTTGTCACCTTCATTTCTATGGGCCAAACTAACGATTTCCGGCTAATTAGGCCTCATAAATGACACCCAAACACTTTTAAAATTCTGCTGTGGAATCAATGATGTGTGTACATGCCACCAAACTAACAAGCCCATGTGAGGAATATCCTTGTCAGTTAAACTTTGCCATACATTCTGCAAATATGCGAATGTATGTTCTGTGATACACTGTCAGAAACATGACGTCAACACGTAGCGTCGCTTTTCACTGGCTGACAGAAGGTATTGTTTACATTTTCGCTAAAAACCTATACTTTTCGTAATCTTCCCCTACTGAATGTGGAATAAGATGGTGAAATAGGTCAGAGCCACTGTTTGAGATACATTAATGCGATTAACGTTTGTCAGCTGACAGAATTTAATGTTTCCCTTTCGCTAGAAAGCAACACTTTTTAAGTAGAAGTGGTGGCAATGATCAGGAATCGATGCAATTAACCCACAGCTCCCATCTGAGACACGAAAGGGAAAAAACACAAACATGAAACAACAGACCCTAATGGAAACATCAACAGCGGAAAGCCAAACGGACAGCCCCCCCACCACACACACACACACACAAAACGGCCAACAGGCTATCCAAAATAAAAAAATATAAGCGACACAAACACCCATAGACAAACCGACAAACCATAACAAAATAAACCGCGACAGAAGTACCGCCGTGTAGACTTTAATCTGCTACTGCTGGTGGTTGTATCTGAAATCAACTCTGTCGTCTATGCGTCCCCCGCCGATCGGGGCTTGAAAAATATATGGGCTGCATGATGCTTGCACGCAGAGGTGAAAACGACCCGCACACTCGTACTGGTAAACCGCATAGAGGATATAAGCTTGCTCAGGCAAAGCGATGCGAGAAGGTCCGTCCATGCTTATAAACCCTATTGGTTTCATTGGGCGGCAGGGCTGGAGATGTCATTTCATGTCAATGTCGGGTAAAAGTCCAACAAAATTGGAAGCAACGTCTCCAAAATGGCATTTACAGTGTTGACGGGGACGTTAAACCTCAAATCAAACAAATATATTTGTTCCCAGTTTCGAGCTGAATAAAATGATGAAATCGTTCAAATCCAGTGTCTGAGATATATTAATATGATTATTCTGAAACTAATGGTAAAACTAGAATAATGAAAATAAAAAAATATCAGCCAGGCGCCGAACTCCGTTCGTGCCGGAACCCGGGATTGAACCGGGGACGTTTAGATCTTCAGTTTCAGTTAACCAATGTTATATTCCCTAAAATGGTAACTTGTTTTACCGCAATAGACCATTAAACCGGAATTGTCTTTATTGTCAATGAAATTGTCAGTATACTATACATCAACTTCTCATATGAAGGTGCTTTAAATAAATAGTTTGTTAAACATGTTTCATGAAATAAAAAAATAATAAACGTATATAGATCATGTAAATAGCTGCACTATATATTGTTTCACAAGCTTTCACTTAAGTAGGTCTACATATTACTGCTGTAGTAGTTTCAAAGTGCTTTTTTTCACAGATCGTTGTCCAATTTAGGGTCCACTTACTTTAAAGACTAACGAGTTCCGGCTAATTAGGCCTCATAAATAACACCCAAACACTTTTAAAATGATGAAATCGTTGAAAGTCAATATCTGAGATACATTAATACGATTATTCTGAAACCAATGGTAAAACTAGAATGATGCAAAACAAAAAAATAAGCCAGCCGCCGAACTCCGTTCGTGCCGGAACCCGGGATTGAACCGGGGGCCTTTAGATCTTCAGTCTAACGCTCTCCCAACTGAGCTATTCCGGCTGACATTTAACTGTTAACTGTCGTGGCAGATTCACCGACGTGAAGCTTATTAACATCGATGTCTATCCAAGCCCGGACAGCACTGGTGGGTGCACTGTCTGGATGTAGACTGGGAAAATGGTCCTGTCTAACCGTTAAGTGTCAGTGTTTTAAGCAAACTATTTAGGTCTTGGTCACAAGGCCGTAGGAAGGAGATTGGGGAGGCAGACGGGGGTAGGTTCGGAAGGGGGTGATTGGAGATTTTTGAAAATATGACTCTAAAATGGTGCGATTTCCTGCAAATTCTGACATAAAACAAGAGTTACTTTCATTGTGTTTATTCCTTTTAAAGTCAAGCATTCAAACAATAGAGAGCACATTTATACCATACTTTCAAAAGTGCGTTTCAGTTAACCAATGTTATATTCCCTAAAATGGTAACTTGTTTTACCGCAATAGACCATTAAACCGGAATTGTCTTTATTGTCAAAGAAATTGTCAGTATACTATACATCAACTTCTCATATGAAGGTGCTTTAAATAAATAGTTTGTTAAACATGTTTCATGAAATAAAAACATAATAACCGTATATAGATCATGTAAATAGCTGCACTATATATTGTTTCACAAGCTTTCACTTAAGTAGGTCTACATATTACTGCTGTTGTAGTTTCAAAGTGCTTTTTTTTTTCACAGATCGTTGTCCAATTTAGGGTCCACTTACTCTAAAGACTAACGAGTTCCGGCTAATTAGGCCTCATAAATAACACCCAAACACTTTTAAAATGATAAATCGTTGAAAGTCAATATCTGAGATACATTAATACGATTATTCTGAAACCAATGGTAAAACTAGAATGATGCAAAACAAAAAAATAAGCCAGCCGCCGAACTCCGTTCGTGCCGGAACCCGGGATTGAACCGGGGGCCTTTAGATCTTCAGTCTAACGCTCTCCCAACTGAGCTATTCCGGCTGACATTTAACTGTTAACTGTCGTGGCAGATTCACCGACGTGAAGCTTATCAACATCGATGTCTATCCAAGTCCGGACAGCACTGGTGGGTGCACTGTCTGGATGTAGACTGGGAAAATGGTCGTGTCTAACCGTTAAGTGTCAGTGTTTTAAGCAAACAGTTAAGGTCTTGGCCACAAGGCCGTAGGAAGGATGTTGAGATTGGGGCGGCAGACGGGGGTAGGTTCGGAAGGGGGTGTCCCCCTTCGGATTGGAGATTTTTGAAAATATGACTCTAAAATGGTGCGATTTCCTGCAAATTCTGACATAAAACAACAGTTAATTTCATTGTGTTTATTCCTTTTAAAGACAAGCATTCAAACAATAGAGAGCACATTTATACCATACTTTCAAAAGTGCGTTTCAGTTAACCAATGTTATATTCCCTAAAATGGTAACTTGTTTTACCGCAATAGACCTTTGTCTTTATTGTCAATGAAATTGTCAGTATACTATACATCAACTTCTCATATGAAGGTGCTTTAAATAAATAGTTTGTTAAACATGTTTCATGAAACAAAAACATAATAAACGTATATAGATCATGTAAATAGCTGCACTATATATTGTTTCACAAGCTTTCACTTAAGTAGGTCTACATATTACTGCTGTTGTAGTTTCAAAGTGCTTTTTTTCACAGATCGTTGTCCAATTTAGGGTCCACTTACTCTAAAGACTAACGAGTTCCGGCTAATTAGGCCACATAAATAACACCCAAACACTTTTAAAATGATGAAATCGTTGAAAGTCAATATCTGAGATGCATTAATACGATTATTCTAAAACCAATGGTAAAACTAGAATGATGCAAAACAAAAAAATAAGCCAGCCGCCGAACACCGTTCGTGCCGGAACCCGGGATTGAACCGGGGGCCTTTAGATCTTCAGTCTAACGCTCTCCCAACTGAGCTATTCCGGCTGACATTTAACTGTTAACTGTCGAGGCAGATTCACCGACGTGAAGCTTATCAACATTGATGTCTATCCAAGCCCGGACAGCACTGGTGGGTGCACTGTCTGGATGTAGACTGGGAAAATGGTCCTGTCTAGCCGTTAAGTGTCAGTGTTTTAAGCAAACAGTTTAGGTCTTGGTCACAAGGCCGTAGGAAGGATGTTGAGATTGGGGCGGCAGACGGGGGTAGGTTTGGAAGGGGGTGATTGGAGATTTTTGAAAATATGACTCTCAAATGGTGCGATTTCCTGCAAATTCTGACATAAAACAACAGTTAATTTCATTGTGTTTATTCCTTTTAAAGTCAAGCATTCAAACAATAGAGAGCACATTTATACCATACTTTCAAAAGTGCGTTTCATTTAACCAATGTTATATTTCCTAAAATGGTAACTTGTTTTACCGCAATAGACCATTAAACCGGAATTGTCTTTATTGTCAAAGAAATTGTCAGTATACTATACATCAACTTCTCATATGAAGGTGCTTTAAATAAATAGTTTGTTAAACATGTTTCATGAAATAAAAAAATAATAACCGTATATAGATCATGTAAATAGCTGCACTATATATTGTTTCACAAGCGTTCACTTAAGTAGGTCTACATATTACTGCTGTTGTAGTTTCAAAGTGCTTTTTTTTCACAGATCGTTGTCCAATTTAGGGTCCACTTACTTTAAAGACTAACAAGTTCCGGCTAATTAGGCCTCATAAATAACACCCAAACACTTTTAAAATGATGAAATCGTTGAAAGTCAATATCTGAGATACATTAATACGATTATTCTGAAACCAATGGTAAAACTAGAATGATGCAAAACAAAAAAATAAGCCAGCCGCCGAACTCCGTTCGTGCCGGAAACCGGGATTGAACCGGGGGCCTTTAGATCTTCAGTCTAACGCTCTCCCAACTGAGCTATTCCGGCTGACATTTAACTGTTAACTGTCGTGGCAGATTCACCGACGTGAAGCTTATCAACATCGATGTCTATCCAAGCCCGGACAGCACTGGTGGGTGCACTGTCTGGATGTAGACTGGGAAAATGGTCCTGTCTAACCGTTAAGTGTCAGTGTTTTAAGCAAACAGTTAAGGTCTTGGCCACAAGGCCGTAGGAAGGATGTTGAGATTGGGGCGGCAGACGGGGGTAGGTTCGGAAGGGAGTATCCCCCTTCGGATTGGAGATTTTTGAAAATATGACTCTAAAATGGTGCGATTTCCTGCAAATTCTGACATAAAACAACAGTTAATTTCATTGTGTTTATTCCTTTTAAAGACAAGCATTCAAACAATAGAGAGCACATTTATACCATACTTTCAAAAGTGCGTTTCAGTTAACCAATGTTATATTCCCTAAAATGGTAACTTGTTTTACCGCAATAGACCTTTGTCTTTATTGTCAATGAAATTGTCAGTATACTATACATCAACTTCCCATATGAATGTGCTTTAAATAAATAGTTTGTTAAACATGTTTCATGAAACAAAAACATAATAAACGTATATAGATCATGTAAATAGCTGCACTATATATTGTTTCACAAGCTTTCACTTAAGTAGGTCTACATATTACTGCTGTTGTAGTTTCAAAGTGCTTTTTTTCACAGATCGTTGTCCAATTTAGGGTCCGCTTACTCTAAAGACTAACGAGTTCCGGCTAATTAGGCCACATAAATAACACCCAAACACTTTTAAAATGATGAAATCGTTGAAAGTCAATATCTGAGATGCATTAATACGATTATTCTAAAACCAATGGTAAAACTAGAATGATGCAAAACAAAAAAATCAGCCAGCCGCCGAACTCCGTTCGTGCCGGAACCCGGGATTGAACCGGGGGCCTTTAGATCTTCAGTCTAACGCTCTCCCAACTGAGCTATTCCGGCTGACATTTAACTGTTAACTGTCGTGGCAGATTCACCGACGTGAAGCTTATCAACATCGATGTCTATCCAAGCCCGGACAGCACTGGTGGGTGCACTGTCTGGATGTAGACTGGGAAAATGGTCCTGTCTAACCGTTAAGTGTCAGTGTTTTAAGCAAACAGTTTAGGTCTTGGTCACAAGGCCGTAGGAAGGATGTTGAGATTGGGGCGGCAGACGGGGGTAGGTTTGGAAGGGGGTGATTGGAGATTTTTGAAAATATGACTCTCAAATGGTGCGATTTCCTGCAAATTCTGACATAAAACAACAGTTAATTTCATTGTGTTTATTCCTTTTAAAGTCAAGCATTCAAACAATAGAGAGCACATTTATACCATACTTTCAAAAGTGCGTTTCATTTAACCAATGTTATATTTCCTAAAATGGTAACTTGTTTTACCGCAATAGACCATTAAACCGGAATTGTCTTTATTGTCAAAGAAATTGTCAGTATACTATACATCAACTTCTCATATGAAGGTGCTTTAAATAAATAGTTTGTTAAACATGTTTCATGAAATAAAAAAATAATAACCGTATATAGATCATGTAAATAGCTGCACTATATATTGTTTCACAAGCGTTCACTTAAGTAGGTCTACATATTACTGCTGTTGTAGTTTCAAAGTGCTTTTTTTTCACAGATCGTTGTCCAATTTAGGGTCCACTTACTTTAAAGACTAACAAGTTCCGGCTAATTAGGCCTCATAAATAACACCCAAACACTTTTAAAATGATGAAATCGTTGAAAGTCAATATCTGAGATACATTAATACGATTATTCTGAAACCAATGGTAAAACTAGAATGATGCAAAACAAAAAAATAAGCCAGCCGCCGAACTCCGTTCGTGCCGGAAACCGGGATTGAACCGGGGGCCTTTAGATCTTCAGTCTAACGCTCTCCCAACTGAGCTATTCCGGCTGACATTTAACTGTTAACTGTCGTGGCAGATTCACCGACGTGAAGCTTATCAACATCGATGTCTATCCAAGCCCGGACAGCACTGGTGGGTGCACTGTCTGGATGTAGACTGGGAAAATGGTCCTGTCTAACCGTTAAGTGTCAGTGTTTTAAGCAAACAGTTAAGGTCTTGGCCACAAGGCCGTAGGAAGGATGTTGAGATTGGGGCGGCAGACGGGGGTAGGTTCGGAAGGGAGTATCCCCCTTCGGATTGGAGATTTTTGAAAATATGACTCTAAAATGGTGCGATTTCCTGCAAATTCTGACATAAAACAACAGTTAATTTCATTGTGTTTATTCCTTTTAAAGACAAGCATTCAAACAATAGAGAGCACATTTATACCATACTTTCAAAAGTGCGTTTCAGTTAACCAATGTTATATTCCCTAAAATGGTAACTTGTTTTACCGCAATAGACCTTTGTCTTTATTGTCAATGAAATTGTCAGTATACTATACATCAACTTCCCATATGAATGTGCTTTAAATAAATAGTTTGTTAAACATGTTTCATGAAACAAAAACATAATAAACGTATATAGATCATGTAAATAGCTGCACTATATATTGTTTCACAAGCTTTCACTTAAGTAGGTCTACATATTACTGCTGTTGTAGTTTCAAAGTGCTTTTTTTCACAGATCGTTGTCCAATTTAGGGTCCGCTTACTCTAAAGACTAACGAGTTCCGGCTAATTAGGCCACATAAATAACACCCAAACACTTTTAAAATGATGAAATCGTTGAAAGTCAATATCTGAGATGCATTAATACGATTATTCTAAAACCAATGGTAAAACTAGAATGATGCAAAACAAAAAAATAAGCCAGCCGCCGAACTCCGTTCGTGCCGGAACCCGGGATTGAACCGGGGGCCTTTAGATCTTCAGTCTAACGCTCTCCCAACTGAGCTATTCCGGCTGACATTTAACTGTTAACTGTCGTGGCAGATTCACCGACGTGAAGCTTATCAACATCGATGTCTATCCAAGCCCGGACAGCACTGGTGGGTGCACTGTCTGGATGTAGACTGGGAAAATGGTCCTGTCTAACCGTTAAGTGTCCGTGTTTTAAGCAAACAGTTTAGGTCTTGGTCACAAGGCCGTAGGAAGGATGTTGAGATTGGGGCGGCAGACGGGGGTAGGTTTGGAAGGGGGTGATTGGAGATTTTTGAAAATATGACTCTAAAATGGTGCGATTTCCTGCAAATTCTGACATAAAACAACAGTTAATTTCATTGTGTTTATTCCTTTTAAAGTCAAGCATTCAAACAATAGAGAGCACATTTATACCATACTTTCAAAAGTGCGTTTCATTTAACCAATGTTATATTCCCTAAAATGGTAACTTGTTTTACCGCAATAGACCATTAAACCGGAATTGTCTTTATTGTCAAAGAAATTGTCAGTATACTATACATCAACTTCTCATATGAAGGTGCTTTAAATAAATAGTTTGTTAAACATGTTTCATGAAATAAAAACATAATAACCGTATATAGATCATGTAAATAGCTGCACTATATATTGTTTCACAAGCTTTCACTTAAGTAGGTCTACATATTACTGCTGTTGTAGTTTCAAAGTGCTTTTTTTTCACAGATCGTTGTCCAATTTAGGGTCCACTTACTTTAAAGACTAACAAGTTACGGCTAATTAGGCCTCATAAATAACACCCAAACACTTATAAAATGATGAAATCGTTGAAAGTCAATATCTGAGATACATTAATACGATTATTCTGAAACCAATGGTAAAACTAGAATGATGCAAAACAAAAAAATAAGCCAGCCGCCGAACTCCGTTCGTGCCGGAAACCGGGATTGAACCGGGGGCCTTTAGATCTTCAGTCTAACGCTCTCTCAACTGAGCTATTCCGGCTGACATTTAACTGTTAACTGTCGTGGCAGATTCACCGACGTGAAGCTTATCAACATCGATGTCTATCCAAGCCCGGACAGCACTGGTGGGTGCACTGTCTGGATGTAGACTGGGAAAATGGTCCTGTCTAACCGTTAAGTGTCAGTGTTTTAAGCAAACAGTTAAGGTCTTGGCCACAAGGCCGTAGGAAGGATGTTGAGATTGGGGCGGCAGACGGGGGTAGGTTCGGAAGGGGGTATCCCCCTTCGGATTGGAGATTTTTGAAAATATGACTCTAAAATGGTGCGATTTCCTGCAAATTCTGACATAACACAACAGTTAATTTCATTGTGTTTATTCCTTTTAAAGTCAAGCATTCAAACAATAGAGAGCACATTTATACCATACTTTCAAAAGTGCGTTTCAGTTAACCAATGTTATATTCCCTAAAATGGTAACTTGTTTTACCGCAATAGACCTTTGTCTTTATTGTCAATGAAATTGTCAGTATACTATACATCAACTTCTCATATGAATGTGCTTTAAATAAATAGTTTGTTAAACATGTTTCATGAAACAAAAACATAATAAACGTATATAGATCATGTAAATAGCTGCACTATATATTGTTTCACAAGCTTTCACTTAAGTAGGTCTACATATTACTGCTGTTGTAGTTTCAAAGTGCTTTTTTTCACAGATCGTTGTCCAATTTAGGGTCCACTTACTCTAAAGACTAACGAGTTCCGACTAATTAGGCCACATAAATAACGCCCAAACACTTTTAAAATGATGAAATCGTTAAAAGTCAATATCTGAGATGCATTAATACGATTATTCTGAAACCAATGGTAAAACTAGAATGATGCAAAACAAAACATAAGCCAGCCGCCGAACTCCGTTCGTGCCGGAACCCGGGATTGAACCGGGGGCCTTTAGATCTTCAGTCTAACGCTCTCCCAACTGAGCTATTCCGGCTGACATTTAACTGTTAACTGTCGTGGCAGATTCACCGACGTGAAGCTTATCAACATCGGTGTCTATCCAAGCCCGGACAGCACTGGTGGGTGCACTGTCTGGATGTAGACTGGGAAAATGGTCCTGTCTAACCGTTAAGTGTCAGTGTTTTAAGGAAACAGTTTAGGTCTTGGTCACAAGGCCGTAGGAAGGATGTTGAGATTGGGGCGGCAGATGGGGGTAGGTTCGGAAGGAGGTGTCCCCCTTGCGATTGGAGATTTTTGAAAATATGACTCTAAAATGGTGCGATTTCCTGCAAATTCTGACATAAAACAACAGTTAATTTCATTGTGTTTATTCCTTTTAAAGTCAAGCATTCAAACAATAGAGAGCACATTTATACCATACTTTCAAAAGTGCGTTTCAGTTAACCAATGTTATATTCCCTAAAATGGTAACTTGTTTTACCGCAATAGACCATTAAACCGGAATTGTCTTTATTGTCAAAGAAATTGTCATAATACTATACATCAACTTCTCATATGAAGGTGCTTTAAATAAATAGTTTGTTAAACATGTTTCATGAAATAAAAACATAATAAACGTATATAGATCATGTAAATAGCTGCACTATATATTGTTTCACAAGCTTTCACTTAAGTAGGTCTACATATTACTGCTGTTGTAGTTTCAAAGTGCTTTTTTTTCACAGATCGTTGTCCAATTTATGGTCCACTTTCTCTAAAGACTAACGAGTTCCGGCTAATTAGGCCTCATAAATAACACCCAAACACTTTTAAAATGATGAAAACGTTGAAAGTCAATATCTGAGATACATTAATACGATTATTCTGAAACCAATGGTAAAACTAGAATGATGCAAAACAAAAAATAAGCCAGCCGCCGAACTCCGTTCGTGCCGGAACCCGGGATTGAACCGGGGGCCTTTAGATCTTCAGTCTAACGCTCTCCCAACTGAGCTATTCCGGCTGACATTTAACTGTTAACTGTCGTGGCAGATTCACCGACGTGAAGCTTATCAACATCGATGTCTATCCAAGCCCGGACAGCACTGGTGGGTGCACTGTCTGGATGTAGACTGGGAAAATGGTCCTGTCTAACCGTTAAGTGTCAGTGTTTTAAGCAAACAGTTTAGGTCTTGGTCACAAGGCCGTAGGAAGGATGTTGAGATTGGGGCGGCAGACGGGGGTAGGTTCGGAAGGGGGTGAGTGGAGATTTTTGAAAATATGACTCTAAAATGGTGCGATTTCCTGCAAATTCTGACATAAAACAACAGTTAATTTCATTGTGTTTATTCCTTTTAAAGTCAAGCATTCAAACAATAGAGAGCACATTTATACCATACTTTCAAAAGTGCGTTTCATTTAACCAATGTTATATTCCCTAAAATGGTAACTTGTTTTACCGCAATAGACCATTAAACCGGAATTGTCTTTATTGTCAAAGAAATTGTCAGTATACTATACATCAACTTCTCATATGAAGGTGCTTTAAATAAATAGTTTGTTAAACATGTTTCATGAAATAAAAACATAATAAACGTATATAGATCATGTAAATAGCTGCACTATATATTGTTTCACAAGCTTTCACTTAAGTAGGTCTACATATTACTGCTGTTGTAGTTTCAAAGTGCTTTTTTTTCACAGATCGTTGTCCAATTTAGGGTCCACTTACTCTAAAGACTAACGAGTTCCGGCTAATTAGGCCTCATAAATAACACCCAAACACTTTTAAAATGATGAAATCGTTGAAAGTCAATATCTGAGATACATTAATACGATTATTCTGAAACCAATGGTAAAACTAGAATGATGCAAAACAAAAAAAATAAGCCAGCCGCCGAACTCCGTTCGTGCCGGAACCCGGGATTGAACCGGGGGCCTTTAGATCTTCAGTCTAACGCTCTCCCAACTGAGCTATTCCGGCTGACATTTAACTGTTAACTGTCGTGGCAGATTCACCGACGTGAAGCTTATCAACATCGATGTCTATCCAAGTCCGGACAGCACTGGTGGGTGCACTGTCTGGATGTAGACTGGGAAAATGGTCGTGTCTAACCGTTAAGTGTCAGTGTTTTAAGCAAACAGTTAAGGTCTTGGCCACAAGGCCGTAGGAAGGATGTTGAGATTTGGGCGGCAGACGGGGGTAGGTTCGGAAGGGGGTGTCCCCCTTCGGATTGGAGATTTTTGAAAATATGACTCTAAAATGGTGCGATTTCCTGCAAATTCTGACATAAAACAACAGTTAATTTCATTGTGTTTATTCCTTTTAAAGTCAAGCATTCAAACAATAGAGAGCACATTTATACCATACTTTCAAAAGTGCGTTTCAGTTAACCAATGTTATATTCCCTAAAATGGTAACTTGTTTTACCGCAATAGACCTTTGTCTTTATTGTCAATGAAATTGTCAGTATAAAATACATCAACGTCTCATATGAAGGTGCTTTAAATAAATAGTTTGTTAAACATGTTTCATGAAACAAAAACATAATAAACGTATATAGATCATGTAAATAGCTGCACTATATATTGTTTCACAAGCTTTCACTTAAGTAGGTCTACATATTACTGCTGTTGTAGTTTCAAAGTGCTTTTTTTCACAGATCGTTGTCCAATTTAGGGTCCACTTACTCTAAAGACTAACGAGTTCCGGCTAATAAGGCCACATAAGTAACACCCAAACACTTTTAAAATGATGAAATCGTTGAAAGTCAATATCTGAGATGCATTAATACGATTATTCTAAAACCAATGGTAAAACTAGAATGATGCAAAACAAAAAAATAAGCCAGCCGCCGAACTCCGTTCGTGCCGGAACCCGGGATTGAACCGGGGGCCTTTAGATCTTCAGTCTAACGCTCTCCCAACAGAGCTATTCCGGCTGACATTTAACTGTTAACTGTCGTGGCAGATTCACCGACGTGAAGCTTATCAACATCGATGTCTATCCAAGCCCGGACAGCACTGGTGGGTGCACTGTCTGGATGTAGACTGGGAAAATGGTCCTGTCTAACCGTTAAGTGTCAGTGTTTTAAGCAAACAGTTTAGGTCTTGGTCACAAGGCCGTAGGAAGGATGTTGAGATTGGGGCGGCAGACGGGGGTAGGTTCGGAAGGGGGTGTCCCCCTTCGGATTGGAGATTTTTGATAATATGACTCTAAAATGGTGCGATTTCCTGCAAATTCTGACATAAAACAACAGTTAATTTCATTGTGTTTATTCCTTTTAAAGTCAAGCATTCAAACAATAGAGAGCACATTTATACCATACTTTCAAAAGTGCGTTTCAGTTAACCAATGTTATATTCCCTAAAATGGTAACTTGTTTTACCGCAATAGACCTTTGTCTTTATTGTCAATGAAATTGTCAGTATACTATACATCAACTTCTCATATGAAGGTGCTTTAAATAAATAGTTTGTTAAACATGTTTCATGAAACAAAAACATAATAAACGTATATAGATCATGTAAATAGCTGCACTATATATTGTTTCACAAGCTTTCACTTAAGTAGGTCTACATATTACTGCTGTTGTAGTTTCAAAGTGCTTTTTTTCACAGATCGTTGTCCAATTTAGGGTCCACTTACTCTAAAGACTAACGAGTTCCGGCTAATTAGGCCTCATAAATAATACCCAAACACTTTTAAAATGATGAAATCGTTAAAAGTCAATATCTGAGATGCATTAATACGATTATTCTGAAACCAATGGTAAAACTAGAATGATGCAAAACAAAAAATAAGCCAGCCGCCGAACTCCGTTCGTGCCGGAACCCGGGATTGAACCGGGGGCCTTTAGATCTTCAGTCTAACGCTCTCCCAACTGAGCTATTCCGGCTGACATTTAACTGTTAACTGTCGTGGCAGATTCACCAACGTGAAGCTTATCAACATCGATGTCTATCCAAGCCCGGACAGCACTGGTGGGTGCACTGTCTGGATGTAGACTGGGAAAATGGTCCTGTCTAACCGTTAAGTGTCAGTGTTTTAAGCAAACAGTTTAGGTCTTGGTCACAAGGCCGTAGGAAGGATGTTGAGATTGGGGCGGCAGACGGGGGTAGGTTCGGAAGGGGGTGTCCCCCTTGCGATTGGAGATTTTTGAAAATATGACTCTAAAATGGTGCGATTTCCTGCAAATTCTGACATAAAACAACAGTTAATTTCATTGTGTTTATTCCTTTTAAAGTCAAGCATTCAAACAATAGAGAGCACATTTATACCATACTTTCAAAAGTGCGTTTCAGTTAACCAATGTTATATTCCCTAAAATGGTAACTTGTTTTACCGCAATAGACCATTAAACCGGAATTGTCTTTATTGTCAAAGAAATTGTCAGTATACTATACATCAACTTCTCATATGAAGGTGCTTTAAATAAATAGTTTGTTAAACATGTTTCATGAAATAAAAACATAATAAACGTATATAGATCATGTAAATAGCTGCACTATATATTGTTTCACAAGCTTTCACTTAAGTAAGGTCTACATATTACTGCTGTTGTAGTTTCAAAGTGCTTTTTTTCACAGATCGTTGTCCAATTTAAGGTCCACTTACTTTAAAGACTAACGAGTTCCGGCTAATTAGGCCTCATAAATAACACCTGACATTTAACTGTTAACTGTCGTGGCAGATTCACCGACGTGAAGCCTATCAACATCGATGTCTATCCAAGCACTGACAGCACTGGTGGGTGCACTGTCTGGATGTAGACTGGGAAAATGGTCCTGTCTAACCCTTAAGTGTCTGTATTTTAAGCAAACAGTTTAGGTCTTGGTCAGGCGCCGCATATATATAAAGGGTTATCCTTTGGAAGAAATGACGTCAATTGAAATGACGTCACAATTACGTCATGTGCCTGCTGGTTGCCTTCTAATTTTCTATGACCAGTACAGAACCGTACAGGAACAACGACATATTTCGAAAACACGCCTTTAAAAATTCATTGTTACCTTTTTCGCCGAAAGAAAATGAAAAATTTCAGATGAAAAATTTCCGGCCTCGGTAGCTCATTCGGATAAGCGTCTGACTGGTGATCAGGAGAACGCGGGTTAGATAGGGAAGACCGGGGCTAGTTGGTCCGAAAGTTGCATTTTTTCCAATGCTGGCATAAATATTCATCCTTTCTCCACCTTATTTTATAGTTTCAAGTCCGGAAAAGGACATATTCTGACAAATATAGCCGTTTTCCAAGACGAGGTAAAACAGACCAACTTACCCCACTATCGGGATAAGTTGGTCCGGGCCGCGGGGTAAGTAGGACCGAATGGAATTCAACGAGAAAATCACTCAGCAATGATGGGTCGATAAATGCGACTTTTGAACAAAGATCTGAGAAATTAGGTGGTTTCAGCAGCAATGCAATAGACTCCCGGGCGATAATCTTAACACATATTCCTTATATGATCAGCCAACTATGCATTATACGAGTTACTTTTCTCAAAACGCGCCGATTTGATTGGAAACCCCATTTAAATTCCTTACCATAGAGTAGACCGGGGCTAGTTGGTCCTAAGATTATCATTTGTCTTCAACAGCTGGGGCTAATATCTATCTGTCAGAACCATTTTGGTACTATGTAACTTGTTCAATAATTTGCCGCTGTTTTTCATTCAGGTTCTTATAAATATAAATGCTTTTTCGACGGACCAACTGACGCCGACGCGAATGGACCAACTTACCCCGACCCTAGAGCCTGGTAGATCTTCACAAATAACCGGAGCGTCATTGAATTTAAAAACACCAAATACACTCATTTGAATACCTTAGAAAATGAGCTTTTAGGAAAAGTAAAACATTTGCATGTTATTTGCTTCACACAAAAAAAGACAAGCAAATGATTCCAAGTGTGATACAGTCCCTTTTGTGGTACAAAATCAGTTTTTGTTCTCTAAAATTTTTACCCCTTTTTTGATCGCCATCTAATTTTCTTCAGAAAGTGTGTCACGACCAAGCATTCCATTGAACCTTATCATTTTGCCATGGCCCTTCTCAGCTCAGAGAAATTGCGCTTGGGCCAACTTGCCCCACGGACAAAGACCCGGTCTCCACTACCTGCCGGGATCGGCAACATTCTTTCGTGGAGATTTTGTTTTGTTTGTTTGATTTGGGGTTTAACGTCGCCGTCAACACTGTATAGGTCATTTTGGAGACGTTGCTTCCGATTTTGTGGGACTTTTACCCGATACTGAGATGAAATGACATATCAAGCACTGTCGCCCAATGAAACCAACACGCTTTATAAGCATGGACACCGCTTTGCACGGGAAGGCTTAGATCCTATAAGCCGTTTTCAAGTACTCCAGTATGATCGGTTTCAGATCTGCGTTGAAGCATCATGCAGCCCATCTACATGTAATTCGTTAAGCCCAGCTGGGCGGGGGCCATCTTTCGTGGAGACTGATCAAGAAATATTTTCAACGGTCATTCTCTCCCTTTACGCTGATTCAAGAAGGGCAGTTGTCAGTATCTGGCGAAAGAATGTGCACTGTACTGGTTAACCACTTATGTAAAAGTCTGCCAAAAAAAGTGTGGATAGGTAAACTGACCAGCTCAAAAATGACATAATCACTCTTGACTGGGCCGTTAAATTCCAATACAAACAAACAAACAAACAAACAGACAAATAAGATGGAAAACTGTGATATTTTTCCTTATTTCTGCTCAAATATAGATTTACAATGAGGCGGTTCTAACGATTACCCACAATCTATATTTTAGAGCAGAAATAAGAATCAAAGCACTGAAAGTACTGAGGAATGTTGAATTATAAGGAATACTTATTATGATATCAATGTCAGTCGTAGATCAAGCAGTTGTCTAGGTATTTTGTTGAGAAGGTCCCAGAGGGTTAAACAATTCGACGAAGAAAAAAATGATTCATCGATTGTTAAGAGTGTAACGACAGGACAACCCTTATGGATCATTTTTCACTTCTCCAAGAGAAGGAGAAATAAGAGATAGAAGAGATAGTAGAGGAGATGAAAGTGAGGGACAGAGGAGAAAAAGGCAAATGAATGGAAGTGTAGAAACAGAAGAAATAACAACACCACAAACCTCTCTACCGTTACCTGCTGCAAGGACAACAGGCATTGTCCAAATGTACGTAAATATCAGCTGGACTCCTCAGTGACACAAGATACACATCACCTTTGCCTTACTCAACCCTCCCCACGAAAAAAGGAAGAAAGAGAGAAAGATAGAAAGATAAACGTCTGTGCTAATTTCTTCATGGTAAAACCATAAATTTATAAATAAGCTCAGTACATTCTGTGCTTGTATCAGCTGCTAATAATCTTACAGAGAAGTTCACCTAGCGGGCGCAGATCAAGCAGTTATCTTAGCAGCGTCGCATCAACGTCGCGTTGATACGAAGATGTACATATGTTGTGCAGCCTCTCGGAGCTATGTTCCTTCTGGCGTGGGGACTTAAAGAGGAGAATAACTTGACGAAAAAAAAATCATTTAAACCATTTGATTTAGACATTATAACCCTGATCAGACACCACGTTTAGCGAACTTCAGACTGTCTACCCAAGACGAATTAAAATACGTTTATTCCAACCTGTACTTCAACCAATACATGCCAATTGTTTCAATACTGGGACATTTGGAAACACAGATAAGAGGCCACAGAATGTTATGTCTGATCGGTGTCTTCACTATTTGCTAAAAGTACGAAACTTGATTTAAAACTCACAGCTTAAAGCCTTAAACAACACATATTTTGTAGTTGGAGCTCTCGAAAACAGGTGAATAACTGTGTTTGATGTCGGTCAGTAAAGGGTAGTTTACTTGGCCACAGATAAACACAGAGAAGCGAGCTAACCCTTTTAACCCTGTAGACCGGTGCAGACGCCGAGGTAGAAATACACTGTATCTCTGCAAACCTTGCAGATCCTGATAAGACGGCACGTAGCTAGCGCGTCTCGCCAGAATCTACATGTACACCGTTTGTCATCATGTCAGTGAACTACTCAGAAATCCCTTTCTATAAGAATATATTTTTAAGCGAGAAGAGTGCTGTTCAGAAACCCAGGGATTAAAGAGTAAAATCTCAAACCAGTTGCATAGGCGCGTAGGAAAATAGTTCCAGAGTATTGTTTTCCTTTGAATTAGTCTTTCTGTACCAATTAATATTCAATCCATATAAAGTCTCGAAAATTGAAGAATTTTAAAAGACGTTCAATGCCTGCAAAATTAATTTTCAAGACTTCCTTTGGAATATTTTATGCAGCAAACGAACAGTGGAAGTGGAGTAACGGGATCCAGTACCGGAAGTAGAAATGTGTTGACAAAGAAACTTGATTTTAAAAATCAACTTTCAAAATAAGGTATACTCCTGTAAATCCCAGTTTCACTATATAAATAGAAAAAGACATTATTCCTTCCACTAATACAAAACATTTTTTCTGCTTTAAAGAAAAGTAAACGTTGGTCATAATTTTTTAAACTGTTTGAATAGAGCCTTCATATTTGGCATGTAGATTCTTTGTGACACGGGCTTCCATTACGCAGACACGCCTATACAACTACATTGCCACCTTTATCGCCGAAAAAATGAAAATTTTATGATGAAAAATTGTGATATTTTTTCTTATTTTTGCTCAAAATATAGATTGTGGGCACTTGTTAGAACCGTGTCATCGAGGCGGTTCTAACGAGTACCCACAATCTATATTTTAGAGCAGAAATAAGAAAAATAAGGTATACCCCCGGAAACACCAGTTTTACTATATAAAAAGTGGAGTTCAAAGGGGTCAAAATTATACAGGCGTGTTTTCGTGATGCAATCCATACCAAATATTTTGACCAATGACCTTTACTTGTTACCTTCTTCAAAGAAATTTAAATTCGGGCATAACTTTTGAACCGTTTCAGATAGAGCCCTCATATTTGGAATGAATGCTCCTTGTGTCATGGCTTCCCACTCATACAAAAAACGACCTGTGATCTGGACCTTGACCTGCTATATTCGTAAAGATAAAATGAGCCCCGCCAAGCGAATTTGTGTCTTCGAGCATTCCGTCATGACAAATTTTAACTGCGCATGCCCAGCCATTCAGAGGGGCCAGGAATATGGCTTTCTGTCTGAAGGTTCCTTTTGATTCAATGCTTGTCTGAGCGAGCAGCGAAGGTTCTGGCGAGACTGCGCGGATGCGCAGGCTCGCCTGAACCTTCGCTGCTCGCATAGGCGATAAGTACCAAAATTGCTTGACGGGGCCCAAATAACATTAGTTATTGCGTTTGAACTGTTTGAGATTGAGCCTTCACATTTGGCACATAGGTTCCTTATGATACGGGTTTCCCGCTTATACATAAAATACTGATATTGACCTTGATCTACTTTAATGAAAAGATTTACTTTGGTCATAATGTTACACCTTCTGAGATATAGCCTTCATATTTGGCATGTAGATTTTGTGTGACATGGGCTTCACATTCATATGAAAACTTTTGACGTATGATCTTGAGCTTGACACGTGACCTACTTTGGCTTTAGAGATAGAGCCTTCATATTTGGCATGAAAAAAAAGAAGTAGAGGCAATGATCAGGAATCGATACAATTAACCCACAGCTCCATTCAGATACACCAAAGGGAAAGAAGCACAAACATGAAGCAACAGGCTCCAACAGAAACACCAACAGCGGAAAGCCAAGAGGACAGTTACTTTCCCACAAAATGGCCAAAAGGCTTTCCAAAATAAAATGATGTAAGCGACACAAACACCCAAAGACGAACCATAACAAAAATAACCGCGACAGAAGAACCGCCTTGGAACGAAGTTTCTTGTGACAAGGTCTTCCCATTCATACACAATTTTTTGACTTGTGACCTTGACCTGTGACCTACTTTATCATAGCTTTTGAAACGTTCGCGATAGAGCCTTCATATTTGGCTTGTAGGTTTTGACACAGACATGGACTGGTGACTTACTTTATCATACCTTTTGAACTGTTGAGCCTTCATGTTTGGTATGTAGGGTCATTGTTATAAGGGCTTCCCACTCATATAAAGTTTTGACCGATGCCCTTGACCGATGATCTCCTTTATAACTTTTGAACCGTTTTTGAGATAGAGCCTTCATATTTGGTCCCTTTCGACAATGCTTCCCACTCATACAGAATTTTGAATGTGACCTTGGCCTTGTTCATTGACTTACTACAAAGGAAAAAATGACCACGGCCCAGGGTCATGTCAGTGTTTCACAAACACATCTTTTTTTTTTTCATTTTGGCTTCCAATTTCGATTGGAAGCCATTTAGATTGGATTGGTGATACCCCAGTTTATTTCTAACCGTCTTATGACGTAGCTAGGAAAGCCCTACAGATAAGACTGCTCCCCACATATTTACGCGGTGAAAACTCGTTCGGAATGAACAGGAATATGCAGCGCCCGTCGATGTATATTTATAAAGCGTTTCCAGATATCTATTTATAAAACTTTCCAAGAAGTCAAACCCAAGAAAAGTAACATATCCTACTTTCAATTTCGTAACCTCATAATTAACCCATAGGTGCCAAAAATTATTCCACCTTTACAAGTCTGGAGTGGTCAATTTTTATAAGCATAGGGATGTCATTTTTTGTGTTAAGTTTTACAAAAATGCATGTACGTTGAGCAAACAGTTTAGATCTTGATCAGATGCGGCGTCTGGTCTGGGTCTGTACTATTTGCCAATGTCTCAAAAAGGGCCGCTAGGCATATATGGGTTAATTGTCAGTTTCCCATTTTCCGGTAGGATGGTGAAATTATCTTAACTGCCGTGTTCGACGTTATAAGCGTTTCTTGTGACTCGAAACTAACCCTATGGTCTTCTGCATTGGGATCATTATAAAACATCTATGTGCTAAAATCTCATGAACTAGCATTTTCAGTTCATTACGAAAACACGCCTATTCCAATTTGCCACCCAAATGAAAATTGTCCGATAAAAAAATCATATTTCTGCTCTAAACATAGATTGTGTGTACTTGTTAGAACCGCCTCGACGACTACCCACTGTCTAGGGGTCAAAATTAGGCAGGCGTGTTTTCGTGATGTGAAAAAATATTCTTTTTTTTTCTAGTCCAAATATAGATTGTCGGTGCTCGGTTTTATGAACCCCCTAAAAAGGAAAATAATGTACTCCTGTACACCCAACTTTTTCTATATAAACTTGGGTTTATAGGGTTGTTCAGTACATATGGTGTAGCCTCAATGTGCTTCTAGTGCCCGGTTACCTTAGAAACAAGATAATCATTGTTCAGTACACGGAGGACTTGTTGATGTAATGCTTTTCTTTTCTTAAGGATTTGTAAAAAAAAAAAAGAAAGAAAAAAAAAAAACAAATGCCTATAGATTACATCTCTCGGAGTATCAAACTTTTCATGGTCACTCAGAATTTCCACGACGAGTTTACGAAGAGAGTTTGATAGTTGAAATCAGTAAAAATAGTTTTGCAGAGTCCAGTTACAGACAAATAGTCTATTATTGTGAAAAACATTTTTTCCGAGTTGTTTATTTCACGAAGTAAAACAACCAAGTATGCTTGTTGTAGGGTGGTCTCTATGAAAGTGATATGTCATTTTTTTTATTTATTTTGGAACATTATTAACCGTTCCTTTATAAGCGCTGGGAGAAGAGAAAGACAGTTTTAAACCATTGCAGAGCTTGTCTCAATCGTGCCAAAGAGACCTCATACCCTACCAACATGGTCAATTTGACCAAACATGCCGTTGTTCATCTCTGAAATCAAATTGCGTGTCAAACGAGTAATTTAAAAGCTTAACATGGTTCTGTCTTTTCTGACAAATTTTCCACCAGCAAAAAACGTGTGCGAGTGAGCAGCTCGCCACATTCAGCCTTCGCTGTTCATAAATGCCGATTTTTTAACCATTTCAGTTAGATGAGCACCGACGTTGCGGTTTCGCTCCTCGCCGGGTCCGTGAATATGTTTCTACGTACATTGTCCTCCTTTCAATGGTTTAAGACGGATAGCTAACACTGAAACAGATTCCGTAAAAGTCTTACCAGGAAAATCGTGCTTATGCGGCTCTTACACTGTCACGACTTTGACCACGATTGTCCACGACTGTCCACGACCAATGGGGACCATAAAAATCGTGGCAATTCGGGGCATACACGGTTCCGATTCCACTACCCTACGAATACTCACCACATTGCTACGACGCTTCTACGAACAATCACGATTGCTGTACGATAATGGAGCCTAATTACAACGATCCTCCACGATCGACCACGATGTCTTACGATCCTCTAGAATTCTTCTACGACTGCACCACGATTGCTTCAAGATATCAGACGATCATACACGATTTCTCACGATCCCTGCAAGACTGCGCTACGACAAAGGCCGAATTGGCACGACGATCAAAGACTCAGTACGAGCATGGCGGATTCGATACGATTTACTCACGGTTAACCAAGACTTCTCCCGATTCGTCAGGATCTGGGTATATAAAAGTGTTCGTCGGGATAAGTCGTGCTAGCGTCGTCATCAATCGTAGTGCATACCTGGTGAATCTTGCATTGTTGTGAGCAGTCGTCGTGATATCGTAGTAGATCGTACGGCAATCGCAACGGAATCGTAGAGGAGTCGTAGATGATCTTGTCTGGTCGTAGCTCAATCGTGGTAGAATTCAGTCACGATTATTCACGATTGGCCACGATTACCACGACGACCACTCTACGATTTGAAAAATGAGGCCGACTCGTCACGAATGTTTTGAACATGTCCAAAACAGTCGTGGTCACTCCCGAACTGTCACGATCGACCACGATTCCTCAAGATCTCTGCCGACTTCTCTACGACGTTATTCACAATTTACCACGATTTAAAAAATCGTGGTGAGTCGTGACTTAAATCGTGTCAGTGTAAGAGCCCCTTAATTAGAGCGACAACGTCGATGCAACATCAAGACGTGGCCTCGGCTTCATGACATGGGTCCTTTTCACAAAGGCGACCAACACTATCTCAGGCGAGTCTGCGAATGCGCGCAGCCTGACCAGAGCCTTTGCTGCTCTCGGATTTGTTGGAGTATATGCGTTTTAGTTTGCTACGCACATGCATTTGACAAAATGCATGATTATAAGGGAGGTAATACAGAGGAAATGATTAACTTTCTGGGAAATCGAGTGAACAAGAATGTGAAAAATATTCTTTTTACCAGTTAATAACTTTACTTGAGAATAAACTTTGTAAAACAGCACAAATGATTGCTTGCCGGTAAACTTCAACCAAATACGGACGCCGATGCTTTTGCCGACGACGGACGCCGGGGGTATGGCAATTGCTCCCCCTTACTTTCGAAAGGCGAGCAAAATTGGTAGATTTTCAACTTAACAAACTGGGGAAGCCTTCCTTTTAAAAGGAAACTTTATTTGCTCTGGGCTTGATCTCGTTATTTTCATCTTCGTTATGCTCTATATTTAGTTGACATATGAGCCCGAGCATAGCAGTTCCTACAATTAACATGAGCGCCCAACGAAGACTCAGATCAGCCTGCGCATTTGCGTAGTCTGATCAGCGTCTTCGTTGTGCGCTCTGTGGATAGATAAGGACTCAATGCTCCAACATGCAGCAAGGGTAGTCGCTGGTCAGATTCTTCGCTGGACGCACATATAAATTGTAGGAAATGCTGTGCCCCGGCTAATATTTCTTTTCTTTTTTTTGTATTTTCCAGTAACTGGTATACCGACAAATCCGACACCAACCAATATAACGGCATTGATCTCTATGACAGCTGCTTCGGATACGACATTATCATCTACCTCGCAAATAACAGTAAATTACACCTCCCCAGCTACAAGTACATCTCCCAATGCCATATTCATAAATACCTCTCCTACTGGAACACTAGTCAACGCTACAATTACCAACTACGTTTCTACTTCTAACAATAAAACAATAACCACTAACATTACCAAATCTACCAAAAGTAGTGTCACAACAGCCATACCTATAACAACTAGCAAAGCCATTTCTAGATATTCGACAAATATTACAAATTATTCATGGTTAACCAGCACAAGCAAACCTAATAAAATCACTCATATCACGCCTAACACAATAACAAACAACACATCAACCACGCGCATAGTCACTATTACTAACACTACCACAGGTTCAGTTACTAGTACAAACACTTTCACAGGTTCAGTCACTGTTACAAACACTACCACAGGTTCAGTCATTGCTACAAACGCTACCACAGGTTCAGTCACTGCTACAAACACTACCACAGGTTCAGTCACTATTACAAACACTACCATAGGTTCAATCGCTATTACAAATACCACCACAGGTGCAGGCACTGCTACAAACAGTACAACAGGTTCAATCATAAAGACTACAAAACCGTTAATGCAAAGCACTGGAATTACAAACAACAGCACAAAATCAAGCACATTCACCACAAACATTACAAACATGACCCCATCAACTAATTTTACCAGTTTCACCACCGCACCATTGACAACTAACAGACCGACAACAAAGGGACCTGACACTGCAAACTCAAAACTCACTAGTTCTACTTTCATCGTTACCTCAACGATGCCTACTACTAGCACCACGGCAACTGTCACGCCTACACCAACAACAACGGCGAATAGAACATTGAAGTTTTCAACAACCACAGTCGTTCAAGGTAGGTCAGCTACTTCTAGTCAAATATGTAGCGCTCAAAACGGATTTAACACATACGCGTAATGAGATATATTTGTGAATAAGAGATCACAGGACATAAAACACTTTTCTTCCATTTTATGCAGGTTTTCTGTAAAGAAAGTTTTTGGTCAGAAGATAATGTGCTTTTTTTAATAATAGTTAGGAGAAAATTGAATTTAATCAGGTGTGTCCAATTGGTGCGTGAACCATTCCTATTTTGGTTAAGCTCTCAGGTCTCTCCGATATGTTGTATGACTATTCTAATCATTTCGAACTTTAACTAATGGAATTTACATTGTTATAAAGTGCAAGAATTTATATAATTTCTTACGTTAGCTTATTCAAAATAGAAGAGGAGGCAATGATCAGGAATCGAATACCCACAGCTCCCATCAGAGACACGAAACGGAAAGAAACAAAAACATGAAACAACAGATCCCAGTGGAAACATCAACAGCGGAAAGCCAAAAGGACAGTTACTTTCCCACAAAATGCCCAAAAGGCTATCCAAAATAAAAAAATATAAGCGTCACACACGAGCAAAGACAAACCATAGTAAAAATAAATCGCGACAGAAGAACCGCCTTTGAACGGTCAGCGGAAACGAATTCCACTGGGGGTGTTGGGAGAGGGGGGAGATTGAATCAATTTTAAGTGTCCACAATCCTCGCCCTTATTTCCTTCGCAGTTTAGACAAATAATTTGTTCAGTCCGTACGAAGGCCTCCTAACTCATCAATTATTATAAATTGTTAGAAAGAAGATTTGTATTTACGGTTTGGTGCTGTTGTCGGTGGGTCAGGCCTCAGATTCTATGATGGTTTCAGCGTAAAGGCTCACTGGGAATTAGGGAGAATTGAATTTTAAGTAATGTTGGTTGGTGTCTGATGCTCTGTCTCCGGTCGACCCCATCGTTGTCTAACTGTTGGTTTTCTTTTGCTCCAGCATTTCAGTGGTTTCTTGCTGTCGAGTCCTCACCGTTTTTTCATCTCTGTGGTTGTTTGATTATTTGTGTTCACGGAGATGATGCACTGAACAAATTATTTTTCTAAATTGAGACAGAAGTAAGGGCTAGGATTGCGGCCGCGTAAAATCGATTTAACAGTCCACCACCACCCCCCCCCCCCTCCCCTCCAGTGAAATTCTTTTCACTGACCGTTCCTTGGTGGTTCTTCTGTCGCGGTTTGTTTTTGCTGTAGTTTGTCTTTGAGTATGTGTATCGCTTATATCTTTTTGTTTTCGATAGCCAATTGGTCGTTTTGTGGAAAAGTAATTGTCATTTTGGCTTTTCCGCTATTGCTGTTTCCATTAGGGTCTAGATATTTCATATCTGTGCTTCTTTCCCTTTGGTGTCGCTGATGGGAGTTGTGGGTTAATTGTATAGATTCCTTACCATTGCCTTCACTTCGATTTTGAACAAAATAAATGTATTCTTTGATGTAAAAAGATCGGGTTAACACAAATATTATACGACAGACTGCATGCATGATAGTTAATCCAATCATTGTGGATAAATTTGCTTCCCTCTTTAAAGGCAAGTCGGTGGGTCAGGCCTCAGATTATATGACGGTTCCAGCGTAAAGGTTAACTTATGTCGTTGGTTTGTACCTGATCCTCTGTCTCTGTTTGGGCCCATCGGAGTCTAACTGTTGGTTTTCTTTTAATCCAGCATTTCCGCGGTTATTTATTTCTTTGTTATGGCTTGTCTTTCAGTGTGTGTACGGCTTAAATTATTTTGTTTTGGATAGCCAATTGGCCATTCTGTGGGAAAATAACTTTCCTTTTGGCTTTCGGCTATTGATGTTTCCATTAGGGTCTAGTTGTGTCATGTTTGTGTTTCTTTCCCTTTTATGTCTCTGGTGGGAGCTGTGGGTTAATTGGATCGATTCCTGATCATTGCCTTCACTGCTGTTTTGTTGCTGTAGAGTCCTCACCTTTGTTTCATTTCTGTGGTTGTTAGATTTTGTGTTCTCGGAGATGTTGCACCGATGCGCTAGGAAGCCTTCATGCGGACTGAACGAATTATTTATCTAAATTGCGACGGAATCAACGGCGATGATTGTGGCCGCGTATTTTATGGTTTTAAGGCCCCAAGTTATTTTTTTTTTCGTTGACCGTTTTAAGGCGGTTCTTCAGTCGCGGTTTATTTTGTTATGGTTTGTCTTTAAGCATTTGTATCTCTTATATTGTTTTGTTTTGGATAGTCAGTTGGCCATTTTGCTGGGAAGTAACTGTCCTTTTGGCTTTCCGCTGTTGATGTTTCCATTAGGGTCTGGTAATTTAATGTTTGTGTTTGTTTCACTTTTGTGTCTCTTATGGGAGATGTGGGTTAATTGTATCGATTCCTGATCTTTGCCTTCACTTCTATTTTGATATCTTGTGCTTTAATGTTGATTAAGCGTTTATGTTTTTCCTTTATTCCTAATAATTTCAAATTGAAAGTAAATTTATAAAATATGTGTTAAGCAACGGATTTTGTGATTTCAAATGACGAGCATACGTCCCACCAACAGCTAAGGTCATACGGAGACGGGACCTCGGTTTAAGACTCATCCGAAAGTCAGGAGAAGCCCGGGATCGATCCTGCGCCCCCTGGTTTACAGGGCGAGAAGCGCAACCACTACACCACGGAGGCGTCTAGACACATTTTGAACATAAATTTGTATTATTTCTATTCTATAGGCCATGGGAAGTCATATTTGTGTCCATTTATGGTGAAGCATAGCACAATGATGCAGTACCTAGCCCAACATGGCAACTACTGTTACGAGCTCTATCCTTACGAGGCAAAAGACTGGCTTTCTGGTACGATACCCATCTAACTGTAAAGGTAATTCTTGGGCTACACAGGCAATAGAAAGCTAGCGCTTAGGTCTCAAATCACATATATATATGGTTTATATAATATATAGAATAGCATACGTAGTTTCTATTATATATAAAGTATAAAGATGGACAGGTAATCTTTCATTTTCATGTATTGGAAACCTGATTTGATGATGCTACTTCTTCATCCATACACAAGAAAAGAAATGGTTTCTGATTTTGAAAGTTTCCTTAGGTGGTGACGTCTCATAAATTATGTTCTTTGGCGTTTATAAAGGCGGGTTGATGCTCTGTCTCTGGTCTGGCCCATGGAAGTCTAACTGTTTGTTTTCTTTTGCTCCAGCATTTCTGTTGTTTCTTGCTGTCCAGTCCTCACTCACCGTTATGTCATCTCTGTGGTTGTTTGATTTTTGTGTTCACGGAGATGTTGCACTGATGAGTTAAGAGGCCTTAATGCGGACTGAACAAATTATTTGTTTTAATCGCGACGGAGGTAAGGGCGAGGATGGTGGCCATGTAACGCAGCGTCTCATCTGGGTCTGCACTGTTTGCCACTTATACAGCTATTTAAGGCACAACTTTGGGTAATAAATTGTACTTATCAAATTATCGATTGCAAGCAAATGACTTCATGTATACTCGGCCTCGGCTAGTACCATGTTACGTCAATAAAAAAATCCAAATATGGAAACTGTCATTTCAACCATGAAAAAGTGACTTAGGACATGCACCCATTGAAAACTCAGACACAACGTGCATCTATAATGAGAATCTTACATGAATGATCATGTATCATTGAATTTATTAACCGAGTTGAGAAAAAAGTATAAAATGCGAAGCTTTGCCGAGCATTTTATCCCTTTTCCTCAACAAGTTTACTAAATTAAATGACACATGAACGCGAATGCAAGATCCTATTTATCATATGACATTTAAAATGCATTGTATTCACGATATTTTGACAAAAATGTCAATATTCCGCCATTAGAAAAAAACGCGACGTGGTTAAGGACGTCGTGAGTGCTACGTTACGGGCGTATCTAGCTAATTTGCATATTAAATTCACCAGTGGCTTATCGAATTCAAATCACGACGTATGATAAACTGACCATGTTGTTTAATATACGATTTATTTTTACAAAGCGCTGTATAAAAAAGCTTTTTAGTTATAGGCAAGTACATTTAGCCGGAAATGAGCCTTGACCCACAACTAATTCCTTGAGAAATGTTATCAGCAGTTTTAGTATCAGGAAGGTGTCCTGATTTATAGAAAAAAAGTCCTCAAAAAAAAATCCGAGGGGAAAGGGTATTTTTGGGGGGTGAAAAAAAAATACGAAAAATTAAGAAAAATCACAAAAACCAGGCGTATGTTAAACAATTAATACTTGACTTCATTAAATCATCCAAAATGAATAATTCTATCTGGGGAAAAATACTAAAAATTCTGAAGATTAAAGTTTTTTTTTTAATTTTTTTGGTATATTTTTTTGTGCGAAATTTCGAAAAACAAGTATTAGCTTTTATAAAAAGCTTGAGTCTATGCTAAGCACACATTAATTTTTGTAGAACTAAAATATGCCAGTTAATTACCACAAAGTGTAAAAAAGTCACAGATATCAAATGAGGATTTCCAAATCTTATCACCAATGTCACATAAAACAAAAATTCCGATTTTTTTTCACTATCAATTACAACTAATTGTATTACATGCCTGCATTTACGGTTTCTTCATTTCGCATTCTAGTTCAAACTTTCATTTTACATTAACGTCATGAAAAAACAATCTGCCAAGATTGCCGTCTAGAAATGAAAACATTAAGAATTGGATGTGGGAAGAACTAGATAAGGGCAAATATATGTTAATTTTGCAAGTGTGAGAGCAATCGTGCGTATCCATGTGGTAAACTTTAGGCAGCTTTCAGGTAATTGCTGGGTTTCAATATGCAAGTGGGCGTTCCAGTATGACCAGAGTTTGGGTGTCCTGGGGTAACCAGATGGAAAATGAAAAGTAGAACCAGTCAACAGAATACCAGTCATGACCTTTCATTAAATGCGTCCGGAGCAAAAGCTATCATTAAGATTGTCTACACCCGTGGGCGTAGACAATAAAGGAAAAGTCGCTTAAAACAAGAAAAAATTAATAACACTGACATATATCTTAAAAGTACTTAACTTCATGGAATCATTAAAAAAATGATAGTTTCTGTGCAAAAGATATTTTTTTATTTTAATACGAAAACATGCCTATATAATTTTGACCCCTGACATAGCCTCTGAGATTGTTGAAACTAAATAGAACTGCCTCATCCATGTTTTGAGCAGAAATAAGTGAGTGAGTGTGTTTGAGGTATACATCCCGTCAGCAGCAAATGTCATATGCAGTGGTTTCAAAAACATTTCGGCATCTAGATTTCAAGGAAAGATAGGAGTGTGATTTTCAATGTTATCTGAATAAAGCCCTTACAAATTTATCAAGCGTAGCAGGGGAATAATGTCTAAGTAAACAGGAAAATCCCCACTACCCGTCTATTGATGAATTCCCTGCATACGGAGACCGAACCTCGGTTTAAAGACTCATCTGAGAGTCTGGCGAAGCCCTTGGATCAAACCCACGACTCCTGGTTTATGAGGCTAGTAGCTTATCCACTACCCCATGGAGGCTTCTTTTAGCAGAAATCAGAAAAATAATGTACATGTACACCCCCTAAAACTCCCCACTGCCCCACCCACCCAGGTGTAAATGGGTAGCAGTGGTGTAAAAGTTAACTGCCTCTACCTCGTGCGCGTGAAAACATCCGGAATGAGTGTTTGAGAGCGATTAATTAAGCTTGAGGCATTCATCGCAATCGAACTAAAATAAATTAGTATAAACTAAAACTCCAGTAGGAGGGGGTTTCTATCGAGTACCCACAATATATGCTTTTGAGCAGACATTACGAAACACGCCTATACAAAAACACTGTCAATTTTTCAGCCCAAAAATGGAATTTTAAGATAAAAAATGATGTTTTTCTTATTTCTGCTCATAACATAAATTGCGGAGCTCGACAGAACCGCCTGAACTTGGCGATTCTACCGAGTACCCACAATCTATGTTTTTGAGCTGATATAAGAACTTTTATATTTATCCGTGTACTATATAAAAGTGGGGTTCGATGGGTCAAAATTATATAGACCCCACCCATCTGGGCTTGGAGTAATGGATTGGGCTGCTAATGCTTCCGCACAGAACTGATACCGACCGCATGTGAGTACTGCTAAACCCCTGAGAATATCCAGAAAAGTTGCTGCGAGTCAGCCTGTCCATGCATGTAAAACCTTTTGGATTCATTGGGCGGCAGGGATTGAGATGTCATTTCATCTCAATGTCAGGTAAAAGTCCCACAAACTTGGAAGCAACGTCTCGTTTTCGTGATGAATAAGAAAAACCTCAGAATTTTTCCCTGGATTTTTTGGGGGTGATCAAATCTTCCAATAGATTTGAATAATCGTGTTTTCGTTAT
The DNA here is from genome assembly GCA_963580285.1 of Lucinisca nassula. Classification (NCBI taxonomy): domain Eukaryota; kingdom Metazoa; phylum Mollusca; class Bivalvia; order Lucinida; family Lucinidae; genus Lucinisca; species Lucinisca nassula. Next base: position 29,728,843 of record OY757023.1, on the reverse strand, counting down.
GTTTTTTATGACCCCAATTTAAAAAAGTGGAGGAGCATACTGCTTCTGGTTCATCCATTCGACTTTCCGTTACGCCTTTGATGCATAGCATAACGCAAGAAACGTGCATGCTAGGGTTTTGAAATTTCATATATCGATTCTTCTTGGAAAATTAGTTAACACGTATTTTTTTCTTATCCGGATTATGCCCCTTTCAAAAGTTATTGCCCTTTGATTTTTTTTTAATATAAAATCTTGTCAGCAAAATATCTCAAAATCTATTGGAGCTAGAGCCTTGTAAGTTGGTGACGAGTAGATGTCCTGATAAACATTTGACTAAATTCCGAAAAATACTTTGTTGCTAATGGCCCTTTGTCACTTTGGGTACATTGTAGGCGTATGCTTTGTGATGCATAGCAAAACTTTAGAACCTTGTATGCCAGGGTTTTGAAATTTCATATATGGATTCCTCATGGCAAAATTAGCTGAAAGATATTTTTCTCATCCGGATTTTGCCCCTTTTAAGGTTGTTTGAGTCAACCTTTGTGTTCAGTCAGCTCAAAACAGTTATTTTGCGCAATGTTGGGAGACAAAGGAGCAGTCTCTATAAGGCTGTTTTCATGGCCACAACCGATTTCCTTTAAACTTTGTAGCTTCAAATTGGTACATATTGACTGTCTAATGGTGAATTTTTAGACTCTTTGGTCCACTGGTTTTTGCTGTATACACTATTAAAGTGGGTGGGGTAATGTCACCCCATCAAGGGTATACCAACAAAAATGCTATTATTTTTGTTCAAAGTGCGTGACTGGAGGCGATGTTTGCAATATGCTTACTACCCTTTTAGGCATAACAGCCGGTGATAACAGTCTTATAAATATCAAACAAGAGAAGAGTTTATACGCGCTTGTAAGTTGTACCCAAATATTAGTAATTTTTATTCCCCAACTTTACGAAAAACCACAACACCTTTACAGTTTTCAACTTATTTCAAAGATCTTTCATAAATATAATGTTGATGTAATAGTCATTCTAGGTATATGTCAGAATTATTGTTAGTTCATAAAACTTAAAGAGTTACCTGCCCCTGAAATTGGATTTTACCCATTTTTTTAAATCGGAGTGCATTTATCCGTTTGTAGTACTCACAACTTCATGTGGAAGTGGATAAACCGATTCCATGCAAATATTATTCAATAGATGTGGACAAGGAAGTCATTTGATTTAATAGTGCATGCTAGTATTTCCTTTTTTGTGGGGTTATTTATGAACTCTTAATTTCAAGGTGCAAATGGAACATTTGTCAACTGTCAAACATTTTTGACCACCAAAGCAGGCTTTGCTCATGTTGTGGAACCTCATTTTAGACTGATACTGTGCTTAAATATAAGCCCGTATGGTCTCACGACATGTTTAAGAATTTGTTAATTTACTGATCTTCCTCTGAATCGCTAGATGTACTCCATGTGTCAACAGCAGCATCATAAACAAAACCAATATGTTCCCGGCTTGGTTTTGCTTCACTATTTTCTGTTTTGTTCACGTAATATTCCAAATACCAGAGAACAGAAGCCACATGTGCGCAACATCCCACGGTACGAGCTCCACTTATGCACCAACAATACCATCCAGTGATTGTGTATATTCAACCCACATGTTATATGTTTTATTAGACATGTGGCGAGAACGGTTCTGTGCTTTGAGAACACCATCTTCTCTTTTGTTTGCCATTATCTCATATGATCCATTGTCGTCAAAATGTTCATCTGTGTAGGATTTGGCTTGTTTCAGCTGGAAAATACCCATTGTCAAATCACTGACTTCATCCTCAGTCATCTCTGGGAAATTCTCCAGTTTTCTCTACGGAATCATCTGACAGTTTTGTAAGGATGCTTTTTCTGAAAACTATTATGCTTGTGCCCACTGATGGTTATATTTTGACTGTGATGGGACCATATCCAGCAGATGGGATAAAACACAGATGCTAATACTACCGAACACATGTTAAAGAATAATGCAGAAAGTAATACTGACTGGTTTGAAGAAGATGATGTACTCGTTGTAGACTGCGGCTTCAGGGATGTTAGAGAAATACTAAAGGGTTATGAAATCATTTCTCATGCTTCACTCCTACCCAAATCTCAGAAGCAATATACGACTGAAGAGGCGAATGATTCAAGGCTACGTACAAAGTGAAATAGAATGTCGAATCAACTAATGGGAGAATTACAAAGTGGAAGGCCTTAGCAACAAAATATCCAATAGTAAAATACCATATGTTGGCGACTATGTAAGAATTGTTTGCTCGTTTTGCAATGTGTTTAGACCACAAGGACTGAACCCAATCACTGGATGGTACTGTTGGTGAAGATGTGGTGCTCGTACCGTGGGATGTTGTGCTCATGTGCTTGCTAGCATGCACTATTAAATCAAATGACTTCTTTGTCCACATCTATTTAACTAGAAAAAGTGTCCATAGGACACGGATGCCCCCGCCAAATGCCATTCATAAAAATATTACAAATGTACTTCAAATCAATCATAAAATATATGCATCAAGGGCAGATAATCCAAAAATGCAAGAGTTGTCTTCCTTGTTCATGACACATCGTCTCAGTGTGATGAATGCACCTGTGAAGTTTCATGAATATATTTCATACGGTTTATGAGTTATGGCCCGGACACGGTTTTACTATATGGTACTTAGTCAAGGGCAGATAATTCAAAAACCAAAAATGCAAGAGTTGTCTTCCTTGTTCATGACACATCGTCTAAGTGTGATGAATGCACCTGTGAAGTTTCATGAATATATTCTATACGGTTTAGGACTTATGGCCCGGACACGACATACCATTTGACTATATATGGATGTAAGACAAGGGCAGATAATTCAGAAACTAAACAAGCAGGAGTTGTCTTCCTTGTTCATGACACATCGTCCAAGTATGATGGATACACCTGTGAAGTTTCATGATTATATTCCATACGGTTTAGGAGTTATGGCCCGGACACGGTTTACTATATGATACTTAGTCAAGGGCAGATAATTCAAAAACCAAAAATGCAAGAGTTGTCTTCCTTATTCATGACACATCGTCTCAGTGTGATGAATGCACCTGTGAAGTTTCATGAATATATTCCATATGGTTTAGGAGTTATGGCCCGGACACGGTTTACTATATGGTACTTAGTCAAGGGCAGATAATTCAAAAACCAAAAATGCAAGAGTTGTCTTCCTGATTCATGACACATCGTCTAAGTGTGATGAATGAATCTCTGAAGTTTCATGAACATATTCCAGCCGGTTTAGGAGTTATGGCCCAGACACGACATACCATTTGACTATATATGGATGTAAGTCAAGGGCAGATAATTCAAAAACTAAACAAGCAGGAGTTGTCTTCCTTATTCATGACACATTGTCTCAGTGTGATGAATGCACCTGTGGAGTTTCATGAATATATTCCGTACGGTTTAGGAGTTATGGCCCGGACACGATGTCGGGACGGACGAACGAACGGACGAACTGACGGACAGGGGTAAAACTTAATGCCCTTCCGCTTTTCTTCGAATAGGCGGAGGCATAATTATATTTGCATGGAATCGATTTATTCACTTCCAAATGAAGTTGTGAGTACTACAAACGGATAAATGCACTCTGATTTAAAAAAATGGGTAAAATCCAATTTCAGGGGCAGGTAACTCTTTAAGTTTTATGAACTAACAATAATTCTGACATATACCTAGAATGACTATTACATCAACATTATATTTATGAAAGATCTTTGAAATAAGTTGAAAACTGTAAAGGTGTTGTGGTTTTTCGTAAAGTTGGGGAATAAAAATTACTAATATTTGGGTACAGCTTACAAGCGCGTATAAACTCTTCTCTTGTTTGATATTTATAAGACTGTTATCACCGGCTGTTATGCCTAAAAGGGTAGTAAGCATACGGGAAATATCACCTCCAGTCATGCACTTTGAACAAAAATAATAGCATTTTTGTTGGTATACCCTTGATGGGGTGACATTACCCCACCCACTTTAATAGTGTATACAGCAAAAACCAGTGGACCAAAGAGTCTAAAAATTCACCATTAGACAGTCAATATGTACCAATTTGAAGCCACAAAGTTTAGAGGAAATCGGTTGTGGCCATGAAAATAGCCTTATAGAGACTGCTCCTTTGTAAATCAATTTCAAAGGGTACACCCCTATTATTTTTCCTGCCTGTTAAGAAGTCTGCGGTCAATTTCTATTGCAGTTGGTAGATAGGACAGTGTGGCAATTGTTCTGATTGTGATTTTTGAGTGGTTGCTTCCACAAAGTCACACATAGCTATCAAAATCTTACGTGCGCCATGTTACCGGAATACACCGTATGCA